>CM018032.1:12468149-12936400 GCA_008638375.1 Nyssa sinensis | reverse complement strand
TGATATGATACACATTTTTTAAAAAACAATACAGCTTCCGATACACGTTTTCACAACTATGGTTTCTTGCACAATTTTCCTTTTTTCACTTATAAGACAAAATAAAATAATGCGAACAAAACCAAACACGCATTGCCCCTAATGTTTCTTAATATGATTAATGAAATGAGGAATGCTAATCAATGTTCACAAATATCGATTCAATATTTATCACCATTAAAATCCAATAGCATGTGGAAATCTAGATCTAAATGTCTATCACTTATGAGAGGATGCTGGCACAAAGCACTTCAATGGTTTTAGTATCTAATCCCTTTTCTTGTTTTTTTGTGATAAATGGTCTTAATATCTAATTCTTGAAAGGTGATGACCAACATTCCCCATAAATATTCTTTTAGGGGTAGAACGTATCCAAAACCCATGTACCATAATATCAAAACAAGCTCCTGACGATGAACAAGCATGGACAACAAGAATGGTTCATTTGGGAATTCTACTAATGCTATAAGGTAGTGGTAATTCTGCTGGAAGTTAGAGGAACTTTAAGAAGGATGAATATATAATTCTACTAACGCTAGCAGTGATTGCTAATTTTGAGAAAAGAGCAAGATGTAAGAAGCTTTAAGAAGAATTAATGTGTGTGGTTGTGTGTTTTGGGGGGAGGGGGGAGGGAGGTATGTGAGCATCGAAACACAAGTTTGGGTTTAAGAGCAGCCATTATGCAGAAAAATAATGTTAAAGGTTTAGGTTTTCTCTGGTCCACTCCTCAAGCACCCCGACATATTCAGGACCAACATTGGGTAACATGTATGTACGTATGTGTGTGTATTTGATAGATGATACAATCAAACCACCAAACCTCGCCCTCCCTTTTAGATGCCATGCAAGTCCTCTTTCATTGTGCTACCTGTTTTTTATTTTTTGATTAGTAATTTCTATTGTGCTACTATTGGGTCATGAAATAGTGGAATGATGCCCCAAAAGGCAAGTGTAGCTAAACAAATGATGTTGAGATGGATACGTGGCAAGAATAGAAACAAAAGAGAGATCGAGTAATAAATGATTGCAGATGGTTAGAGCATATAAGTAAACAATTGATGATAGGAAACGCCAAAACTGTCTAAAACCATTTGGTTATCCAGGAAACAAACTAATGACTATACTAGTATGAAGTGACTTCAGTCTAGTTCAAGGCACTGCAACTAGAAAGGATGGTATAACTAGTATGAAGTGTCTTCAGTCTGATTCAAGGCACTGCACCTACAAAAGGATAGCCCAAAGAACAACAGATGTAAGACCTCAATAAAAATAAATGGGGAAAATGGATTTGTGTTAACTGACCCCAAGTACTTGGGCTAACGTCTTCCTAAGTTGAGTTGAGCTTGGCCAAGTTAGCAACAATCACATCTCATATATTTTCTTTCTGGCATCAATTACAACCAGCCAGATCATCCACTCAAAATTCTTAGTCTCCATCCATATCAAGTCTCGTGAAAAATATAACAAAGTTATATTTCATGGCATAGAAACATAGCTTGTAACAAACGTCTAAAAAATACACATTTGAGCACAAAGCATGCATGTATTAAATGGTTTCCATATGAAACACCTTGTAGTGGTTATGATTGAAATCAGAAATTGACTATAACCACCAACCATGTTAATCATTGATTAGACAGCATCAGATTATTATATCAGTAACTTATATATTGTAATTTTTGGTAATTACTTCACCTTAGTAACTAATATTTTCTTTCCCCCCACAGTGATATAGAGGCTACCCCGTACACTAATATCAACTGCCCAATCCATAAGCCATAAGGGCACCATTAAAATCCTGGAAGTATTAATTCTTAAATTTTGTGGTTGTAGCCAACCCAGAACGAACAAAACAACTTTTTCCAACCAAAGTAAGAATAATTTATGGTCAAGGAAGAAAGAATATTCGCATATATACACACACACATATACAGACATCCTACAACGAATATGTATATGCTATGAAGTACAGACACTCTATTGTGGTTCACATGTCCATATCAACAGTGTCGGACACTAATACTTTGGACACTTTCCGAATACTTGTCCGGATATTAAAATCATACATGTTGATGATTAAATAAAAAAATTTTTTAATTTTTATTTAATTTTTATTTAATGACTTTATTATTTTAATATCTTAATAATATTTTTTAAATTTATATATTTTAATTAAAATAACATCATGTTCTTATTATATGATCGTATAAAAATATAAAAAATTATATATATTCAACATGTTTCTAACGTGTCCATGTATTATTTTTTTTAAAAAAAATAATGTATATGTATATCCGTGTCGTATCTATAGAAACAGCCCAACTATATATCGCATCAAATCCCACCACAAGAAAGAAAACCCTAATTTTCAAAATATCCAGTTCTTAATCATATCTGTCGCAATTCTGATTATGGTTGGCCCTAAGACGGCGTAGAAGCATCACCATCCATTCAAGAATCAGTCCAACCAACAAAAAAAAGCAGGAAAGGAGCCAAAAAAAAGAGAGCAAACACGTATTGTTACCTCAGAGACAAATTCATGAACGACGAAGCAACGAAGAATCCAAGGTTGCGGAGCTTCTCGAAAACAGGTTCGTCTATGGAGGCGCGGAGAGGGAGAGAGAAGATAACTTGCGGCAGTGAATGTCACATTTCGCTGGCCACCTGATGTACCCGCTTCCTGGTGGGGCCACCGTATTGGAACGTGCGGCTCCGCTTGTACAGCCAGCCATATGGCCCATAAAATTTAATTTTTAAAAATGAATGTATTTTTGTAATTACTTTTGTTTTCTAATAAATTCAAAACTTCAAAAATTTAAAAAAACGAAAAGTAGTTTCTTAAAATTAATTATTTTCATAAAAAAATCGTAATTAAATTTCAAAAATACCTTTTCAAATTAGCATCTCATTGTTTTTATTTTTTTATTTTCTAAAAATAACAGGCAATTTTTGAAAATGTAATTAAATAAGGTATTTCTCAATTTTTTTAATTAATAAACTAATATCTAGTTGGTACATCATTTGAATTCTCTATCAATAACATATTATTTAAAATATAAAATTTGATATAAAAATTTTAAACACATAATATTATATTGTATCATGAAATAAGAATCAACTCACATTAATTAATTCTTCTCTTTCTTTTTATTTTTTTGACATTATTGTCTCTTTTCTTGCGTTTGAAATTTGATTTGTGTAAGATTATTGTTTAAGAACATTAAAAATAAAAGTAGAAGCATTCTCTTTTCTCCCATTGTCTCTCACATCCATACCATCCTTCTCAATTCTCATCAGCATTTTTCTCGGCTTCCAAACACTAAAAGTGAAACAGATACGAGCCCCTTAAGGCCTTCAATCTCTTCCTTAAATGCATGAATATTCTGTTCTTGAACCATGCTTCTTGCATTTGTCTAATCTAAAGCCAATGCCAATACTAGCTCTCTATTTTCTTCTTCCCATTTCCTAAGCTTCTTCTCATAACAATCGAGCCGAATTGCAGAACTAAGATGCTTAATGATAGATAGCCTCTTTTTTCTTTCAGAATACACTTGAGATCTTCATACATTTTCTTTGCAACAGAGATTTCATATGCCTTCTCGTCAAGTTCTTGGGCTTGATTTTTAAGTTTTGCGCCTCAATCTCAGCTTTAGCTGCATCCAATTCTTCAGACTATTGAATACCATTTGTTGCAAAAGTAAAGCACAAAACTCAGATGATAGTTCAAGTTGAAAATAGATTCAAGTTATGAAAAATAGATTCTAAATAATTGATTATTGGAAAATGAATTAAGAAGAATATAATCAATCTGTTATTTGAGTGTATCGGAGTAAAAATTATGTAGAAATGATTCTAACACTTAAAAAACTCATGTAAATACTCTCAAAATGGGGTGTAGAGGAACACACACAATGGTGCTTTTTAGTTTTCATTTTTCACCCTGAAAAATTCTTTCTAGTACTCAACATGATTTTATGCTTCCCTGGAAGATGATCAGTCACACAAGGCAGCTCAAGTGGCATAAATTGGGCATGGGAAATTACAAGCTCTTCAAAATTTCAATAAGTCATGATTTTTTAACGATAGATGTGCAAAAATGAAGCTATTTTTCTTTTGGCTCACTATGTGAAGTTTTTTCCCTTTTTCCTTTTATAATGAAAAATTTAGCATGCAAAATTGTATTTCCTTTCTTTTCTATACTTTCTCAGCAACCAAATGAAACCTAAAGAAAAGATTGACTCCTTATTTATATATATATTCTGAAATTATAAATTCAAACAAACAAAAACACGGACATGTAAACAAATGTAGCATTATGATCCAACTGCACGATCCTTGTTGATGTAAAGTTCGCTTGCATATTCTGAAATCATAGATTCAAACACACACACACACACATACAAAACAAATGTAGCAATATGATCTATCTGTATTAGTTTTTTGCTCTTCTTTTTCTAAAAATCCGGATAATTATTTTATATGGTAAATTATATTTTTGTACTCTGTAATTACATACAAGTTTCAAATAAAACTTTATAATTTCAACTGAAACAATTAGATTACTTGATTTAAAATGCATTTCAATCCAATCCAATTACAAACAATTGTTCCAAACTATCCTATAATATGTAATATAATTACTAATGAAAGTAATACCACTATGTTCGAAATTTCATAAACAGTAAAACACCTAAGGTTCCATTCATAATTATCAAAAGCAGATTGGATGATGAAACAATGAAAGGGTCAGTTCGTAATTCACTAGTTCAACCAATTTTATAATTAATATATTAAAAATATACATAAATATATTAAAAATTAAGAAAATAACAAGAAAAATATATTTTTTATTATCTAGTGATAAATAATAAAATATAAGCATTATCATTGAAATTATCTTAATGTATAAGTTTTATATATTTGTATATATAACAAAAATACATGCAATAATATTTTGTTTTATACCAAATTTCATCATTTAATCATCAAATATAAGAATTTTTGTGAGGAAAAAAAAAGTTGTAAGTAATAGAAAGACAAAAGGTGGTTCAACTGATTTTTTTTAAAAAACTGTCTGATTCACTCGATTTTTAAAAAACGGGAAGTTTAACCTGTTTTTTTCGATTTTTTAGCAAAAATGGCATATTAATCAAACCGAACCGATTTAATTCTTGGTTCCCGGTTCTGATAACTATGGTCCCATTAATTTAATGGAAGTGTACGTAAGAAATTGAAGCAAATTCTATAATAATTTTGGATGAATGTTTGTAATTGAATCGGATTGAAATGCATTTTTAAATCAAAAGACTTAATTATTTTAATTAAAATTATAGGACCTATTTGAAATCTGTATAGAATTGCATGATAAAAAAATATAATTAATCATATATTATATTTTAAGATAAATTATACTAATCTCTCTTGAAATTTATAACAATTATAAGCACCTCCCTTAAGGTTTATGAAATGTCATTGACCTCCCCTCCAACCTTTTTTTTAAATGACTAAAATACCCATTTTGTTAATTTTTTTGCAATTTCCAATTTTAATCAATTTTTTCTAACTTTCTTTTTCATGTTCAAATAAATATTAATTAAAATCTTCTTTAACTAAAAAAATATAAGTTATTTATCTTAATTTTATTTTTTTTTTTATATAAAATGAAAAAAATCTTTTAAAAAAGTTAGAAAATGGTCAAAATTTAAAAAATTCAAAAAAAGTAAATGAAATCAACATTTTTATCATTTTGAAAAAAATAAAGTTAAAAGGGAGGTTATTGTAGTTTGTCAAAAGTATGAGAGGTTGGTGTTATTTCAAAAACTCTAAAAAAAAATTTTGTAATTATCAAAAATTTCAAGAAAAATTAATGTAGTTTATCCTATATTTTTAAAAAAGTATTGAGCTTTAGGACTGAACTGAAGTACTATCCAAATGATTGAGATGCTCACTCCACATGCAATTGATTTGGCTTTGATTTCCTCATCCCCGCATCGTTGTATCCAAAAAAGCAAAGCGTTTGGCAGTTGGGGATGCAATATGGGCCGCAACAAGTGTGAATTGCCCAGCCCGAGTCGTAAGCTGGGTTGGTGGAGTAGGGGGTTTACTTTTATGAATCTCAAGAAATTTTAATTTTAATTTTTTTTATTTTGTAGGGCAAGAAATCATTCATTAGTCTACATCAGAAGTCATTGGGCCAAGCTTTGGGAGGTCAAGAACGGTGGCCTCACACCACTAATTTTAATAACGCTATTTTTTCTTTCGTCTATAAAATCGCATTCTCACGACGTTAAAAGTCCAGACAAATGGGCTTTAAGTTGACTTAGGATACTACAATTGGTGTCAATTCTAATAAAACTAGGAAAATAAAAAAATTTAAATAAAATCAAAATTGAGATTTTTTTTTTTTTTTTTTTTTTTTGTGCAAGTGAGCCTAAAATTGAAATCTAGATAAGATAAGAAGTGGATAAGAACAAATTACATTGTAACGTGGAATTCTTACGCAAAATTGAAAAAGTACGAAGCACCAAGCAAAATTATTTTTTAAAAATAGTAAAAAGAGTTCAATTGAAGGCCCAAACATGTTTGGGTATGAAGCACAAAGAAAATTACTTTCTAAAAAATAGTAAAAATGTCCCACTGAAGATCTAAATAAATTTAGTCAAAATCCGTCTTGCAGCATAAATCACAAATTTGATCTATTGAACTATTTCGGATTCAAATATATTTATATTGAAGTACCCGAACCAAATTATTTTTTAAAAAGCATTTTCAATCATTTTTAAAAAACAATTTCATTTCAATTTTAATTTCTTTTTCCCTCAATCCTTTAACACTACTTGTGCAACATCATCAGTTTGGAGTCTATCTATTTCATCAGAAACAAAGAGCCTCTATTTGTTGGTGCATGAGAGAAAATTTGGTTTTTTTTTTTTAAATTAAAACTATTCTAAAACTTTTTTTTTTCACCCAACTCCAACATCAAACAAAATTTATCATATGATGTGAGTTCATTGGTCTCGGTCAATTACAAATTATCATGTATACAATATATTGACTTATAAAAAATAATAAAATAATTTTTATTAACTTAATAATTTATGATTAATTAACACGATTGATTGACTTGATTAATAATCCCGAATTATACAATAAATTTTCAGACATAACTTATAATTTAAGGTAAGCTTTCAATCAATGGTGGCTAGCTACTTAGCTAGATTTTGGATGCCACACATGTCTTATCTAATCTGCCTTTTAGCTCATGTGCTTCACGCTCATATTATGATCAATACACAAAATCTTTTTATATCTACATATATATATATATATATATATATATATATAGATTTCATGTGCGCTTCACTGTTTTTGTTTTTGTTTTTTTGGCAGATTCATATTTGCAAGGCCACATACGGAGTTTGTTATAATTGTGACAATAATGATGGGTCCTTTGCTTTTCTTTTTCTACCCCCACCCCCACTTTTGTTTTGAAATAGAATTAAGAAATTAATTAGACCCATTTGGGTAAGTTTTTGTTTCTTATTTCTATTTATTTTGTTTTTAAAAATGAAATTTTGAAAACACATGTTTTTTTAGAGAATTGATTTTGAGAATATCATGCTAAACACGTTTTCTATTATGAATTTTAAAAATGGTAAGCAAATGAGACTGTAAACAAACTTGATTACACACAAGGGGGGTAGTCCATCATCCAACAGGAACAACAATATAACAAAAAAAAAAAAAAGGTACAAAAATGGAACAATCAGTATACATACAACAAAAGGATGCTGCGGCTTTTTATCTCTCATTTAATTTTTTTATTTATTTCTTAAACTAATGTTCTTCAAGAAAAAAAAATTTCTTTGTTAGATAAATTTTAAGTCTTGAAAATAAGTCAAAAGAAAGACGCTTATAGAGATGTTTTTTGAATGATCATTTTTGAAATTTAAGAACATATCTTAAAAAAATGCCCGTAAAAACTTCATAAGTCTTGACAAATAAATAAAAATAATCCATAAATCAAGGAAATAATAAAAAAAAAAAAAAGCTTCATAGATAGAGTAAAAAATTCATACAATTTCACTTTGCAATTATAACTAGGAGCCAAATTTTGACTAAATTTGGTAATTTTTTTTTATTTAAACTATCTCAACACTACTCTCTGTTTTAACTAATATTACATATCACAATGCATTGACAATGGATCATAATGCTTAACAATAATATTAATCATGTTTACTTTTTCAACATTTGCCCTCCTTTACTTTTACATTTTATTCCTACAGCCAAACAAGGCCTCATTTTTTATTCCCAAGACAAATCCTATTCATGCTCAACTTCTTCAAAATCTCATCTTTCTTCCTTCCACAGCTCCAATTCTCTCAAACCTTTCTAAAACTTCAAACTTACATTCTTACCTTTGACATTCACAAATACTTAATTCATCCAAATATTTAACTAGTTAAATTCAAACAATATTTTTTTGCTTACTCAAATAATAATTGGGGAGATTAGGTAATAAGTCTCTCATAAAGTACTTAATTAGCACAAAGTCAAACCCTAAAATTCTTAACCCAAAAAGTTCTTAAAATAACCTTTTAATATAAAAATATAAAAAAGACGAAACTCTAACTATTAGCAATCCACTTGACGCTCCCTGTGCCACATCATCACCTAACTTTTTTACTTTTTAAAATTACATAACTTGCAATATATGAGTCCGTTTTTCATAAAAATTATATATTTGGACTCTAAAAATTGAGATCTATCAAATAAGATCCATATTGCATAGTAAATTATGTAAAAAAAATTTTGTTTTTTCAACAGAGAACTTTTGTCAAAAATTCTTTGTCCTTGGTCTCGGACAGAGAAATTTATGCGCCTCGATCCTCAAACAAAGAAATTTGAGCAATTCCTTAAAAAAATATATTATACATGTTTTTAACAATACATCAGACAATCTTTGTTCCTTAGTAAAGTGAAAATACTTCAACATTGATAAAACAAAAAAATTAGATAGAGAAAAAAATATACAATTAATAAAAATATAATAACAAAGAAATATTTCTTAAACAGAGAATATTCTCTGTCCCAAAATTCTTTGTGCAAAAAATTCTCTATTCATGAATTTACAATTGTCATTCCAATGTATTTCACCAATTGATTCCCAAATGGGTTGTAATACCCTGACCCGGGTTAGCATGTAAACCGAGATAGATCGAGTCGAGTAGTGTACTATCAGTTGTAACCCGAGCTGTTTAAGCTCTATAGCATGATATCATATGTACTGTACGATCTTGGAATGTGGATAGTGTCAATTATACAGTCAATGCCAGGCAATGCCCAAGCAACCCAGAACCATGCCTCATAATAAGTGCACGCACGCATTCCCATGCATGTGTATGTTACATATATATGTAGTCCGTTAAAAATAAATGTATGTATACTCTTATAAAAATTAGTATAAATATATATAAATGGATATATATATATATATATATGTATAAGCAGTATAAATATACGTATATATACATATACATATGGTATAGTATATTATATATATATGAATTTAAAATACAAGAAAAAGGAAATAAAAGAAAAGAAAGGAAGCAGCATGCAAAGGCATGCATGCAGTGTGTGAATGCTTGTGTCGACAGTGTGTGTTATGTGTGTGTAATATAATATGTATATATATATATATATATAAATATCCTAAGCTAAAGAAAGGAAAAGAAAAACAGAAAAAGAAAAATAGAAAAGATCAGAAGATTTAGTCAAAGAAGAGGGCTCGAGAGGGGGGAGAACCAAGAAGAGATAGAAAGAGAGTGAGGCAGTTGTGATATATGTATATATATATGTATGTGCACGTTGGCAAGGACACAGAAAAGAAAAGTTAAGTAGGAAGCTGTGAGTGCAGGGAGAGATTCAGAAGTGATTCAGAAACTTGAAACCAAAAAAGGGGAAGAAGAAGAAAAAGGGAGATACAACAAAAAAAATCAGAAATAGGTATGTAGAGTTATTTTCTGTTTTCAAATTTCAAAGGGATGATAGTTGATTTAAGATGTAGAACCTTGTTAAGCGTGAAATGTAGATTAAGTAGCAAGAAAAATCAATTAAAAAGATCAAACAATGAATGAGAACAAGACAGTTGTAGGTTTCAAATGATAATCGGGAAAGTGGTGTTTCTGACTATTAAACTTAGTTTTTATGATGAGATATTAATCCACTTAAATTCATAAACTGATTAGAAGAGAAAACTAAGAGAAAACAGTAGAAAAAAATGCATAAAAAGAAAGATATTCAGTTGACTAGAGCTGGCTGGAAAACTGAACCAATCACTGAATTCCTCTTATTTGTGAAACTTAAAATGAATTTTGTGGAAAAATAATTATGAAGTAGTGATCTTGGGAGGGAAAGGAAGAAAATTGCATAAGTTTTATATTGAAATCTGATCGGAACAGGGTTACCATCACCGGAGAAGGCGACGGAACCCTACCGGGCCTTCATCGAAAAACCGAAGGGGAGACAATGAACAGGACTTGTGATACGACACTGTTTGGTATGCACTCAGGGCAATACTGCACCGTTTCAATTAGAATTATTTTAAATATAAAACTTAAATTCGGAGTGTTTGGTTACAGTCTTAGGAAATAAGAAATTGAGTCAATTAGGGCAAGGATAACCTATCCTCAATTTGGGCATTATTCGCTGTTTGGGGTTAAGGGAATTAGAAGAAAAAAAATGCACAGGGGCGCTGCCCCTACAATTGGAACCTGAGACCCATTGGAAGAAAAGCCCAAGCCCAAACCATGTTGACAGGCAAGCCTATGCCTTTTTCTGTGCCAAAATATATATATATATATATAATATAAATGTAATATTAAATTAATTTAATAAATAGAGAAATAATACGAAGCCTAAATTAAATAAGTGATTATGGTATTTTGACTATCTCAGACATTCTGAGACTAATGGTGAAATCCATTTTATGAGACGGGGTCCCAAAAAACAAAAGACATGTACAAGTACAAAATGACCATTTTACCCTTTTTAGTACAGATGTCCGAATTGAGTTTCGCGAAAGCCTAAACCGACTTTCTTCGATGTTCCAGATTCAATTGTAAAGTCTATTTTAGTAAAAAAGAAACTTATAACATAGAGGCATAAAATTTGATGAATAACATAATTCATGTAGCGATAGACTGAGACGTATTTTATGAATCTTACGAACACCGAAGGGCAAGGAGAAGGCAGTCTAAGTCCTTCTAATTTAGAGACAGTAAAAGGTAAGTAAAATTTGATCTCTGTATGTGGCAAAGACCTAGTTGTATTATGCATACGTTTCTTGTCATCGCCACATTGTGTTTATGCCTTCGGATGCTATTGGATTACATTGATACTTGTTCTAGTTCGTGAATATTGTTGTATTTTGAGCATGTATGTATAGTTTGGTTTATGATGCCTGAATATTGCACAGTCATATTTTATACTCTGAGTGTGAATCATGATCATTTCATACAATTACTATTAAAATGAGGAGTAGATCAGGGTAGACATAAGCAAGGCAGGTCGATGGATCTGATTGCAAAAGGGTAGGCTAGGTCCTAATGTTGGTAGGGCAGGGTGTGCATGAGCAAGTCAAATGGTGGATCTGTTTGCAAAAGGGTATACCGGATCCTACGGTTATATATTTACTATGATTATTATCACATCCATTATTGCATTCATTTGGATAATCATTGTTGTTGTTAACATGAGATGTGCCTTAGACCCGAGGGGTTGATTGAGTTGCTTGACATGATGTGATTTACTGTTAATGATATCGTATCTTCTTGATTGGTTATCTTGTTGCTATAAATTATGTATCTTGTTAGGTAAACCTCTTTATGTTGACCTGTCACTGGCAGAGCAAAGGAATACTTACTGAGTTATCATACCTCATACAGATACTACTTATATGACTATTTCAGATGAGACGCCACAGTTTGGAAGTAGGGATCAGATCCCGGACAGGCGTAGGGTTACTGCAGATATATGTATGATCTGTCGTGGAAATCAATCAAATTACCAAACTAAACTACTAGTATAGTAGAGAAGTAAGGGTCTAACCCACAGAGACTGTTAATTGTTTAAAAACTAAAGTTGAGATTAATTTTAATTGAAATTAACAAAGATTGATTGTTGTTGATTTTTTTCCTAAAATTAAATGAAAACTGTAATTAAAATAAATATTCAGCTGAATTAATGATGAATCGAATTAAAAGAGGATTCCTAGGGTGTTGAATCCACCACTAATCTTGTAACTAGCTTCAATTGTATCAATTCTTGGGTCATTCAATTTGGATGTAAAAGACGTATTTTGGCTACAAGCCTCAATACAATCATCAAGAAAATCACGCACCAAAACCCTAAGCACGAATCATCTTTGGTCAACACAAATTGTCTACGCTAATTCTAAGGTCATAGTCACAATTTGTTTTCCCTGAGTTATGACTTGTCCTACGGTTTTGATGTATGTACACATATTACTATTGTATAACCGCATAAACAAAATCACAGAAATTGATTATGTGAAACTGAATAATACGATCATTGCTTTAATAAAACCCCAACGTTATACAATCAACATCCAAAATAATTAACCCAAAAATAAAATACAAAGAAGCAATATTACTTGACTAGGGTTTCATCTAAACCCTAGGAATGGGAGAACTTAGCCCATGATAGTGGAAGAGAACACCATAGCCATGGAGTTCTTCATCTTCTTCTTTAGAGTTCTCTTTCTTCCTTCTTCTCTTCCTCCCTAGATCTCCAAGACGGCCTCCTTCCTTTTCCAAAACCCTAGGTTACAATATTATCTCCCTTTTTCCAAAAATACCCTTACAAAATAATAATTTAGGAGAATAACATAAAATCCCGTAATTAGACATTAGGGGCCCAAAAAGGGAGTCTAAAGTGTTCCAAAATAGAGCCTATAATGCTAAAATGGGCCCTAGTCCACCTATATACGGATCAAGCCTCTCTTCTAACCCAAAATCACTTGTTTTCCATTTCTTTTAGCACTTCAAAGCCCAATATTTTCCTTTTGCTCCAAATCTACCATTAAATCATCAACTTTGACGAGCTTTCTCTGCAAAAAGATAAAATAAGAATTAACTAGCAAATGCATATAGATTGGAGAAATTAAAATAATAAAAGTGCAAGAATATCTAGAGTTAACACAATAAATATGCACTTTTTAACCAGTTATCAATGTACTGCAGGGATTATTTTTGGTAGTGAAGTATAGTACATGTCCTATGTTCTCACATCACCCCACGTCTTAGGGGTTGTTACATTTGAAAATTTTTGAGTTTGTAAAACTATATGAACTTTAGTATTATAAATGAATGAATGAATGAAAATTTTATCAAGTCTTCCGCTGTTATTTAGATTTCTGATTGCATGTTAAATAACTCACATATAAATGTTAAGTTAAAGTAAAAAGAAAAAATTCGGTTCGACAATTGGGTCGGATTGATGTCGCGATGCCAGATCCGTACAGGGTGGGTTCCGGGTCGTGACGTGGGTTCTCCAAATCTGTATTGTTTTAGTAATTCTTCAATCACAAAATCAATTTCAAAATATATTAATTAATTAATTCTAGTTTTTGTTTCCTCCTCCATTCCATAGTGGTCCATATAGCAAAATAAATGTGAATATATTTTAATAAAAAAAAGGATAAACAATTTTAATTTAAATAGAAATATATAAAAAAGAGTAGGTAAATGAATAAGATCTGGATGTTGAAGCTTCCCAAAGCAGGCAACTCAAAGCCCAAACCAATGCACACACTACTCCCCACCAGAGAAGAAATATGCAAAGCATAAATTTCATTTTAGAGCATGGATTACACGTTCTCTTATATGAAATAGATTTCTAATTAGTATATTTTGGTTAGTGATTATATTTTCCACTTATTGACAAATCTTCTTTTGAAAGTCATAATCTCTTCCACCTAATGTTCTAATCCACAAACATAAAAAAATCAAACTTTTATGCAATCCTATAGAGATAACACATCCAAAATATATAGGCATATATAATCACATTGAAAATAGTCAAAAGCAATTGACATTCAATACCAATAGAAAAAATTCCCCAAATCAATCACCAACCAATAATACCAACAACTACAAAAAGAATATGGCCTAACATCAACAAATACTTGTTGAGCTCATGATCCACATGAAGGTAGCATTGACACAGAATGAGTATCACCCAAATCAATCACCAGCCAATAGAAGAAATCTACCAAACAGTGGAATTCTATTGACCGAACGGGTTATTTCAAAAAGTTGTTGTCACCGGCGTCGATGGATGGAGATCAAAATCATGTCTCTGGTATGCTTCCTTTGATGGTGAAGGCAATGACAAAATCGTAATTTTTTTTTTTGACAGAATTGAGATTTTTACCGCGCAATCAAATAAGTACTAAATAAAAAAAATTTAGTTAGATAATTATTTTAAATTTGAACTTATATTTTTAACCGTGACGTTCACCTATTGATATGTTGCAAGCCAAAATTTTAAAGAGTGAAATTTATGAGGTGGAAAATGGTTTCTATGACCCCAAATGATTTGTACAACCTAATTGCATAACATGTGTTAATTAGGAACCACATAAACAATAAAATAAAGCACCAAAAGGGACACTTGCTCTAGAAATTCTTCTTCCACTATTTTAATGTCATAATCACACACGCACACCCACATATACATACATATATATATATGCCAGATAAAGATAGAATAATGCAGTTGAAGGTTCTAATTCCACAAAACATAGTCCACATGACAAGACAAGACATTTGGGTTGATGGCTCTAATCTCACAAAACATAGTCCACATGAGAAGACAAGACATTTAGTTGGATTAGGAACATATCTGCATTCACACACGTCACATGCACATGCTTTAATTTCATTACCATCACTATTGCATTTGGCATTTTCTTCAACTTGGTACAACACACACACATACACATATATATATATATATATATCAAGATAAAAGATGAAAATATAACTCAAGCTGTACATAAGGTTTCTTAACCTTGAAGCATTCATCTGGAATAAAAAAAATATCGTAAAAGACTTGTCAGAGATAATGGTAGACGAAAATCAACACAACATTCTCTTCGATACTAAAATAAAATTTACAAAAAAAACACAAACAGAAGAGTGAAAAGGGAAAGAAAAGAAAAGAGATAAGATGAAGATCTAACAAAGATTATCCCTTAAAGAGAAATTGGAATCATTGCATGAGTAGTCAATGATTCTGAACAATGGGACAATAACGTGAATAATTTATCAAAGTCACTGTAGATTACTAGATTTAACAAGAGACAGAGAGAAAGGGGTTTCCATCATAGGTTGTTAGGGTCATGATGAGGAGCTTGGAACAATGGGACAAACAGAAATTAATGCGATGTTAGGTATTCAAGATTTCAATTGTGTACAAAATCTCCGTTGATGCTCAATCATTGAAGGCAAAGGTTCATGCAACGTGGGTTTCACATTATTTTATTTTTTATTAAAAAATTTTGCATTAAACAAATGTGATGTCTATATTTTTTTTAATAAAAAAAAAATTAATTACTATTCTTGAAAGATGGTAACAATTTTGTTACCTTTGAGAGAAAGTAAAAAATTTGAAAATTGAGTTTGCTTTCTGCCGTACAACTCTAAAAGGTGACGTGGCCTATTAAATTAATGTTTTTTTTATTGATTTGCTATTTTTTTTTGGGGAGATGGCCTAATAATATACTTCTTTTCATTGATTGTGACACATTTAATTAATAGTATTTAGTTACATATTTGAATTTAGAGTCATAGACCAAACGGATGTTCCCCTGCCACTACATACTACACATCAAGGCTGAATTTGTAAAATGTGTTTGTGTTTGTGTGTGTGTGTGTGTGTGTTATAAGAAGGAAAAATACTTATGAATAGATGTGTAAATTGTATCGGAATATGTTGTATTGAGATATGAGTGTTCGATTATATAAATTAATTTGAGCACGATATGAATAGCTAATTATGTCAAAATATTCAATCCTAATACGACACGTTTATTATACGTGTAATCCGTTTAATAAATGAGTCGTATTAACACGAGTAACACAGCAGAACTCGTTTAATCTATTTAATAAATAAATCATATTAAAATCGACACGATTAACACATATAACCCGTTTTAACACTATAACTTATTTAATAAATATACTTGTTAAATTATTTTCTTTCTTTTAATGTATTTTTTTATATTTTTATTAAATTAAAATATAGATTTAGTATCAAAAAAGATTAATACTTATAATATTAATTTTTTATTTATAAAAAAATATTAAATATTACATATATTAATATTTATAATACAAAATATTTTTAATTTTTTTTATATATAATTATGTTAATCAACATGTTAACCTTAACTCGATTTATTTAATAATCATATCAATTATATTAATTTGTTTATAATTTAAACTTATTTAAGTTTAATTTAAAAGTTTTAATTTTATTTTATGTTCAAATTGTATTGTCTTATCATATCATAAATTAAAGCCTTTATTTTAACAAGTGGGAAGAGAGAAATTTTGAGAGAAATCACTGAATTCAACTCCACATTTAAGAAACATTTATACGTCGCATTAGTTTTTGTTTGGCTCAATTTCAAAATAAAAGTTCCAAGGAAGGCATAATGACCCTAGCAACCTATGAGCTCTCTCTCTCTCTCTCTCTCTCCACAATTAAATCAACAGTGGCTTGATAAATTATTCACGTTATTGAGAATCATTGACTACTCATGCAATGATTCCAATTTCCCTTCAAAGTTGGACAGTCTTTGTTAGATCTACAAAAAGATAAGGATTGCCAATTTTTCTAAAAGAGTGTCTCCTCTAATTTTTTAATGTCCAATTATACCCTTTATTTTTTTTATAAATTATAGTTATTAATTCCAGGTAATCTTTCCAGACATTAAAAAGGTGGCAGGGTAGAGGAGACATTAAAAAATTACACCCTGCCACCTTTTTACGGTTACGTGCTTCTGTTTTTTTTTTTTTTTCCAAATACCCATTATATTCTACATATATAGAATAACAATTTGCATAATGCCTTGTGTAATTTCCTCTCCATCTTTTTTTTTCTGAATTTTTTATTTATTGATGATGATATTTTGAAAAATTTCAGTTGAATTTTTCTTTCTTGGTTGGATAAAGATGTTTTCTTAATTATCAACCTGTCATATTTTAGTAATAAAGTTCCGAACCTTATAGGGCTGTATTAATGGCTAACTTTGTTTATATAACATAATATTATATATGGTAAATTATATTCATCTCTTTTACGATTTTTGATAATTATATTAATTTTTTTTTAAAATTTTTGAAATTACATTAATTTTTTTTACTTTGCCTGAAAATATACAAATACCTCCCTCTAGTTAATTTTTTTTTTCAAAATGACAAAATTCTTATTTTATTTATTTATCTTTTCATTTTTAACAATTTTGACCAATTTTTTTTTAACTTTTTAAAAATGTTTTATTGTTATTTTATTTAAAAGTTAGTTTAAGGAAAATAACTAATTTTCATTTTATATAAAAATAAATTTAAGGTTTTTATCAATATTTATTTTGAAAAATAAAAAATAATTGAAAAAAAAAACATGAAAGATGTAGTTTTGTCATTTTGAAGAAAAAATTTGATTAGAGAAAAATATTTATATATTCACTGACGGAACTATGTGTTGCATTGGGCCAAATTTTGCAATTTTTTTTTACAGGTATATTGTCTCACTAATTTGAGAACAAAAACTTTTTCCTTCTAAATTTCTAACCCCTCCTAAAAGAATTTTCTAGCTCTACCCTTGAATATATTGTGAGATAAATCTGAAAAAATAAGCATAATTATCATAAATCTCAGAAGAGATCATGTAGACACTGACGGTCCTAGAAGATAGCCAGTGGGCCATCGTCCTTCCAAAAACTTTGGCCAGTGAGCCAAACATGATTGTTGTTGTTAAGCATCATGATCCATTGTTAGTGCCCGGTGATCTGTAATATTGACTAAAATAGAGAGGAGTGTTGAGGTAGTTTAAATATAAAAAAAAAAATATTAACTAAAACTTAGTAAAAAATGACACAAGCTTAAGAAATAAATAAAAAACTAAATGAGCATTAAATATTTGTAAAATAATTACATGGGTCCGGCTAAAAAAATTAGAGTAAATCACACAAATATTTCATTTAGTTTTATTCATTTCTACCTTCATGTATCAAAAATTAAATTTAGTTGACAAAAAATAAAAATATATTTCTAATACATGAAAGGAAACCAATTACTTATAGGGATGCTTATGCAATTTTCTTTAAAAAATATTATGAAAAAGTGATGAGTGAGAAGTGCTGAAAATAATTAGAAGTTTTAAAAGAAAAAAAAATTAGAAAAATACTTGAATAAAATTAATAAAGAAAATAAAAGTGTCATAAATTATAATATAAATTTTTGAATAATTAAAGATTTTTGAATAAAAAGTTAGTTATGTATCCAGGGGTGGATTTAGTCTGGGGGGGCCCTTGTGCCCCTACTGAAATTTTGGAACAAAATTGTTGGTTAAATTAATATTTTGTAGGTTTTTTTTTTTAAATAATTTTTTAAAATTGTCTCATTATGTATATTTTATAAACTTATCCCTCACTATATTTACTTATAAATTTTCTAATTAGTCAAATGTGAGATACACATTGGAAAAAAAAAAGAATGTGAGAGATTGCTTTATTTTTTATACACTATTGCTTTACTTTTATTATATACTACTAAATTTTGAAACCAAAAATCCTAAATTTATTTGTTCAATTTATTTTGACTCTTCACTTGGTGATTGAGTGATTAGGACAAAAATTGATACTTCTTTTTTCCAAGACTATGCATGGATTTACTCTAAAAAATTATAGTTAAAAGTTTAAAAGTTAAAATTTTAGCACATGAAGGTAAACGATGAAAATACACATATGAATTAATAAAATATATATATATATATATTTTTATGTTATAGATTTTTTTTCTTATCCAAATCTCCTTTGAAAGACGCAACTTAGAAGGGTTTTTAAACTTACTTTTCTTTTCCTTTTTTTATTCAAGTAATTTATGTGTGTGCATATATATATATATATATATATATATACACACACACACATGAATAAATAAAATATATTTGTTTCTTTTTATGTTTTAGATTTTTTTTATCCAAATCTCTTTTGAAACATGCAACTCAGATGGGTTTTTAATGTTACTTTTCTTTTCCTTTTTTTATTCAAGTGATATATGTATGTGCATATATATATATATATAGATAGAGAGAGAGAGAGAGAGAGAAAGAGAGAGAGAGAGAGAGAGAAATTTCTTAAGACTACTTGATAAATAATTAATTTAAAAAAATCGAGCATTAAAAATAAAAAATAAAAATTTGCTCTCAACACAACTCTTCTAAATACAAAATAATTAAATTAATCCATGTGACTACTCTAAGAAGCATTAAAAAATCTAAAAAAAAAGAAAGAACTCAACAAAAGAAGATATATGTGCCTGCTGAAAATGAGAATGCTTTGCTCACTGTATTGCTTAAAACTAAATTTTATTATAAGTTAATTACATTCTCAAATAATGATAATTTGTAAATTATTTCAACTATGTTTATGTTTTGATTTTTTTTTATTCTTGATGATTAAATTTGAAGTGATGAATCTCCTTTGAGATCTCTCATTACTTTCTAAATTACAAAAATCTAGAGAAAAAACTGTACATATAAATTTTAATTCATATAAAATATTTCACTTTTTGGTTGTATAGAGTATAATATATATATATATATATATAATGTAAATATATAATTTTTGTATAATAATAATGCCATTTCTATACATATATATATATATATGATATACAAAATCAACTATTCAATTTTTAAGTTAAAAATAAATCATGTTTACTCTTTACATATACCAATCAAAATTAAATTTTAATTTTTTTTGCCTTTTCAATTAAAACTTGAAAGAGTAAATGTGGATATAAAAAATAGAATTAGAGTTGTTAACTGACGTAATTTTAGGAAAGGTTGATTTTGTCTATGTTTAATCATTTAACTTTTATAAATTATTTATTTGTGATTACTTTTTTTTTATTGTGTTAAAAATTATCTATCATTTTTCTTTCTTTTTTTAATTATTAGAGATACATAAAAAAAAACAATTAGGATCAAAATGCTCTCCATTACAATTTTTCTCTCAATTTCCCTCAATTTGACCTTGGATGCATGCCACAACAAGGTATTTGGAGAAAAATTGTGAAAAAAAATAATGGAAAGGAACTTTGTCCTAACAATTAAATTTACAAAAATAAATTTAATTTTAGTAATGAGTTTTAGTTTGCACCCGGACATATTTCTAGCTCTGCACTTGTATGTATCATTATTTTGAAAAAAAAAAATAAAAACAAGAAGTTTTTAATAAGTTTCATATGAGTTCTCAAAGAGTTTAGAAAAAAAAAAATATAGTGTAAAAATGTTACTCCTATATTTTACAAGCGTTTTCAATAAGATTAAAAATCATCTCTTATTTGGTAAGTTAGAATTAAAGTCTCATATTGTGCGTACACACATACCTTTAGAATAATCTCTCCTCCCCCAATAACTTGACTTCTTTAAGTACGCGTTTGGTGCAACTGAAATTGTTAAAGAATTAATTATAAATAAATGATTTTAGAGATGTGATTTTAGGCGTTTGATTATATATGTTTCACAATTAATTATGATAGAATTACGATATTTTTGACAAAAATTATTAAGAAGTGATTATAATACATAAATATTATTTCATTCTTTATTATTTATTGATGATGCACTTTTCGACTCACAATAAGTATGGGCTCCACGACCTGTAGAACACTCAAAAAGGGAATCAGAGGACCACCAGATTGGCTCTGGCGGTAACCGCTCCGATGCTTAAATAAGTAAACTGAATTGAAAAGACTGTATTGAAAACCAAAGAATGAGTATAAAAATAAAGCGTACCTTTAGGGTTTAATTTATAGATCGTGGCCTTCCTAAGTTGATTAGGATTCGGAGCCATGAATATAGGGATTTGATCATCGGAGATTGCAGTTACCTTGTGGAGTGTTGTATCATATGATAGAGATAATCATAGATACTAGTTTCCTTGTTGAAGACTGTCTCCGTGTTGAAGCCTGTTTCCTTATTCCCTGCTTGGCAGTTGCTAAGATCATGAGGTCGGAACCATACGAAATACTGAGTGGATATTGCCCAGAGCATAAGGTCTGGAGAATATGTACATAAGAATGTCCTAGAGGCTCCGCCTGCTCTGTATGACTGAGTTTGTCGGCTCTGTAGTATATGTATATGAGAATGTCCTGAAAGCTGTGACTGCTCTGTATGACCGAGTTTATCGGCTCTGTAAGTACACGTGTCTCAAGGTGATTGGTGTGTCTGTTTGTGGTATTTCATTTATTAAAAATTTAAATATGTTTGACCCATGTTACATAAAATAACTTTTAAATTTTTTTGTTAAATTAATAAATAATATATGTTAAAATAAATAATTATATAATGGAGGGACAATTCGTCTCATTCAGTGGCTGACTATGAAGTGGGCAATTCCTGTCATTCAATGGTTGATTGTGAAGGATTCATTTTGTTTAGGTGCATCTCATGAGTGGCTGCTCTTGTAAATAACGCAAAACAAAGGGTCACTTTCATAATGAAAATCACGGCCGAGAAAGGGAACCTTCATTTATTAAAATTGAAATAAAATTTGTAGAAACCGTCGATCAGTTTACATCAGATAATGATGCAGGATGATTGGATTAAGCGACTACCTAAAATCGTGATTATTTTATTTCTATCTTTTCATACATAATTGAATAATGAAAAAGATCCTTCGAGAGTCTCATGTCCCAAAGTGCATGATAAATATCGTTAAAGTTCAATACTGGAGAAGAAATTAAGTAAAGTATTCCAAATACAAAGTATGGAAGGCGTCTATAACTTTCCCACCAGGACCTACCCCCCAACCTAGATTAGCTACATTCATATTCAATAATTTTTTTCATCAAATATTTTTAAGATTGTAAAACAAGGCTACCAAATTATTCGAATTTGATTCATAATTAACTCGGTTATAAATTTGTTCGAAATTGATTTACAAGATAAATAAATTAAGTTTTAATATATTTTGAAGTTTATTAATTTAATGAGTTCAGCTCGAGTTTAACTCGTTAAGTCAAAAGTAGTCTAATATTATATAAAAATTCGAGCTACTCGAGTTTGATTCATAATCGACTTGATTAAAAACTCATTTAAAATCAACTCAAAAAATTAATAAGTCGAGTTGGATACAATTTGAAGTTCGTTTATTTTAACGAGTCGATATTGAACAACATACCACTACTCAACTCGATTGAACAACATACCACTATTCGACTTAACTCGACTCATCTTATTTATACCCCTAAACATCACACATGATTTTATGAAATTTGTCTTTGGGAATGACACCGCCAAACGGGTCCTAAGTATTCGTTTGGATGAACAACGAAAAATTATAATTTGAAAAAAGTGTGATTTAAAAAAATACAATTGTGAGTTAAATTATGAGTGTTATGTAGTGTTTGAATGAATAATTAAAAATATTAAATGTGTTATATAGATAGAAAATTGACATTTCCGAGATGAGAGTTTAAAAAGAATTTCTCATTGACATTTTTTTGAAACAGACTTTTGAACTTAAAAACATCTAAATGGACATTTTAAAAATGTTGAAACATATATTTAAATATATATAAAAAATTAATTAAACTTTAAAACATTCGTTTTAAAAATACCACCATTCATCTAAACACACCTTAAATGCAACTACCCCGGATGATGCTAAATCATTGAAGTAAAAGTTTCATGAAACACGGGTTTCACATATCACATGTATTCCTTTACGTTCACAAAGTGGAAAATATTGATTATTCTAACGATGACCCTTTTATTCATTGAGCCGTAGTTCGATTGTGACACATTTTAATATTTTATTAATACCATATAGTTATTTGGATCTGGAGCCATAGACCAAACGAATCTTTCCAGGCACTATATAGTACATATCATGACTGTTTTTGTAAATGTGCGCGTGTTAAAGAGGAAAAATAATTATGAGAGAACTTGTTTCAAAGTTGGAAGAGAAATATTTTGAGAGAAATCACTCATTTCAGCGAAAAAAATTTCATTGTTCTCGTTGCAATGCAATGTATTCGAGTTAATGAATATTTATTACACATATAAAATATGTGAATTATATACTGATGTGTCAGATATTTATTGACTCAAATGTATTACACCTGAGACCAACGAATAACAGTTCTTTTTTAACAATAGATTTCAAAATTTGTTGGACAAGTAATGTTTAACGCTTCATGCATTTTTAACTTAAAATATATATATATATATATCAGAGTTTGGGGTGAGGCGGGACAAAGTGGGAGAATATAAATGGGGTGGGAGTAAGGGTAAACTTCTAAACGAGATGGGACAGATCAAAGATGAAAAATATAAATAAGATCGAAATTAAAAAAAAATCACCCCACTCTAAACTCGTCCCGTTATCATTCCCACGTGCAGTTGCCCCAAGTGAGAAAGAAGAGTTGAGGACGCAAACCTCATGGTCTCTGCAAAATTGGGCACACCCTTTTTGACAAGTGGATATATATATATATATATATATAACACTATAACTTTTTGACAAGTGGGAATATATAAATAAAGTTCACAAATAAGTGCTGCACCAGTAATTTTGAAATCCATAAACCACTAATTAATTGCAGATACATTAGAGATCTAAATGTAGCAAATCATAGATTATTTCTAACCCAACAAAAACTATTACCAAAATATATATATATTTGAAAACGTATAGTTAGAATACAAAAAATAATACGTAAATCATGTAACCATATATTAGGTCATTCATTCACAATATAATTTATAAACATAATTTAATTATATTAAAAATAAATAAATAATTATATTAATATATATATATATATATACACATGTAACTGTTCTTTTAATATAAAAGTAATGTAATAAATATATGAATAACAAAAATGAGATTTGATGCCCTAAATATGAGGGGGCATAGAACACCAACCAACCAATCTATACAAGAAAAATAAAATAAATCATAGTACGTAAATTATAAAATATAATATAAGTAGAATTAATCAAAAAAATTTAAAATTAATAAAAATAGAATTAATAATTAAGTTAGACAAAAAATTATATTACAGCTTAGGTTTATAGTTCCTAATTTCAAGCTTGCTATACCTTGTCATAATTTCAAGTTTTCTTATGCATCTTTGGGACTAATATTAGTTTTAGGATATTTGGATTAATAATAAGGGTGCATATATTTTTGTAAATTTGAGTAAAATTCAAGTTGTTTGATATGGATTTGACTATAAAATTAGAAGAAATATTTGAAAATTTAATTTTGATTTAAGTTTGATATACCATAAAAGGACAGGCCAATCAACACTTGACACGTATAACCACAGTCCGATTTATGTTCAGCTAGCATGATTCTCGCTCAGCCAATGACATCCAGATCATCACATAAGGTCGGAAGTGACCAAACAAATATATCCAGAACTGACCACAGGGTCCAGACTAGAGCTTCAGATCTCGTCACCGCCTTAGCGGATTCCGAGCAGAGAATAAGGAAGCAGTCTCCAATACGGAAACTACCATTTATGGTTATCTCCATCTACGACTCAATGCCCACAAGGTAACTGCAATCTCCGATGATCATATCCCTATATTCATGGCGTCGAATCATAATCAACTTAAGAAAGCTTCGGCCTATATATTAAACCCTAGAGGTACACTTTTATGGTCATGCTCATTCTTTGACTTTCAATACAGTCTTTCAATTCCTTTACTTACTTAAGCATCGGAGCGGCTACCGCCGGAGCCAATCCGGTAGTCCTCTGATCATCTTTCTGAGTGTTCTACAGGTCACGGAACCCTCACGTGTTGCGAGTCAAAAAGTGCAGCATCAAAGTTTAAATTTGATCAGAAATTTGGGTAACTATTGAATATACCTTAAAAAGAATATAAGCAATTATATATGTATGTATGTGTATATATGTGTGTGTGCGTGCAGTGCTTCTCTTTTTCAGTTGAAGAAAATAAACATTTTACACGAATTTTTTCGTAGACAGCAAGAAACCTCTAACATTTGATTTTCAGTTTCACTAAAATTGACCAAATCTTCACAAGCTTTAATTAACAATTTTAGTCTGTATTAATAGTAGGCTGTTACAAATTGTGAGGTGGAGTAGATATTTAGAAGCACCTAATCTAGTAGCATGCTAGTGTGTGCACTGATTGGACTGGCCGAAGACTATGTTAAACTATAGGTGCTTAGTTACAAGTTGGTTGATTTGACTTTGAACTTGGCAATACATATTTTGTCATTTTATCATTTTCTTTTCTCAACGAACTTGATAATACATATTTTGTCATTTTCTTATCTCAATTCAAGAGGAGGCTTAGAGCAAATGTGGCCTTTGTATAGAGAGAAATATTAATATTAATCGTGCATGTATGATACTCGTAATCTTTTTTTTTTTTTTTTTGTATATAATACATGTATATGTGTGATTGTACATAAAATAGATGCATATAATACATGCGTTAAGTAAATCACAAATACAAACAGTCAGTATTCACATTAGTATTCTTTCCTCTATATATATATATATATATATATATATATATATAAAGGAAACTTATGTGTGCGTGTATATATATATATACACACACATTGTTTGTCAATGGCTTTGGTGGTAGAAACTTGGGTTACTAGACAAAGGGGGTAAGTACAAAAAGAGGTGATTTAATTTGAGCCCCACACACACACACACACACACATATATATATATATATATATATCATTGCAAGCTTTAAATATTGATACAACATGCTCAATTAATTTGGTGCATCACTCTTGTATCAGCTTGAGATATGAAAGAGATGTTAGAGTTATTACTTCGGAGCTTGACCGAGGGATAAAGACATTAAGTATGAGATTTAAATTTTTCGAGTTTGAATTTTTTCTACGTTAATTAGTGGCAGTTTGAACTTAAAAAGTTAGCTTGACTGTCAATTCAAGCTTCTCGAATTTGAATTCTCTTTGCATCGATTAGTGATAGTTTGAGCTTAAAGAGTTGATCTGACTGTCATGGAGAGAAAAACTTATTATGTGTCCACAAGTTGACTCAACATATCTCTTACCGATCCATAAATAAATAAAAATAGAGATGTTTTTGAGTCTAAATTTCATTTTTTTTTTTATAGAATTCTTTATTTGAATAGAAAAGTCACTACACAGTAAATTTTAATTTTGAAAGATAATTCTAGCGTATGAGATTTTTGCTATTACAAGATTTAGAAAGAGTTAGATATATACAGTCTCATTTCTGTAAACAATTTTTTTGCCATATTTTCTCTCTGGGTTGAATAAAATTATAAATTAATTATTTTTCTAAAGGATTGAAAATTAAAAAAAAAAAGAAAAGAAATTGAAAATGACATGTAAACTAAAAATTCATCCATCACCTTTTGTTTATTCATATATTCTCTTCTCTCCTATTTTTCATAGTAATTAAAATAAAAAATAATTTTGTTAATATTATTTTTTCCTCATTTAAATTCGCAAACTAAATAGAGCTGTTTTATACCTCTAATTTAAGCACTCTAATTGTCTGACAAAGGACATGTATTGATATGATGCCTAAGCATTAAGCTTAAGCATAGACTAAGCTATGATAGAAGATATAGTACTCTCAAATTAAAGTACACAATCACATATGCTTTATTGAAGAGATGGTATTGGAATTAGATGAATTGAGAGAAATTATCCAAAGTATTGATGATTAAGTCTTATCTTTATTTTCTACAATACAACAAATAATTCAAATTTAGAACCATTTTCCCCCACAAAAATCATAACCCAAAACCAAAACCAAAACAATAAATAAATAAATAAAAATAAAAGACCTGAAAATATTGAAAAATTGGAAAGGAAATTTTCTTTTGTTTTTTTTTGGGTTGGGGTTGCCTTGTATGGGGGATAATTTATTGTCATATAGGACAATGCTTGGATCCTTTGTTAATTTTTCTTTTAGTTAAGAAAGCTAGATTTGCATTAAACAAATTTTTTGAAAGGAAGTATCCTGCACTATATATATAGAAATATATACATGATATATATATATATATATCATGGAAGTTATCAATGGTGTGGGCAATTGGAGGAAAAAAACAAAGTCATAATTAATTAATTGAGAATGAGTTATAAAAAAACAAAGAAAGCAAGAGGACCTGGAAAAAAGACATATAATTAAGCAATTGATCTCCACACACCACAAACATAAGAATCAAGGTGGGCCTTCAACTAATTTTTTAATATTTCCTTTGCCTCCCTTCTTTTCTTTAACCCTTTTCCAGGATCCAGGGCATCTACCACCAACCTTAGACTTTTATCCCTGTTCCTAACCATTCTCTCTCTCTCTCTCTCTCTATTTATATATATATATATATATATATATATAAATCTTACGCATGCTTATAATCACTACAAGTAAAACAAACAACCTGTAACCTTTATTTTTTTTTTCATTTTATTATAATTATCTTATTATCTTCTTCTTCTTTTTTCCCATCTCATTGAATTTATAATAAGGTTTAGTAAAAGCAATGTCTTTGTCAAGCAATTCTCAAATTGTTATGATCAAGCGTATTGAATGAGTTTCTCTTTTGTTTTGTTTCACTTTCCATGTGTGTGATATGCGTATGTGTGCGTGTGTGTGATATATGTTATAAAAAAATGGTTAAGCAAATAATAAATTGATGTAAAATAAATAAAAATAAACAAAACGTACAGACACAAGATTTATGTGAGTAGACAAGATGTTTACGTCCACGGATAACGATAATCAGTTCATGATGTATCAAAGAGATTACAAGAACAAAAAACATATAAAATTTAAAACCTTTTTTTTCGCAATAGCAACCATCTTCTCCTAAGTTAAAATTCTAAAAGATAATACCAAATTATAACATAAGACACAAAACCAAAAAACAAAAAACTTACCTTTTCAAATGATTTTGATATTTTAAAGTTAGTCTTTTGTCTCAACAAGCATCCTCTCTCTCTCTCTCTCTCTCTCTCTCTCTCTCTCTCTCTATATATATATATATATATATATATATATATTAATTAGTGCCATTCTTTTCTTCCCTTTAGATAACTATGATTCATCCTTCAATGAGAAAAGCCATTTCGTGCACTATGGGGTGGAAGGAAGGTCCTTAATGACTTCGTCCAGATCATTAGACTGAAGCTTTCCACTAAGTTTTCACATTTAAAACACTATTTTGCTGTGAATTTTTGACTTCAAAATTGATGACCAATCTTAAATGAAGAAAATAGGGCAATGGATAGAGATGAAATTTAAAGGAAGGTTCAAGTGAATCATAATATAATAGTTGTTCTAAAGATTTGACATCAAATTCACATTCATTGCACTTTTTCCATTGTGTTGCCCCTCTATTAAATCAGGAAAAGAAAGAAAAAGAGAAGGAAAGCTGAAAATTTTCTAATAGAAAAGTAAAAATGTAAGATTTAAATTTAGCTTCTTTAGATTAATAAGTTTTAAATTATATTCAATCTTCTCAAATGAGTTTGGGGTCAGTTTAGTACTAAATTTAATCATACTAAATTTACAGAATTTTCATTTTAATCATACTTAAGAGTATGATTAAAAACTTATTTGTTTGGGGTCAGTTTATTGCGTTTGAGTGAGAAATTAAATATTTAATTTAAAATTAATCGTTTAGTTAAATTAAGTTGAAATCAACTTATGCACTAGACTTCACATTTTTTTATTTAAATTGGTACAAAGTAATATAACATTATCCAATTATCATTTCTTTTTTCAATTTTTTTTTTCAATTTTGTTATTTTCTATTTCAAAATTATTTTCCAACAATTTTTATCAAACATCAAAATATATTACTCATTAGTTATCTATTTCTATAATTTACTTAATCGCAATAATTGTTTATCTTCAACAACACTTTAAGACTGCTCAGCCATATCAAGGTTGAAAAGTAATGTGTGAAAGCTATTAATATATGTAGAAAATAATTCCGGAATTTTTTCTTTCAACACTCACTGTTATTTTTGTTTTTTGTTAAATAAAAGAAGTATTCAAACAGTTAGAATCTGATTATTATTATTATTTTTTTTATATATGATCACGATTTCATTCATATACTGTTTAAATTATTAGGTCAAGTTTGGTAGGCTGGAATGAGGGTAGGAATAGAATATACATTCCTGATGTTATTCTATTCTTGCATTTGTTTAGACTTTTTAAGCCGGAATGGTCATTCCATTTAGAATGACTATTTTCAAAGAAGCTGTAATCGTCATTCCTTACCAAAAGTTACAGAATGCTCATTCTATTTCTTACTAAAATTTTTAATTTTTTTTTGCCAATAAAAAAAATGTAGATTGAATTATTTTTTTTGCCAATAAAAAAAATATAAGTTGAATTTTTCTTTCCATTAAACGTACATAAAAGTTTTGAAATTTATACAAGTATTTTGAATATTTAATTTAATATTAGCTTAATTCTAATAATTTGATAGTTCAAACTAAATGCAGAAATATAATTATTATTTTATTATTAGATATTCAATTAAATAAAAAAATAAAATAATTATTTTTTATTTTATTATATTCTTAATACTGTTTTGTTTCTATCGTATTTCATTTTAACATTCCAAACATTTCCTTCTTTTATTCATATAACGTCTGACTAACTCGTAACTTGTGACTACTATCATTTGATAATTCATTTTAGTTAAGAAATACGTGAGTAAAAAACTTTGAAAGTTTTTGTAAAGTGATTTTTACCTCCCAAAAATAGAATAAAAAATTTGTCAAGGTGGTTTGGACTGTTCACTATAGGATGACGCCCTTTCCACGTGGCGTTGCTTGAACCGCACACACACGCAACGACTGGTTTGAAAGCTCCCACGTCAGCAAATTCGTCCCGTCTTGTGCACCCTCTGTCCCCCCAACTGACGTACCAGATTTCTTAATCATTTTATAATCTCAATCGTTGTGAAATGATTGGAGGAATGCTGTATCATCCTACGATCAGAACAGAGTCTACGAGTCTGGGCCGTTGGATGTTCTCCAATACAACCCAGATACAAATACAGAATGCCTATATATATCGACATCGCGATGACCTTCAGTTGATTTCTCAGTTAGAGAGAGAGAGAGAGAGACAGACAGACAGACAGACAGTGGTGTAGAGACAGAAAAGTAGAGGAAGGGAGAGAAACTCATAGACAATGGAGATGTGCGAAAGAGATGGCTGGGGTTTCGAACTCTAGTCCATCTTTCTTTTTCTTCCGGCGAAAAGTTTCGGTTTTCGTTTTTCGGTTATATGCGGTTTGATTTGGTGAAAACTTTCGCTTTCCAGCGAGAATTTTGATTTTTCCGGTGATATGAACTTTTGATTTTTTGAAAAACTTTATTTCCCGGTGGTATCGCCGTTTGATTTCCCGAAAAATTTCTCTTCCCGGCGAAAAGTTTCGGTTTTTTCGGTGATACAAGGGGCGAAAAGAACCGCTAGATCTCTGTGAAATTCTGTGTAATCCCGATTTTGCCCTTAAGGTCGCGAATGAAGTATTTTTGCTTCAATCTGTTTAATTAAATCATATTTAGTTTTCTGATTTTGGATTTTGAACATGGAATTTCTGTGTCTTTGATGACTTTTGAGTTGATTATCAGTGCGTGTGATTGTATCAAGCGCTGCTTGATTTTTGGTGTGTTCGCATGATGACCTGTTGAGTAAGCTGATTCTTGGTGGGTCTTGAAGGAAGACTTTTGGTTATTGGATGAGTAATTGTGATATAAAGAAAATTTAAGAGGCTTTTTTGTAAACCAAGTTGTGGTTGCTGTCTCCCTTTTCTAAAGATTCGGCTTTTTTTAATTATAGTTGTGAAGTAACGTTTTTGGTTGGATTAAATTCATATCTTCCTTAATTTGGTTTTTTGGAAACAATGAATTAATCGTTTCCTAATTTAGTGGCTACTGCAACAGGAAGGAACCCACTTGGAATTGCTTCCAATTCTTACTTCTCCAATTTGGAGAAATTGAAACCTGTTTTTGCTTTTCGAAGACTTGGTGTTTGAAGAAATGTCTTTTACCCGTTTCTCATGGTTGTGGGGTAGGAAAGAGAAAGAGAAAGAGCATGTTTCTAATGGGTCTTCGATAAATTCTTCTTCAGATTGGGGTTTAGGCTTGAGGGAACCAGATAAGGTGAAATTGAAATTCCCGCCGGTCAAGGGGGCCAAGATGGCCCCTTCGACGACGACAAGGAAGGTTAAGCGGAAATGGCAAAGCAGGGAAGAAAGGAAGAGAATTGACAAAGAGTATGATGTTGTATTGGTGCCATCTGACGGTGTTTGTTTGTCAGGGTCTGAATCCGATGACTCGGACTGGTCAATCGGGTGGCTGGAACAACACGCCCCTGATTTCCAGAGTGATGATGAGGCAGACAACAGTTTTGCAGTGCTGGTTCCTTGCTATAGGCGTGATAGCAAGGAGATGGAAGAGGGACTGAATAATCACTTCTTGACTGCCATCAAGAACCTTCAAAACGACTATTCTGCTGGTAAGAGTCAACATGTTTGCAAAGTTTTACGTTGTTTGCTTCTTTACATTTTACTCTCCTTTTCCCTTCAATAATTGGTTAGTGCTTTCTTCTCATCTCCTTATGGTTTTTGACTTCACATATGGTTTGATGCTGATACTTGATTGAGTTTAGAATTGTCTTTTGCTAATCTGAGCTGCCCCTGATTTTTTATTTGGTACCCTTCTGAGACATGCTTGCACGTGAATGCTTTGACAAAAAAAGAAAAGAAAAAAATAAGAGAGAGAGAGAGAGAGAGAGAGAGAGAGAGAGAGAGAGAGAGAGAGAGATCTTACATTGAAAAGATTGATGAAATTTTGTAGCAATGAGATAGATTATCACCTAATAGTTTACCAAGCTTGTACTCGTTGAACATATATCAAAGATAAGGACAAATATACAAACAAGACCAAGATCACTAAAAGGCTTCTTTTTTTACTGTGAAGAGTGGATCTTTTTGCTTCCTATCCTGTCTCACATAATAGGTTTTCTAACCCCCAATTTATTTGATTTGATTATGAAATAAGGGATTTGAAAATTTCCTGTTGTTACATGGTGGAGAAATTGATCGAGTGTTCTGAGGCATTTTAATGCTATATTTTTGGACAGAATGCACAACATTTTCATGTCATTATGAATGTTATACTCATTTTATGTATCTGACTGAGCTGACTGCTATTTTATTAGTTTTGACGGAGAAAGAAATATCAATTGAGTTTATTAGAATTAATGTGGAAGAAAGAATTTTTGTTTTATTTCCCCTTACCCTTGGTTTTGTTAATCATCTGTTCTGTTGGAGAAGTGCTGGATACTTTTTCCTATTTTGGAGAATTCTTGCGTCCTACTTTCTTTTAAGGCAAGATCAATAATGAGAAGGATGTAAATTTTCCTTCTTGACTACGTTGTTTGGATGAAGGGAGAGAGTATCAGCTGTTGAGAACTGTTTGAACTAGGTGAATAACCCAAAGATCCTACTTGTTTTCTTAGGTTAATAGACTATTAGAAGACATCATTCAATCCACCTCTTCCATTTGATGACACCATCGGAACCTTATAGGGGATATAGGCTGAATTCTTGTTGAAATGATTGGATGCTTTCTCCAAGAGAAAACTCTCTTTTTCTCTCTTCAACCTCAACATAGAGCAATTGTTAGCAATCAGAGTTGGCATTCTTTAAGCCATGGGGCCTTGACTAATTAGTTGTTAATGGACTTGTCAAATGAACTCCAGTAGTAAAAATTTGGTTCTGAAATTCTCTATTTTGAACTGAGAAATTAGTGTCACTTGTGGTGGTTTCGTGGAAAGTTTAATCTTTTACAATACTTCTCGGTGTATGTTGACTTAATTTTAATTGAATTGTGTGGGTGAGTTCTCTGTTTGTTTCCTTTTCATTGATGAAGAAAAATGCTCTTCCATCTCTATTTCCTTCTGGGCCTAGGATTTGTGAACAATGCTAAGTTCTATCCATTTTGGCTGAATATGCAGAGGGCAAGAATTACATGGAGCAGTGGCTCTCTTATTTTCAGAATTAGTGAAGCCTACTAATTCACTGTGGTTCTCGCATGATTAGTTCTGAATTCTGTAGTGATCCAGTTGAAGAATTGACACTGTTTTGGTAGAGTGGCGGAACTTCGGAAAAAAAATACAAAGAAAACTTAGTTAAGAACAGAGATCGTGTCAAGCTTCGCATCAACATCTTGGGTAGAAGCGCAGAAGATCATCAACTTATGTCAAACTTGAGGGTAATTTTATTCAGTTGAGAAAACAGATTTTGAGCATCCATGATGACAGCGAAGAAGATATATATGTTTGTGTGTGTGTGTGTGTATATATATATATTGTAGTTTTCCCGCACGTTTTGTTAGATTTTCCTGGTTTCCAAGTGTTGGGCTTACGTTCGTATTCCAGATAAATGGAAACTTGATATATATAATGCAGATTCTTTATATTGTAAATTTGTACAAATGTGTTTTTGCTTCTGAATTGCTGCTGTTGTAAATACTAAATAGTGAGCTCTTCTTTTCTGTAGTGGTGAAATCATGGGCAGGCCTAGCCTGCTCATTTCTGAATATAGCTTGGCTGGTGAAATTGCCAGAGATGGAAACGTTGTTTTCCACGGCTTCATAAATTCATTTTTTCCTAAAAGATTTACCCTTTATTTTCTTTTTCTCTCCGCCTTCTGCGTCATTAATGCATTCCATGTTACGGCAAATCCTCCTCATCCATTGCTCAGTCCAAGGCTTTAAGAATAATGGGCCGAGAGTGATTAATCTGGGTGTGTATGGGAGTTCTCGAGTCAATAATCTGTTAGCTGGACTAGGTTTTATCTGGAGTAATTTGAAGTGGGTATCACAGGGTATGGAAGTCTTCAACAAGAAGCTGTTGGGTGGTTAATTTGTGGTTTCCATTTGGAGATCTACAACTAGTCTCAGCCATAAGTGATGAACTATGCACGTGCCAGAGTGGGATATTTGGTGGATGCACCTGGTGAAGAATATATATATATATATATATATATATATATATACATGGTGAAGAATATGTATATATATATATATATAAAAGAAAGACCTTCTTCTTTAACAATTTTCTCACACAGTTTCTCTTGATTGACCTTTATGAGGTTTTTCATTTTTAAATGTTATGGTCATGATATTAGTTTATGATGATTATCAGCATCTGTATGTATATATGTGTGTGTATATATCCAAATTTTCCTATCGGAAACAAGGAATTGCATCGCGAATCTGTGTCATGCTTGCGCTAGGTTTTTCTTTGAAGTGGACAATATATATATATATATATATATAGACACACACACACACACATTTAGTTGGGATAATGATGAGAAATGTTGCAAGAGTAGTTGAACTGCAAAAAAGATTGAAACATTATACAATGTTGCTGAAAATGCGAGTGCTTGTCGTTTCCTCACTTCTGTGGACTGGGCTAGTGAGGCATGCAGAAGCTGGACCACGCCCATCCCATGGCGGTTGTTAGACCTTTAATATGCAGCATGCAATGAAATCAATCATGCATTATATATATATATATATAGCAGTGATTCACATGTGGTCCTTCCCTGCCATCTCAATGGGTGGAAAGTACTTGCCAGCAACTTTATTGTTTCTTCTCTCTCCTCTTAGGTAACAAAGAAGATATTCTTTTACAGGTCAATAGTTATCTCATTAAATAAGGTGAATCATATTTTACGTGATAAGATGTTATTGAAAGAATTTATTTTCACATTCTTGTATTAGATTCATTTAAGAATTTTTTATAATAAAGATACTGAAGTCCAACCCTATTGTCTCATGTTAAGGTCGCCCGTCAAAACTTAGAATTAGAAAAATTTATTGTACGGTCTAAGACCAATGATTCTGGACAATCACATATTATCATGTGTTTAATATGTTGAATTTATAAAAGACAATAAAAATAATTTTTGTTAACATGTCAAGTTAGGATTGATTGAGACCGTTAATCATTAACCGAGTCAATGATTCGAGACTATTTAATAAGTTTCCTTAAATTAGACCCTTTCCCGTTTTCACTAAAATAAGAATTGTGCTCTAAGAAATTGAAATAGTGAAGAAATACCACTAAAACTGAGAAGAAGAGGAGCCAAAATTATTATAATTATTTTTGTAACTAAGATTTTATTTGTTAGATTACGATTTACCTCAAAAGTTTGAGTCGCTAAAGAATGAGTCAATAATGTATTTAATCTTAACGAAATAGAATGAATGAGTGTTTTAGAAAATAATAATGATTTACGGTCCAAAGATGTTCACCCATCTTATGTGGCATGATTTAATTGGTCAAAATCTTTTTTTTCTAAACTTTGTTTCATTTTAACAGTCAATTGAATTATACCCCATAAAATAGATGAAGTCCGATGAGTAAACATTTTTAAGCCATAAATTATTACTCTCTAAAAAATAGGCCAACAATATATTTAATTATAGCGAAACTGAATGAGTTAGTGTTTTTAGAGAATAAAAAAATATAAAAAAATTTAAACAGTCAGATAATAGAAAAATAATATATTTAAGATTATTAAAGAAAAATATGTACAAATGTACAAGGATACAAGGAGGCCAACTAAACGAATAAGGACAAACAACCCAATGCATCTATACCAAATAAAAAACCAACATGACCAAATCAAACAATCTATCAGAAGTAATTAGTCAAATACAAGAAAGAGAAACAATGAAGGAGGTCATTTTTTATTTTTACTTTTTAAAATTCCAATTAAGGCTTGACAGCAAGCTCATAGTTTCATTTTAAGGGTTTGCCCTTGGCAAGGGACCCATCAACTTGCGATGGTCCACTCGTTCACATAGAGAATTTAAATTTATAAATTTGTACATTAATGAAAATTTAAACTCATACTAAAATTTGGATACAATTAAGCGTAGTGTATATATATAATTATTTAATTTTAATTAAAAAATAAAAAGAACAGAGGTATTATATATATATAATAAATTATAATTAAGAGTAGTACTAAAATATATATATAAAAAAGAAGTTTTTTCTTCGTAATTTGAAGCAAGTTTTGATATTTTTAATTTAAGAAATTGGTGAAGCGAGAATTAATAGAGAAAAGTTGGAGGAGATTATAAAAACTTAAGTACGACGCACGCAAGGTAGTACGTGATGCTTACATTATTAAAAATAAATTTTATATATATATATATATACTATTCAAAAAGTGGGTTAAAGAAGGATCGAAAGCAAACATTTTACAAGCAATTTACATGAGTATATTTTCAGAAGTCGGTTAAAGAAGGATCTAAAGCAAAAAAAGCAGGCGCCTTTTCTTTATTTTTGAGTGCCAGCCTGGCAAACCCAGTGGCTGCCACGTTCACATACTGATTGCTGATCAAGTTGTCTCAACTTTTTGCTTTTCTCAACGTGGGATCCATCACTCATTTCGCGCGAAAATACCTCCCCACCAAAGCTGCCATAATTAGGTGGTGCTCCATTCCAGACATTGATCATTTTCCTTGTTGCATGTCTTTTCCCAGAAAAAAAATCTGTTTGTCTGTGTGTTTTAATTATTTTTTTCTCTTATAGATGGGTTCTATGAGTTCTATCATTGTTTAGAGAGAGAGAGAGAGAGAGAGGAAGGGTTAGAAGATCAAATTGGAAAGATGTTGCAGAGAGCTGCAAGCAATGCATATTCATGGTGGTGGGCAAGCCACATCAGGACAAAGCAATCCAAATGGCTGGAACAAAGCCTTCAAGGTATTCTTACAACCAGTTGGGTTTATGGTTGATTTGATTTCAAATGATTTTTTTACATATAAAACTATGATTGATTTATTATAATATTTATATCTTTGAATTCATTATTTTTGAATTTTATCAAGTGTTCTATACTTGTTTACCTTAAATATTTCTTTTATTTTCTTTCTAAAACTATTGAACTGAAAATTTTTACATATTGAAGAATCTTCATTCTGGATATCATCGATGATTCATGAAAATACCTAAACATTGGCCAAAATAGATCCTTGTTTTTATTTTTAATCTCTTTAAGGGTTTTATTATTACCAGCCATTGGATTTAGATTTCTACAGGTTGCTACTCAGATCCAGAAAGTTTAGGTTGGGGGCCACAGTGAAAGTACCTGGACTTGGCCAAGGTCTACTGAATTATGTTAAAATTTTGGGGGCTAATGAGATATATATATATATATATATATATATATATATATATAAATATCAAGATTTCAAACCCCCCAAGAAATCAACAAAAGAATCTATACAAGAGGGGTAAGCTTCTGTCACCCACAAATACAAAAGGTGTAAAATCCTATCTTTAAATCTACAAAGGAATGTGGTTTCTCCTTAAAAATTCTGCTATTTCTGTCTTTCCATACACTCCAAAAAATAAAAAGAAGAATAAGCCTCCACCCTCGCCTTACATCAGGACCCACCCGAGTACCATGCCACACTCTAATCACATCATCAACCGACCAAGGCATTACCCATAAAAAACTGAACAAACTTGCCAAACATTCTTTATCAAAGGAACACTCTAATGAATTATTTTTAGTGGTATTTCTGCATAATTGGCATAAGATGCAAGGGGAGGGGCTTTCTGTAATTTTCCTTTCCCTGCCTACATCTGTATTTACAGTTAATACACCATATTAATAGCAATCACAACTCATTTGTGGTGACTGGGAAAAAAAATGAAGAGGAAGGTTTCTGACTATGATTATAAATGAGGGTCTGCTTCTATTTTTGAAGATATAATGATTGAAAAAATGCACATGAATGACCTCTTTATCACCCAGAAAAGATTTTACTTGAAAACGTAAGCCATTTTCTTCTGTATTGTGAGCTAGCAATTTTCTTGTCAATAATGGCTTGAAATTTGAGGATTTCAGACGAAATTTTGTGTTCAAAACCTGAATAATAACTATTTTTCTTTTGAATTGCTGCCTGATTTTGGCAAGAAGCAATTTCCAGAATTTTTTCCATTACCCGGTCTCCATTTTTAGATGCTTCCGATTGTGGCTTTGTTTTTTTGGCCAAGTGAAAATGCTATTGCTAGACAATTTTAAAAGTGACCAGCTTTTTCGGAAATCTAAATTTCTCGAAAGAAAAAAAAATCCTAATACTCACGAGAGCAGCTGTATTATTTTAATTCATGTTCTTTAATCTATTCAATCCCTTACATTAAGTCATTCTTCCTAGCTTTTACTTCAAAATGATATGTAAAGGGACTACAAAATATTGGGTCCATTTATTTATTTATTTTTTTTTTGGGGGGGGGGGGGTGTTGAAGAACAAAATTGGGCGAACTCAATGATTTTATAATCTTGTTTTCTTTATCCATGCACCTAATTTGTCGAAGCAGAATTGTATTTACATAACTAAAAGTGACAGAGCAATTGAATTTCAGAAATGTAGCATCTTAATAAACTGAGTTGACATTCATGAGCTCCACATTCCGACTCTAACTAATTTTATGGAGTTTCAGATATGGAAGAGAAGGTGCAATATATGGTTAAACTCATTGAAGAGGATGGAGACTCCTTTGCCAAGAGAGCAGAAATGTACTACAAAAAGAGACCAGAGCTGATAAACTTTGTGGAAGAATCTTACAGAGCTTATCGATCCTTGGCTGAACGTTATGACCACATATCGACAGAGCTGCAAAATGCCAACAACACAATTGCCTCCGTTTTTCCTGAGGAAGTCCAATTTGCAATGGATGATGAAGAGGAATATGGTTGTCCTAGAATTCAAAAGGATTCTTCACAAGTCTCAAGACCGAATGTCCCTAAAGTTCCAAAGGTTCCGAGTAGAGATTTAAAGGGCCTCATAACATCAGCCTCAAAGAACCTCAAACCCAAGAAGCCATCCAAAACATCAAATACTAATAACACTGTTGCTAAATCTGGTTTGAGCAAATCCGGGGCACTTGAAGAGATTGACAAGGTTCAGAAAGAAATTTTGGCCCTACAAACTGTGAGGGAGTTTGTGACGAGCTCTTACGAAAGTGGTCTTGCAAAGTGCTGGGAAATAGAGAATCAGATCACAGAAAAACAAGAGAGAGTTTTCAGCCTGCAAGAAGAATTTGGTGTAGGCAAGGTCATTGAGGATGATGAGGCTCGGACTTTGATGGTGGAAGCAGCTCTGAAATCATGCCAAGATACCTTGGCTCAATTGCAGGAGAAACAAGAGAGATCAACCAAGGAAGCAAGAGCAGAGTGCAAAAGGATTGAGGATGCTCGTGAGAAACTGGAGTCTCTCAAGCACAAGTTCCTTCCTCATCAAGAAAAGCCATTGGACAAAGAAGCAACCAGGAAAGCGGAAGAGAAATTGGCGAGTTTAAACCAAGAAATGGGCGTGACACGGGAGAGACAGGAATTGGAGGCCTTGCGGGAGAAGATTAAGGAACACTTTGATGCGGGCTCCAAAGCATCCCTCACTGTGGCAGAACTGGCAGAGAAGATTGATGAGCTTGTGAATAAGGTGATCAGCCTAGAGACTGCAGTTTCGTCTCAAACTGCTCTTATAGACAGATTAAGAACAGAAACCAATGATCTTCAAGCTCAAATTCAGAGCTTGGAAGATGATAAGGCGACTGTGACTGATGGCACAAACAATTTGAGCAGCAGGCTGTGGGAAATGGAGACAAAGTTACACGGAGTTCAGGATCTAAACCAGAATGTAGAAAACCAAAACAACAACCTCCAAACACATTTTACCGAAGCTTGTTGTAGTCTCAATCACCTGGCCGAGAAACTGCGTAGTGTGAAGCCTGATGAAGAGCTTGACATACTAGAAGAAGAAGAGAGGTCTCTTGAAGTCAAATCACAAGAAGATATGCCAAGGAATGGTGACAGTTACTTAAACCCGGGTGATTTGAAAAAAGTTGAGGATAAACACGAACATGTTCTCAGTACATCTGTTAAAAAACAAGAACAAGATGAAGAGGAAAAAGTTAGTCAGTCCCCGGAAAATAATAATGCCATTTCTGAGAATCGGCAGGACCCAAAATCAGGGGACAAAGTTGAAAAGCACAATTTATCCCAGACAGCGGATAATCTTCCCAAGGCTGAACTACAGGAAGTGGCAACAGAGAAAGAAGTTGAGCCAAGTTGGCCACAGATGCTTTTGAATGGGTTGGAGGATAAAGAGAAGGTTCTGTTGACAGAATATACTGCGATTCAACGGAATTATAAGGATGTTAAGAAGCAGCTAAGTGAAGCAGAGAAGAAAAATCAGGACAACCTCTTTGAAACAACGGTGCAGATAAGAGAATTGCGGAGTACTATTGCCAAGAGGGATGAAGTGATTCAAAGTCTACGTCAGAAACTGAACCTTCCACAAGAAAGTGTTGATGGAAGTAAAGATTTGAAAGATGATCAGCAGACACACTCTGATTTGTTAGATGATCGAAGTGCTAAACCTGAAGCAACAACTGAGGTATCAACTATAAATGAAATTCCTCCAACAAAGAATGATGAAGACGACATCAAGTTGATGTTGGTTGGTGAACCTCAAGCCTTGTCACCAGTTGAAGAAAAACTCCGGATGAACATAGATGCAATCCTAGATGAGAACTTGGATTTCTGGTTAAGATTCAGCACTTCATTCCATCAGATTCAGAAATTAAAAACTGAGGTCCAAGATTTACAAGATGAAATATCGAAACTCAAGGAAAAAGAGAAGACAAAGCAAGAGGGAAGTACTAAATCAGATTTGACAAAGCAAGGGGGAAGTACTAAATCAGATTTTAAATCTGATCTCCGGCCAATATACAAGCACCTGAGAGAGATACAGACTGAACTAACTGTCTGGTTAGAACAAAGTGCGCTGCTGAAAGATGAATTGCAACGTAGATTCTCGTCTTTGTGCGACATTCAAGAAGAAATAACAAAAGCTTTGAAGGCAGGTGTGGAAGAAGAAGAAATGAAGTTCACTAGTTATCAAGCTGCAAAGTTCCAAGGTGAGGTTTTGAACATGAAACAAGAAAACAACAAGGTTAGTGATGAATTGCAAGCAGGTTTAGATCATGTAACTTCACTCCAGCTTGAAATCGAGCAGACCCTAGCCAAGTTGGATGAGGAATTTGGACTTTCTGGGTCAAATAATCAAACTCAACTGAGCCACTCAGGGAGTGGGTCTCGAGTTCCTTTACGGTCATTTATATTTGGGACTAAAGCAAAGAAACAGAGGCATTCAATCTTCTCCTGTATGAACCCTGCACTCCATAGAAAATACTTGAGAGCTGGACTTCCAATGTAACTTTTTTTTCCAATTTATCTTCTTCTTTTTTTCAGTTTTGTTTTTCCTTTTGGGTTCTTATGGATGATGTCTGGGAATGTTTATTGTGAATTATACATGATTTGAGTTTGTAAAGATCAAAACAAGAAGGAATTTTTGGCCATTTTGAATTTCATTCCTTGTTATTTGTATGAGAAAATGTTCCTCTATCTTTCCTTCTCATATTAGAAGCCTATCAGTAAGTGAAAACTTTCAGTGGCACCAAAAAATTCATTGAAATTCAAGATTTTCACCTGTGCTGGGTTTAAATGCAAAATCTGTGCAGGGTTTCAACTGCTATTCCGTGATAAGATCAGGTGGCCCAGGACATTTCAGAAAGATGCATCAAAATCGATTGACAGCTTATGGAACTACGATGCCTCGACTAATCCTTTGTAAACAGAATTGAACTTGAAAGCTCATTGAGTTCGGTTGAGGTAATTACTATGTCCTACTATTAGAATGGAAAGCTTCCCATTTGGACAGCATTTCAGAATTGGTTTTCTGAAAATTGTATTAGACTTTAAAGGCCTGTTTGGATACATTTTCAAAAGACTAGTCAACAAATGAAATGTGATTTTAGAATCAAAGTTTGAAATTCGATAACAGAAGTTTCTGAAATGCTGTCCAAAGGTTTTCAGTGATGTCAAAAGACCTGAGCCTGAGTCATAAATTGCTGCTCTTGCTATTAAGGTCATTATAATTTTCAGCACAGTTAAACTCATATTTCTGCTTTAATATAAACACATGATCTTTAATAAGCTTAGTTATTAATTCAAAGTAATGTTAATACGATAGTTGATGACATGTAACATGGACCACAATAGCAATAAATTCATTTAATAATAAATACTATTTCTCCTGCATCATATTCCAAGATAACAAAGGATATGTGAGTTTATTGTTTGATTACTGTTGCAATGCTACAAATATCATCGTAAGCAACCATATGATAAGGATTTTTGTTAATTCCTAACTGGGGATGCACCTTGGAACAAATACTAGGTTGCCAACACAGAAAAATGCAAACCTTTAGACAGATTTTATTTATAGGCAACAAAACTATGTTCCACATCTTTGGATGCAATAGTGATCATTACAGAATGCCAGCCCAAACATTAAAGTAGATTTTTACATACGACAACTTTTTAATAACACAACACAGACTCAAGTTAATATAAAAACATCCACACATCAGTGACGAGGACATCTTCAGATATGAGAGAGTTTGACTTCCAGGATCCACAGACAGGGTCAAGATCATGGCTTCAGCATATCAAACGACACTTCAGATACCACCTTGGCTCCCCTTCCCTTGGCCATGTAAAGGCCAATGTGATGCATCAGTTCCTGCAGCGAAAAAAAGGTATTTATAAGAAAATTCAATTTCTTGTACATACAAGCAATTAATGTTTATTAATTTGTTGGTGACAATGGATTTTGGGGTGGATTTTTGGCATCTGTGTTCCAGACAGTAATTAGAAAGTTCTATTGGCATATGCATCAACATTTTAATTAATATTTATATAGAGGTTGTGTATCTGAACTGTCTTTACTTTGAAGAATATTAGAAACAATAATTGTTGCTCCAAGTTCCAAAAATTTAAGCCATTTAAGCCTAAAATGCTCCGTTTCACCAACAAAAGTCAACTGGGAAAACTTATTGACCTGTTTGATGCAGTTTGTAAATACAGTTTTATGTTCTTGGAGCTATAAAAAAAATACAAAATGTCATGCCACAGAAGTGCATTTGCACCTAGATTTTCTAATAATAAAAATATTAAAATAATCAACAAAAAAATAACACACACAAGAACACTATTTAACGTAGTTAGGCAAAACCTTATCTGCATCTTTGAATCAGAAGAGATCAACTACTTTGTACTATAGAGAAATTGCAATGGATAGGGAACACACAACACTTAATCAACACCAATACCCAAGCCTTGAAACAATCCATTTCCCCTACTCAAGGGTTTTGAGCCCTGAAGTAATACCCGCTTCCCTGACACCTGGTGTTTCGAGTCTTGAATCAAATCCCACTTCCTCGCTCTCAAGATATATATATATATATATATATATATATAAACCTAAAAAAACTAGGAATTTGAGAAAATGTCTAATAGAAAACAATATCAAAAATCTGTTTGGTTCAGTATTCTTATAAATTGTTCTCAAGAAATTGAGTTAAAAAAGGACCAGTTATATGATCATGATTTTATTTCCTGTTCTCTGCATTTTGTTTTCTAGTCAAAAGTATCAAATTGATTCAAAAAGTCAAGTTCTCAAAACTATAAATGAAAGATCGCAACACAAATTGAAAATCAACAATTAACTAGTTAAAATAAGAAATTACAGTATATTTGTTACTGGGGATGAGATAAAAAGAGGTGAGAAAATAAAACAGATGAAAGAAACTTCATGAAGAAGCATAAACTAGTAAAGAAAATTAAGGCATACATTCATTGGTAACTTTGCAAAGCGTTGTACCAAACTATTGAAGTTGGCTACACCAATTCTGATCCGCTACTTAGCTTGTGTTAGATCATCAATTTTTTCAAGATATAGGCCATAAACAGCCTTAATCTAGGTCCTTTTGGCCTTCTTCTTGCCCTTGTAGCACATTCAACTAAAACTAAACCACTCCTTAACATAGTTCAATTGTCAATCTTCATTGAACATAACCAAACCAGCTTGGTTTCTTATTTTATCATTTCTTGTTGGACCACTCATCCATGTCAACATCCTCATATTGGCTAACATTTTACAACATAAAGCATGCTAACCAACCTTACTTTATATAAATCCCCCTTTGAATTGGCAAGCACACATTGATCACAGAACTCCAAGAGCACTTCTCCATTTTATTTATCCTCACTGCAATTCTGCAGCAAAAGTCGTCTTTTGTCGCTCCCCTCTTATGGATGAAAGAACCAAAACAATGAAAACAATTGCTTTTGGGGAATCCCTTGACCAATAGTACTCACTAAACTCTTCTTTTTCTTTTTTTTTCCCCCTTCCCTTTTGTACATTACTCACCACTCTTATTAAGTTTAAATATTTTGATTCTAAAGTATTTCTATGTAGTTCTAGCTCAAAATGTACCCCTACTCTAGCCTCATCACGCGAAACCATATCATCAACAAACAACATATGTTGTGGCCTTGTTCTATATATGCCCACTTAGTTGACTCAAAACCATTATAAAAAGATAGACAATTACGCAGGTTGGTGGGAGGGTAGACAAGAGACAGACTGAGCCTTTGCCATTATTTTAGCACAAAATGGTTATCAAACTTGATCTGCATTCTCATGCTTGTCAGCTCGAGCATTTACCATTGCACCAAACAATGGCGCCTAAAAAGATAGGCCCTTGACCTAAACTCATAATGATTGGAAATTCAATTGTCGATTTTCATGCTAATGACTACTCCATTGTACATGTCCTTGATTGTGCTAGCTAAGGCATGAGAACTGTCATATATTGATCCTATCTAAACATCAGTGATGGTAAAACCACTTGCATACAAAGTACAACAATTCAAGCACATCAAATTTCAGGTATAGCTACATAAACTGAATCTAACTGCATTGTCCAACACTTAAAACAGGGACAGAACAAAAGGATCCTTCTTTTGACAAATAAAACAAAAGGATCATTTTAGGAAGGGCAAAGGATTGGCAGTCGCCAAATTGTTTAAATAAGAACCAAAGAAAAGGGAAAAAAAACAGTAAAAAAAAATCAATCAAATCTTCAAAAAGTAATGCTTCAAGAATAGAAATGACATTATCTAATACTTTTTTCCCATTTAAATATTCAAGTAAGTAATGCTTTAAAAGAAAATTTATTATCACAATGGATAGTGCATGTACATTTTCATAACAATGCATAATTCTTTCAAAATCCTTTTCTTTCCAGGATTAATCAAGTACTAAGTTCAAAAAAATTTCAATCAAAATTCACATTGAAAATTTTAGGCAAAAAATTGGATGATGTGGTTTATTTTTCCTGCATATATTTGACTCCAAATTTTAATACCTTAGTTTTAAGGAACAGAACCAACAAAGAAGTATCTCCAAGATTTCAACTGATCCACAATTTTACTCCAAAAAGCAGTTTTTCATTTAATCCACCTCAAAAGGTTCTCTATTCCGTTCATAAAACAATTATATTAGGATAAATTACACTAACCTTCCTTGAGGTTTCTGACAACTGTAGATGGCACCCCTCTTATTTCTGAAATTACACTGCACCCTTCATCAGGTCTGGGGATTGGACGAAGCTGACAAAAGTTTTAAAAAGATGAATTTACCCTCAATTTAATATGTATTTTTTAGTCAAAAAGTCACGAGAAGTAATCCCATCTCTCTCTCTCTCTCTCTCTCTCTATATATATATATATATATATATATGCACACACATATATATATATGTATATATACATGGTGTAAAATTCTACATCTCAGATTTAAGATCAGAAAAAACCTAATAACATCTATCTCAATATTCATCCAATATCTTTAACAAAAAATTTCCCTGCATCATCATCAACAACAACAAAGATTCAAATTTAAATGAATAATATCATATGAATCATCATCCTTGAATCTCTCATGGTCCAACGAAAGAAACCAACACAAATCCCTAGAAACCCTACCTATGATCTTTCAGCAAATATACCAATCATTAGTTCAAATCACTTTTGAGTTGAATCAACGAGTGGGGTGCCGAGCAGCCTCGCCTACTGCAATACGAGCTCATTAAGTTGCTGCTCGCAATCCATATCGACAATGAGGGGCAAGACGAGGATCATGAAGGTCGTGTCAACAATCTAAACAGCCTTTCAAATACACACATAAAATCAACAAAATAAAATCTCTTTGAAATACACACACGCTCTGTCTAAAGTTAGCCATACGGAGAATAACAGAGATGCTCAATGCTTGATACGAAGACTCCCCTGTAGGAGTAGACTTTGGGCTAGTCTTGTTGGCCATCAAGTTAAATGGGTCCGAGAAGATGGTGGATTTCCATGCTTGCAAGGCAATGTAGGCTTGTCGGATGTTGGGGGTTCTTGAATTTAAGTTGCTCCAGGTTGTCAATATCGCCCGCCGAACATGAAGAAGCGTAGACGAGGAGGAAGAGCCATTGCTCTGTTTATATATATATATATCACATGGATTAAGGAGGGCCTGAAGTTCTAGCATAGCTAATTTTCCTCTCTTTTCATATACAACTAATCAAAATGGGTCTTTGATTATTGGATTGTGATTTGTTTAATGGGGTTATCTCATGAAGGCTATTGTTAATAGAGGTACGAATCCCAAATGGGTCTTTGGAATGAGCTTGTTTGGAGTGTGAGAATATGACGAGATGAATGGGTCTTTGTATATGTATGTAGAATTGTATATATATGTGCATGTCTGAATGGTGATTGCTAGGGATTCCAATGTTTGAGTTAACTCATTGATGTCATTTCATAGGTTTTTTTTGTGAGCATAATCTTATTTTTTTAGGGTAAATTACATTGACCTCCCTTGAGGTTAATCGAAATTACACATGGACCCCTGTGGTTTGAGAAATGACACTGACCTTCCCTATCAAAGTTAGTAGGAAGATGACACAGATGGAAGTTATTAAACGTCTCTTATACCCCTCTTTGTGTGACTATTATTAAATTTACAAAATTACTTTTTCTCACAGAAACTTGACACAGTTAAAAAGTCTAAATTACCCTTACTCCATCTAAATCTACTATTACGACTTTACCAATTACAACCTCTCAAGACTCATCATCTTCTTTAGTCACTTGATCTTGAACAGGGCTATGGTGCCTGGTCTATATGGGACTTCCAGCAACGAGATCGACTAGAAAATTTTGAGGGCTCTTTTTAGATCTTAGATTCTAATGTCTCTCTAAGATGGAGACAACTTACTTTGCAAACCTCACGCTCTTTACCTCTGTGATTTTCGAGTTTGTTACCCCCATTCATTGTTGCCGAAAGGTGAGGGTTTTCATAGTTTTGGGCAAAGGTTTTCATAGTTTTTGGTAGTCATATTTTTTACCGTTTCATATCTCCTACCTTTTATCGATCTATCTACTATATATGAGGGTAAGATATATATATATATATATATGTGTGTGTGTGTGTGTGTGTGTGCGTGTATGTGTGTTATATACGTTTATTTGTATATATGCTTTTATAATTTTGTTTTAAACCGATCATGAAGCGAAAATGCTTACATTGCAGTCACAATGGCCAAAACTCTCAAAATTGCCGAATAGAAGGGTCAAGCTCTTTGGGTCATATTGATTACTTTATTGATAATTTTGAAAGTATTAGTTATGGAATAGAATAAGATAAGTTTGTGTGTTTGACATTAATTTTGATTTGGTCCTTTCTTTTTTCCTTCTTTCCTTTCCTCATTCTAATTTAATCTGATTCCTCATTCTAATTTAATCTAATCCTCTATTTGATTGTGGAGAAATTGGGTTGGAACTAAGGAAATTCAAATTTTGGGTTTCACGATGTACCACTTCCACTTTTTTCTTTGCCATCGTTTCACAGTTGGAGGGTAGGGTCTGAGTTTGTTTAAGGTTGTTCTTTGTAGATAAGGGGAGGAGGTGGAACATAGAATTGTGATTCAAGCAATTCTCCTATATCAAGGAGGGAGAGAGAGAGAGAGAGAGAGAGAGAGAGAGAGAGAGAGAGAGAGAGAGAGAGACATTGAATCAAAAAGATGGGAGTTGTATAAATAGAGATTGGAATAAATTTTTGTTTTTACAAAAAAAAATTAAAATTTACACATAAATAAGGGAATTTTATTTTATTATTGAAAAATAATTGGATAAGGAAAGGAAAGAAAGAAAAAATTATTTTTATAAATAAATAATTGAAATTTATTTTACTATTGAGAAATTATTGGATAAGAAAAGTAAAAGGAAAGAAAAGAAAAATATAATAAATAAATTTTATTTTTACAAATAAATAATTAAAATTTATTTTATTATTGAAAATATTTTGCTCAATTATTAAAGGTCTAAATTTTATTCTATATACAATTACATTATTTTACAATCATAAAATGAAGGTAAATTATAATAAACAAATTTAGCTTTTAAAATTATTCAAGTTAAGGAACAAATTTAGTTTTTAAAATTTTACCCTTCAAAAGGATTGGGGAAGAAAGTTGGGTAAAATAGTCCAACAATATTATAAGAATATGGGTAAAATAGTAATGGTACAACTTACAAGAGTTATTGTGGATATTTTAGTCTTTTTGTAACAATGGGGTTAATTTAGGAACTCTAGAATAATTGCAAAGAACTTCCATCAGTCGTACTCACGGCTACATAACGGCAGGGGGGAATCTGAGGCGACAATTGAAGTAGAGGGGAGGTCAGTGTCATTTCCAAAACTACAGAGATCTACTTGTAATATCATTAGACCTCATGGGAGGTCAATGTAGTTTACCTTTTTTTTTTTTTTTATAAAAAGCAAGGGTAAAATTAGTATTTAGAAAAATTATAAAAGTGATGTCATCAATTTCTGTTTGTCACAGTGACAGTGCTTGACGGTAAGGGTGCTTGACGGTAAGGGGTGAATTGTTACTAATGTTAAAAAGTTAAGGGGTGCAGTGTAATTTCAAAAACAAAGAGGGTGTCAACTGCAATTATCAAAAACCTTAGGGGAGGTCAGTGTAATTGACCCATTATATTAAATCTTCATCCAAGATAAATCAAGTCAGATTTTCACAAGAGCACATAATGCACAAAGAATTTTATGATTAAATGCATTTGAAACTTAATAATCTTTAAGGGCAAAGATACATATTGAAGTCTAAAATATTTTCCACCCATGCAATTATAGGCTAGCATTCTGTTACGCTAATATATTGACATGCATTTCCAGAAGCATTATATTATATGATGCTCCATTTGTGCATATTCTAGCCTTCTAAATTTTTATTGTGAGATTCTCATACTTAATTACTAACCCTGTCCACCCCCACAGTTTTCTGATTCAACTTAAAAATTGTCTTTACAGGTTCCTGTCTGACAATAACTTGATCAGCAGATCAGAGAATTTATGCTCTGGGATCAACGTACCTGTGGATGAGCTAAAGCGCCTTTGATGGTGCCAGCAACATGAGCAGGAAGATCAAAAGTAGCACAGCCTTGGGAGTATACAATCACATCCTCCAGAGGGGTAAGGAAACCACGATTTCTTGCAGACAGTGCAGAACACACAAAATCTAGCACACATATATCTGTGCATATCCCTACAACCAGTATCTTCAAAAACAAAATGGAGGCAAACTTACAAAGACATTCCCATCACTAATTAAAAGTAAGAAAACATATAATAAAATCTATTAATTCTTTCCCAGGATTCACTAAAACAGCAAAAGTGGACAGTCTCCTTATGGGAGATACACAATACTTACAACTTTGATCTGATTTGTTTTCACCCAATCTACAAAAACATTAGAGCCATCTTTCTCAATCGAACCAAGAAACCCATCAATGCAATCCTTGCACCTAAGTGTTGCATTAGGTTCATTTTCCAGCCATTGCAGAGCTGTACATCATAGGAAGAAAGCTACATGAGTGAACAAAAATTCATCAACTGTTCATGTCACTACTAGTATCTTCTGCTAATTCATTAAGAAGAAAAGAAAAAAGTACCTGGGACAAATTTTGATTCATCAGTTCCAGCTATACAGTGAGGAGGATATGGGTGTTCAGGAACATCAGGATGATGAGAATCAAGAAAAGCAAAAACAGGCCATTTCTTTTCACAGAACACCTTGGCTAGCCTCACTGACTCGTCAACCATTCCAGAAATTTGTTTATCAGGCACCGTTGGAGCCTGAAGAAAGAACAATTTGATCACAAGTATGAAGTCAATATCACTATTTCTACATAATATATTGATATGAAGTAGCCAACCAAATGAGAAAAAGGTTTCAGTGGAGAAACTCTTCGGATTGGCTATTAAAGCAAAACCAAAAAACAAGAGACAAAATCAGAATACCCTTGCAGTTAAAATGACAAACTGAGACCAAAATTACAAGATGCAGTAAAAAAATTTCAAAGGAAAGAAAACAATTTGAAACACAAAGGAAAAGCATGTCATTTGCCATTAGATCTTAAATCTCATGCTTTATGTCTCCAGAGTAGAGCCAGATAAATACCAATCAATCTAAAGGTGAATTAGTTAATAACGAAATCATTTACAGAAGGGGAAAACTAGTTTCTGAAAAAAGAAAAAATTGAAATTGAAATTTCAATAACCCAACATTTTTCACCATATTGTATCAGGACGAAACAAAAGCAAAAAATAAAAATAAAAAATCCACTCAACTAAACCCATGTGGACTTAGTTGAATTGAGGTTCTCATAAACGGAAAAACAGCGAACATGTTTTTTCCTTTTCTCATCAGCCAAACAGAGGGTAAACTACAAAACAAATCAGTATAAAAATAGAAAACCTGAAGCAAATAATCAAAACTAAATCACTGATCACTAAACGAAAGAAACACAAATAACAGAAACGAAAGAACAGATGTGTTATTTATGTGTGTATATATAAACGTACGCACATATTTTAAATATCGAATCAGATTTAAGATTACCAAATTGCCAGCTCCGACGGTACAGAAGCCATTAACGACGTCGACGAGAACAAGACCGGTCTTGACGTCTCCGGAAAAAACCCGAGACTCTTGCTCGACGGGGAGCTCATTCTTCAACAGATCAATCGTCTGCGAAATCATTGTTGTTGATCAGACAGAGTACGATTGGACTCGGTGATAGATAGAAATACAAGTCTATATCTCTATCTGCATTGAAGAGGAGACTTGTCTATTGCTTCTCTCTCTCTCTCTGGATTCAATTGGTTGGATGAAAGATAGAGATGCGAAAATCTAACATAATGACTTCCTAACCCATTTCTACGATTACTCGGACTTTCGAGATGTGTTTTGATGGGCGTTTTGAAATTTTCCCGTCTCAAACGGTTTTTAATTGGAAGTTTGTTTAGATTTTTTAAAATAATAATTCGTGTTTGTTTCCTAAACAAGTTTCAATTAAGAATGGTTCTTCGTAGTTGACTGACGCGTGATCCAATTAATATCTTATAATCTTTTTTAATTAATAAACTTCTGACAAATTAACCAAATTGCATGATGTTTTTATAATAATTAATAGAATTTTGATAATTTATTTTCATATTTTTAATTACTAGAATAAAAAAATATGTATATATAGATATATCATATAAGAATTATTAAAAATAGTTTCTTACAAATTTTATTAGATATAAAATATTTACTTTGTCATAGAATTAAAATTCATCACCCTTGTCAATATATGGTATGTCTCATTCTTATATAAAATGATATATTTGAGAAAAAAAGTTTTCTTTTAGTGAATTTTTTTTAAAAAAACTGAATTATTAATTAAATAATTTGTGCATCTTTTAAAATTATTAATTACTAAAGTGTAAACTATAAAAAAAAATTAATTCTTTTACATTTTTTTTTCAAATTGATATAAAAATAAATTTCTTATTTATACACCATTATCCTTCAAAATAAAATATGTCAAGTCAGTGAGTGTCCACAGATAGTATTTAATTGGATGCAATTGACCTTTTTATAACAAATAAATATAAGTTATAGAAATTTTATTAGTTATTAGAATTATTAATTATTTTTTATACTCATTAATTAAAAAGTGCTTCCTATGTGTATATAATTTTTGGTACAAAAAGAAGAACTTATATGTAACTTTCATGATAATTTAGTCTTTTATATAACATGCATATAATATTCAACTTTAAGTATAAAAAACTTCAAGTATCCTTTGATTCGAATAATTTGTTTTTCTTACACTTATTTATGCCATAATTTTTTCAACTTACAATATTTTATACTTTAATTTTGCAGAATCAATAAATATAATTATTAAACATAAATAGAATATATATATATATAAGTAAGTATGTAACTATTTTTCTTTAATAATTAATATTATTACAAATTAAAAATATTAGTTAATAAATAATATAATTATTAATTATCAACTCAAGAACCATTTAAAGTTTATTAATTATTAAGAATTATTGAATATTAATTGTCGATGTCAATTCTTTGTCTCTTTTTATCTAAATAATTTTATATTAAAATTATTTATTAAATATCTCAGCCATACACAATTAGAATATGAACAAAAACAAAGCAGTCCAAAAGGTTTCATTTTCACTGGCTGGTGATGACCCCACTCCTCTTTGCAGGTGACAGTCATTTTCCTTCCAAGTTGGATGCCACACTAAAGTCCCCTCAAATCCCTCTTTTTTCCCTTAAAATAATACACCCAGCATCAAATGTTTGTTTTCTCCTGTCGATTGAACTGCTTTTCTATGCAATATTGGGATTCGTTTGGACCCTTTTTTCTATTCATAAAAGAATATGCAAAGCTTCACCCTGAGGGGAATCACACTGTTTTTTTTTTTTGGAAGATTCTTCTTATGATTTTATAGCCTTAAGACCTCTTTTGCATAAAAAAACAAGAGTCATTTAGTCAAAAGTTCATAAAATAGATTAAAATCATCACCTAGTTCTTCACCAAAAATATTAATCTAAAAGTTTTTCAATTATTTTGTAATTAAAATACCCATTTTTTAACTGAATTACTGTGAACGCAAGAAACCCTTTTAAAAATCTTTACAAATTTTAAAATTTAAGAACTAATATATTATAAATTTTTTTTTATAAAATTCAAGAGTCATTCGTTTGGACCCTTTTTCCGATTCATAAAAGAATATGCAAAACTTCATCCTGAGGGGAATCTCACTAATTTTTTTTTTTTTGGGGAGGATTCGCCTTATGATTTTATAGCCTTAGACCACTTTTGCATAAAAACAAGGGTCATTCAGTCAAAAATTCATAAAATAAATTAAAATCATCACCTAGTTCTCCACCAAAAATATTAATCCAATTTTTTATAATTATTTTGTAATTAAAATACCCATTCTTTAACTGAATTACTATGAATACAAGAAACCCTTTTAAAAAAACTTTACAAATTTTAAAATTTAAGAACTTGTAAATTATAAATTTTTTTTAATAAAATTTATATATTTTGACTCTAGAATCAATATCTATCAAATAAAGATCCATATTACAAACGAAATTTGAAAGAAAAAAATTTGCTTCTAAAATAATAAATTTTTATTGTATTGAAAATAGTGAAATTTTGTTGTTTGAAGACTATAGTAAAATTTTCAATTTCAATGTGAATATGTCATTGTTACTAGTTTTATTCAATTTTTTAAGTCTGCATTTGGTTGGTTAAAAGGACTTTCAAGGTAGTGAAATATGCCCAAAAAAATTAATATTTGAATATAGTGAAAATTCACTATGTGCAAAATCAAAACCTGATTCGAAAGCAAAAAAAAACCTTGTTTAAAAGGGGACACTTCTTCTTCGTTTGAAGAGATCAAGAACAGAAATCCAATGAAAAAGAAAAAAAATCCCCAAATTACCCTTCTTCTCTCATCCATACACATATACTGTTGCTTGAAGACGATAGTAAAATTTTCAATTTCAATGTGAATATGTCATTGTTTCTAGTTTTATTCAATTTTTTAAGTCTACATTTGGTTGTTAAAAGGGACTTTCAAGGTAGTGAAATATGCCCAAAAAAATTAATATTTGAATATAGTGAAAATTCACTATGTGCAAAATCAAAACCTGATTCAAAAGCAAAAAAACCTTGTTTAAATGGGGACACTTCTTTTTCATTTGAAGAGATCAAGAATAGAAATCCAATGAAAAAGAAAAAAAATCCCCAAATTACCCTTCTTCTCTCATCCATACACATACACTGTTGCTTGAAGACGATAGTAAAATTTTTAATTTCAATGTGAATATGTCATTGTTACTAGTTTTATTCAATTTTTTAAGTCTGCATTTGGTTGGTTAAAAGGGACTTTCAAGGTAGTGAAATATGCCCAAAAAAATTAATATTTGAATATAGTGAAAATTCACTATGTGCAAAATCAAAACCTGATTCAAAAGCAAAAAAACCTTGTTTAAATGGGGACACTTCTTCTTCGTTTGAAGAGATCAAGAACAGAAATCCAATGAAAAAGAAAAAAATCCCCAAATTACCCTTCTTCTCTCATCCATACACATACACAGTTGCTGCTCCCATCACAAAAATAAACAACAAAAGTTGTCTTTATCATCACATCGTAAAAATCTTGTCTTCATCATCACATCTATTGCCTCGATCAGTGATGACTTGTGACCAAGAACTAAGGAGATCACTGAATCCAAATTGATCAATTATCGATTTTCGACTTTCATCTTTTCATTCTTCAAATTTTATTGTCACGTTGTTTGATTTTGTTGTGCAATAGTAACAAGGCACATAAAAAGAAGGCACTAATAGCGAGGGCTAACATCGAAGCCAACGCTGGAGAGGTGAGAGATTGAAGGGCAGTTGAGGCACATGATGCAGTCGCGAGAAGGCGGAGGTTCGTTGTAGACCTTGAAACAAATAGGGCAAAATGAGCCTATGTGATTCTTATAGACACATTCAGTGCAAAGATGATGGTAGACACCTCTATGGCAGAAGTTGTAGAGGAACACCCTCTCTTCAGAGCCACAGACAACACATTTAGACAAGTGGTCTTGCTTCATTCGAGTTGCATTTGACGATTATTGAGCTCTGAGCGGTAATCAATCTCAAGAATATTAGGGTTTGTTGTTAGGCTTCAAAATATGACATGAGAGTGATGTAATGCCGTATAAGAGGTATGAGCAGGGCATATAGTGTAAAGATGGAGACTGAAGAGAGCACCTCTTTCAAAGGAAAAGACATGAACATGATAAATGACATAAGGACAAAAAAAAAAAACGTATCTTAAATTTGGTTGTTGTCACTTCATCAAAATGAATCTCAAGTTAAGAAAATAAAATAATCAAATTAAGTTTAAACTTGAAAAAAAAAAAGATGGAGCTTACATTCTAGACTTACCATCTGTTTGAGGGACTTATTAATAATTAATTCTAAAAACAAAAACCAAGATGAGAGAATATTATGTCTTTTTAATGAATAGATTTTCAATAAATAGGTAGCAAAGGAATGTTAGTGTCACTCGTGGTGTTCAAATTTTTGTGATTCTACATGTACATGCATCGTGCGCTTGCATGATTCACGTGTGCTAATAAGATTACGAAAAGAAAAAAGTTTAGTGATAAGGTAGTATGAAGAAACTTCATGATCATAAAAATAAAATTCTAACATGTGACTTATATTTTAAATTAGAGAATTATAATGCCATCATTTATGACACATGTTTGAAATTGTCTATGCTATCTTACCATTGAACTTTTTCTCATCACGAAGATCCTAGGCAAGTAACGAAAATGCTTTTTAATTATTGTTAGTAATATTACATATGGGTAATTTTATAAGAGCTTGTTTGCAATATGTTAACGAGACTTTTATCTATTAAATTTTTTAAGAATCGAGATGATTATGAATTATAAATAAAAGGTCACAAAAAATTATCAAATTTAGAGATCAAGATGACAATAATATATCAAAACATACCATTCTACTAACTTTGTTTCCTTGTTTCTCAACCATCTTATATGAAAAAAGTTTAATAGAAAGGTTTTATCACGAGACTGCTGTTCAAATTTGAATATTCTGCAAAATTTGTCTCGCATGAATACTTAAATTTGAGCGTGATAGTATCAAATGAGACCTTATTGTTAAAAATTGGAGGTCCAACTCTAAATTAGCTCTTTAAAACCCAGGTGTTAATGAGATGGAGAGAAGGCTCTTATATATAGACCAAAGGAGCAAGAGATGAGCGATGTGGGACAATCCAACACGCCCTATAGACTACATTGCCCGCGGAGGGAAACCAGATGAGCGGCCTCGACTCTTCTAGCTCCGATTCCTCTAGCTCAAGGTTGGATCTCTAGTCTGGCTCTGATAGCATGTTAAAAATTGGAGGCCAAACTCTAAATTAACTCCTTGAAATTCAGGTATTAAGGAGAGGAAGAGAGGGTCCTTATATATAGACCAGAGAAGCTAGAGAAGGGCGATGTGGGACAATCCAACACTTATCACATGATTTTTTTTCATCCCACATGCATGCAAAACCACACTCATCATCACAAAAGGCTTGGATCGTGAACATATTCTGACATAGCAGAAGCTTGTGAAGAAGTAGGACACCGCCTACGTCTTTAAAATATTCTTTAGTAACAAAGTAACATGGGGACTCCTCACCCAACAAGAGAAAAAAATTCTTCAAAATTCGTAATTGAATAAATATTAATAAAAAAAACTTCCCATAAAGATCTATTACATCATATTTATAGTGCTAAAACACTACTATTTTGACTAGGAAATCAAAACTCTTATTTTTATACTAATCCTACTACAATAAAGACTAGTAAGTCAAATAGGAAACTACTAATTCCTATATTTTCTCTACTAATCCAAATAAAACTAGGAAACTAGAAAAATTATGAATAAATTAAAATAAAAAACTAAATAATCCTAATACAACTCTAAAACAACTTTTCATATTTTTAAGGCACCAAAAATGTCCTACATTAGTCTCTCCCACTTGAAAACAACTCGACCTCAAGTTGACTGGATGCATGCAACCTCGAAGTCGTCCATAACCGGGTAATAATAATTGAATCTTTTGAAGAATAATTAAATATTCAAGGAGTTCGTCTACCATATCTTCCATGAAGTTGGTAATTTTAGGCCCCTTTTCTGATGATGATAATGCTCCAGTAATGAAACAAAAATTATCTTCTTGATCTATTATAATTTCAATTCTACTATAAGTATTAGAATCATCATTCACGAATTCAGGTTCAACTTCATCATCTTTAGTGTTGACAACTTCAATGGGATTTTCTTGGTCAACTTCTTCTTTATCATCTGCACCAACTGTTTCAACAACATCAATAGAAATAAATTCAACTTTATTTTCTATAAACTCTTTATGATATTATTCAACGCATAGAAGACTTTGATCATCGCTTTCTATGACAAGAGAGTCTTCTATAAGACTGTTGACTTCTTTTAGCGATTCAGTATTTGGAACCTTATTAGTTGAAGTCGCTTTCACTATTTCATATTTTTCTTGTGCTTTCCCAAGTTGTCCTGTATTTATCTTTTAAGATCTGCAAATAGTTTCTTGACGAAAATCTATTTATAAGCAGTTTCATCATTCTTGGCTATGAACAAATACATCTTTTTCTTTGTAGTTGTCTACGCCTCTGTAAATCAAGCCACCATCTTTTCGCGAATCCAATGAGTTTAGCTTCAGCCCAAAATATTCTTTTTCTTCTAACAGTCTTAAATCACAAAACAATCATCTAAATCATATATCCAATCATGAAAGTCTTCAAAATAAAAGTTACCATTAAAATATAGAAGTCTTTCGTAATTATGAATATCTTTGTTTTCAGGTTGACCTCAGTAATTCCTTTGATTATCCCGAGGTATGGCTTCAGCATCTTCCTTATCCTCACTCAGGTTATTGTCACGCCCCGAATTTCCGCGAACCCAAGGCGCGAATAACGAAGCCAAAAGAAAATAAAATAAAGGTAAAAGACAATCTAACTGGTACAACTTAGCTTACATTCATTTTCATCAACATACATACAACATGCCATCTTGGGCTTAAGCCCGTACATCACAAAATGTGCCCCAAGTGCCAAAATACTCTTAAGTTTTTTCTTCCACTAAAATATCACCGAATCTCTCGCGTAGCCGGAGTGTCATCTGAAATGTTGTCCCACGAATGGGTCAGCTTAACTGCTAGTACAATATAATGCTAATGCAAGAAACAAAATTAAGGACGTGGCATGTGCAAGTGTACAGTTATATCTACATGTCATTCAATGTCATCCATAAAATGTACTAGCAATAATCTACATGACATCCAACTCATTAACGTAATCTAAGGTGTGGCATGTGCAAGTGTACAGTTATATCTATATACACAATTACAACTCACATGCCATTCAATTTATCCATGCAATATATTGACAAGATTCATCACTCTTTCATGAATTCATTCATACAATGCAATGAAAATATGCGTGACACACCTATGCAAACTCCATGTCACACCCATGCCTCACTTTACGGACCTTCCTCGACGGCCTAAGCATCCAAGTATGTCTCACTTTACGGACCTTCCCCGACGGCCCAAGTAACCAGTATGTCTCACTTTACGGACCTTCCCCGACGGCCTGAGTATCCAAGTATGCACAATGCTAAATGCTCAACTCACGCCATGTCCAAAAAATCACACTATGCCAATATGCTCATGATACTACCATGTCACAATGTAATCCCGATAAATCATCTTATCCCCACACGAAACACGCTTTAAACAATGTATCACACAATAACATTTCAATCACAAGATCTTTTCATCAAGGGTACATGCCAGGCACAATCCACTTCACACATGCTTTAATCACGTATTACATAATCTCAACAATTCTCAAAATATAATTTGCACATCCTGCTAAAACATGCGATATACACATAGTCATGATCCACATTCATCACCAAACTTTCAACAAGATAACAAGGAGCACATAAGCATGTGAGCAATAAAACAAACATGTGAATCATCAAGTCAATATGACAATTATTCCTAAACTTAAGTCTATTTCTTACTTAGCACAATATATCATACCTGATGGGTCAATCTCGATCTCAGGAAAGTGTACTCGTAGTATAGTAGAATCACAGTAAGAATACTGAAGGTCAGATCACCTTCTCCTTTCCCTTTCGTATTCCTAAAATCATAACATGTGACTTAGACCATTAGTTACTTGAATTATGCTATTCATCAAATTTTATATCTTCATTTTATAAGTTTCTATTTTGTCAAATTAAACTCTACTGTTAAGTCCGGACGTCGAAGAAAGTAGGTTTAGGCTTTCGTGGAATTCAATTTGGATATCTGAGCTAAAAAGGGCAAAACGATCATTTTGCACTTCTTACGGGTCCTTCCATCCCGAGACCTCTTTTCACAAATTGGACTCCACGGTTGAGTCCGGAATGCTCGAAATAATAAAGTTTCACTATTTATTTACTTAATTCGGAATTCATTTGACTGCGTTTCGATTCAGGGCATTTTGGTAATTTTAAAAGTTATTACGGGTCTTTTATTTTTTGAGACCCCATCTCGTAAAAAAGATCTCACCATTGGCCTCAGAATGGTCAAGATAGTCAAAATACACTAATGACTTGTCCCATTTGGACTCCGGATTATTTTGGAATATTTATATAATTAAATTAATTAATTTAATTAATGTTTTATTCTGGTGGGGTTAGATCATAATTGTTTAAAAGTTCTGGGGTCAAAATATAATTATTCAAAAGTTCTGGGGTCAAACCTAATTCCAAAAAGGTGTGGGGTCAATTTGTAATTTTCAATTCTCTTGTTCCCAATTCGGTTAGCCAAATAGGGGGCCAATCCAAAACAGGGATAGGGTATCCCTGTTTCTAATTTAATTCAAATTTTAATTTTATAATCCTGTAAGCAAACAGCCCTATTTCCATTTTAATTTAAAACCAGAAGGTGACACGTGGTAGGGGAGGGTCGGCCCAAGCCCGCCCTAAACCCGAATCAACCCGGAACAGTCCCCCTTCGTCCCCGATTTTTCGGTAGGGTTCCAGTGTGTCTCCGGCGTCTTCTCTGGTGCTGGCAACACTATTTCGGCCAGTTTTTATCGTTTTAAAAATGTGGTTTTCTTCATTTCTTTCCAAGGATTTCATATATGGGCTCGGTTTTGGGTCTAGATCATCGGATCACCACGAATAGGGGGTCAAACCTTTCGTTCAACTCTCCGGTCGACCCTTCCTTTTCCATTTTCGTGACTGTTTGGTCACGATCCGACCTCCATTTTGATCCCAACACGTTTTTGTACCTCACCCCAAGAATTTTTCACCTTTCAAACAAAGTTTTATACATAAAATATCAAAACCCACTCCCCCATAACCGTGACCTGCAACTATAAAGTTCTCTCTCTCCTCTTAACCATTTTGATTGATTCTTGTTCCTAAATTCTCCATATTTCATACTCTTTCTAGCCCTACATTCAAAATAATTTAATCATGCTAGAAAAATTTCGAAACAGAAAGTGACTCATCTTGGTTTCGGGTCTCTCTCTCTCTAGCCGTGTGTCTCCTTTTTCCTTCTGGCCCAAGCTTTATTTAAGCTCCAAGACTCAAAAACTCAGCCTCCCTCCCTTTACCTCTATTTTTCTGATTTCTTTTTCCTCTCCCTCTAACCCAACATACATACAAATACACACACGTATCACACCCTCTCTCTCTAAGATCTGACCTACCCTTAAGGGTGTCAATTTTTGACACGACACGATAATACGACTCGAATCCAACACGTAATTAGCGGGTTTGGGTTAAGCTTATATGGGTTTGGGTCATAAACGGGTCAACCCGTTTAACACGTTTAATAAAACTTACTCTCAGTTAAAAATAATTATTATTACTATAATATGTTAAAAAATGAATAAATTAGATTTTATCTGGTAATTTTATTATGAAAACATGTTATATAATTTAAATGGGTCGTGTTATTCGTGTTTTAACATAACCTATTTAATAAACGGGTTATACGGGTTGTGTTGTGTTATTCGTGTTTTAATATGACTTGTTTAATAAACGGGTTATACGGGTTGTGTCGTGTCACACGTGTATTATACAGGTCGTGTTAGGGTTGAGCAAGTTGGCACGATTAATTAATCGTGTCGTATTCGGGTCGACCCATATAGTATAATACTCTTACCTTGACACAACACGAACACGACACGACACGATTGACACCCCTACCTACCCTCACTGTTCAAACCTGCCTTTCCCCATGCTCTGAAATCCCTCTCCACACTCCATCAACCACTGCTGCCACAGCCCCCCTATCCCTAACCTATTGAGTGTTCTACACTCAACTCTCACACCCTCACACACACACACGGCACACACAGTCACGTGTACACATGTACATCTGCCAACATATATACATATATTATAAAACACACACACAACTGTACACACACACCAAGCTGTCACACACTCTCTTATTGATATATATATATATATACACACACATATACATACATAATGCACCACACCATGCATGCATGCATGTTACATGCTACCCGTACACACACATATTATACATACACATGCATATATATTTATTCACACATACATATACACATGCACATTCACTACTAATAATAATAAAAAAAATGATAATAATTAATTAAATCAAAGAACAGGAAAATTTATTAATTCCAAAAAAAAAAAAAAAAATTTCCTGGTCTTTACAGTTATCCTTATAGGCTAGCTGCCTACGCGGAATCTCTGGATGGAGTTCATGAACAACTTCAGCCCTCGTAACCATATTTTTTTCACGGTCACCGCTGTCAAGGATTTCACCCTCGTTCCGTGCGTTCGTCATTTAAACAGGATTAAGCCTACTCTGATACCAACTGACGTAGCCGAAGCTTGTGAAGAAGTAAGATACCGCCTGCTTCTTAGAAAATATTCTTTAGTAACAAAGTAACATGGGGACTCTTCACTCAACAAGAGAAAACAATTCTCCAAAATTCGTAATTGAATTAATATTAATAAAAAAACTTTTCATAAAGACCTATTACATCATATTTATAGTGCTAAAACATTACTATTTTGACTAGGAAACCAAAACTCTTATTTTTATACTAATCCTACTACAATAAAGACTAGTAAGTCAAATAGGAAACTACTAATTCCTATATTTTCTCTACTAATCCAAATAAAACTAAGAAACTAGAGAAATTATGAATAAATTAAAATAAAAAACTAAATAATCCTAATACAATTCTAAAACAACTTTTCATATTTTTAAGGTACCAAATTTGTCCTACATCATATTCCAAACATTTGTAAATGTTTGTCTTTCCCTAATCCAAAGCTTCACTTCAAGGATGAATGTCTTTTAGCACTGAAAAAAGGACATCATAATTTAAGCAGTGATAAAAAGAAAAAAGAAAAAAAAAAACAGAAGAAACACCTAACAAAAGAGAGATTTAATCTAACAGATTCGTTCAAATGTTTTCCATGGCAAGAATATGCATTCAAAAAAATCCAAAACACCCACTTAAGCATTATAATTTAGACTTTTTAAGCAAGTAATCTAACAATATCAATAAAAAGTGTTGGCAGTTCCTCATTAATACAAGGTAACAAAATTGTTTTCAAAAATGTGTTTTAAATATTTATACAATGCTAATGCAAGGAATAAAATTAAGGCGTGGCATGTGTAAGTGTACATTTATATCTATATGCCTTCCAAATCATCAATACAGTATATGCAATATGCGTGACGCACCCATGCAAACTCTATGCGACACCCATGACTCACTTTACGGTCCTTCCCCGATGGCATGAATACCCATATATGACTCAATTTATGGTCCTTCTCTGATGGCATGAGTACCCTCGTATGTCTCGTTTCACGGTCCGGACCCCGTTGGCATGCGAGTACCAATGGCCGATTTTGGGTTTTTTACCACAGGATCTACACCCTCATAATGCACAGCACCAAGTGCTCAACTCACACTATGTCTCAAGGAATCACACTATGCCAATATGCTTTGATTCCACCATACAACAATGCAATCTCATCGAAGCCTTTCATCCATACATGAAACATGCTTTAAACAATGCATAGCACTTAAGCAATAATAACATTTAGATCACAAAATTCCTTCCTCATGTGTACATGCTATACATATTCCATTTAAGCACATGCTCAAGTTACGTATTCATAATCTTAACAATTCTCGAAGAATATAAATCACATATCGTCCCAACACATAGAACATACATATAGTCATGGTCCACATTCATCACTTAACCAAACTTTCAAGGAGATAACAAGAAACACATAAGCACACAAACAAGCGAATAAACATACGGGTCATCAAGTCAACATGAAAATTACTCCTAAACTTAATCCTGTTTCTTACTTAACAAAATATCATACCTGATGGGTTGGTCTCAACCCTAAGAAACCGTGCTCGCGGTGTAGCCGAACTAATCAACGAGAATGTAGTCCCTTTTACTGTCTCTAATCGGAAGGTCTAGACTGCCTTCTCCTTGCCCTTCGGTGTTCCTAAAATCATTGCGACACAACTCAGTCTATTTCTACTTGAATTATGCTATTCATCAAATTTTATGTTTTTATATCATGAGTTCCTATTTTACTAGAATAAACTCTACCATTGGGTCCGGGACGTCGAACAAAGTCGATTTAGGCTTTTATGAAATTCAATTCGGGCATCTGTACTAAAAAGTGCAAAATTATCATTTCACACTTTTACATGTTTTTACTTATCGATACCTCTTTTTGCAAATCGGGCTCCACGGTTGAGTTCGGAATGCTCGAAATAATAAAAATTCACTATTCTTTTATTTTAATCGGAGTTCGTTTGACTACTCTTTGACTTAGGGGCATTTTGGTCTTTCACTATTTCATGCATCACATTTTTTGGTGCTTCATTTGCTAGTATGGACTCCACCATTGAGTCCAGAATGTCCGACATAATTAAAATGAGCTATCTTTTGTGTTTATTTGGCCCTGGATATCATTAAGGTATTGTAGTCATTTATCATTTGCGTGTCTTTATTTCTTGAGACTTAATTTTTCAAATCGGACTCCACCATTGAGTCCGGAATACTTGAAATAGTAAAAATACAATATTCATTTATTTATTTTGGACTTTGTTTGACTCATTTAGTATCCAAAGGTAAAATAGTCATTTGGCCCAATTAATAAAATAATTATTTTATTATTTATTTATTTTTCAGGGGCTTATATGCATTAATTTTTCAAAAGCTGGGCCAGAATACAAATATCCAGAACAGTTGGGGTCAAAGTGTAATTAAGAATAGTTCCGGTTAAATTTCTTTTCAATTAAGCCCTTGAACCGTTGGGTTTACTAGGTTAAACCCTAGACCAGACCGGAACCCTTATGAACCAACCGGTTCAGGCTAGGCCAGAGAACTGGGATAGCATATCCTTGTTATTCTAATTTGGTCCCCTATCCGCAGTTTGGTTTATCCCTGTTCCAAATTCTAATTTCATACGACTGTAACCAAACAAGCCAACTTCAGTTTTAATTTTAAACATAAAAACCCAACGATGTCGTTTCATTAATGTGGTGGCTAACCCATAGTTCAACACGTGTTTGAGTCGACACGTTCGGTCTGAGCGAGTTGGGCGAGTCGACTCAGTCGACTCGTCATCTTCCCTATCGCGTAGGGCTACTGTTGCCCTAGTTGCACTTTTCAAACCCTTTCAATTTCGTGACTTTTTAGGATGTTTTTGCTTTCTGTTTTGAGTGGTCTCGACTATTGAAGGTCTAGGAATCCTTTCTACATTCATTTGAGAGCTCGAATCAAGCTCTATAGGCTATGGTAGATTGGATGGTCTCGGTCTACAACTGGCTTGTAAATGGCCATTTCATTACCATCTCAGGCGTGGTTTGGCTTGTCTTGACCGTCATGGCAAGGGGATTCGATCCCCATTTTAAAAACATAGAATAGTTGTCTATTTTTGGAGTTGGGTTCTCAACTTGAGACCTGCAAGTCAATATTTTATAGCCTTACCTTGAGTGTTTGGGTCATAGGTTGGGGTTTTTAAAATGCTCCTAAGGTCTAGTTTAAGACTTGATTAACCAAACTTGGTTTGGTCTCGATGGTCTCAGACCTGCATTATTGAAGGTCCAACAATGGAGGTCCATTCTCGATTCTTGGCTTCTCAAGCCTCTCGACCCTCTTTGTTTATCATATTAGCTCCTGTGTGTTAGAGTTATTCATGCATGCCACCAAATCTTAAAATAAAACTAATACAGTGCCAAAAAATTTCAAAAGGAAGGAAAGAAAATGAAACAATTTTAAGCCTTATACCTTGGTGGTTCCTCCTTCAATTGTGGCCCAGTTCTGACCCTCTTAACCTCTCTAGATCAACTCTGTCTCTCACTAGCTTCCTTCTCTTCTGTTTTCTCTAATCAAACCCACACACACATAGGTATATACACACATCATCCACTTGCCCTCTCTCTCTCTCTCTCTCTCTCTCTCTTATTTCTCTCTCTCTACAGTCAGACCTACACACACTCAACACTCCACCTACTTTGAACACTCACACACTCCTTCACTTTTTACACTCACACAATCACACGCAACATATATTTGTGTGTATATATATATTATATTAAACACACTACACACACTCACTCACACACACACGGTTGTCACTATAACACACACACACTGCCTGCTTTTTTCTTATCTTTTGTCCTAATACATGTATATATATACATATACTGTATACCATACTATATCTATACATATATATATATATACAAATACATATTTTACACTTTACTATATATATATATATATACACCCATATGCAACACATCATACTATATACATATACATAGGTGACACACATATTGTACATGTATATATATCCATATACATACGTGTACACTAGATTCTGGGCACGCGCACATATATTGATATTTCGGGGTCTAGGTATACAGGAGTACGCATGCTTGCATGGGAGTGCGTGCACACATTACGAGGCATGATTCTGGGTTGCTCGGGCGTCGTCCTATTGACTACTCAAAATAAACCGTTCACATTCCAAAATCGTTCGGTCCATAAGATATAATGACATTGAGCTTAAACAGCTCGGGTTACAACTACCAATACACTACTTACCTGTTTACCTCGATTTACGTGCCATAATCCCAGGTCAGGGCATTTTAACTAATACTTTACTGTTTTAAAAACGAAAAATTTATTCACAATTTTCAGGTTTCTACACACTAACTTTAGGATCTTTTACTTTTTCATCTGCATTTCTTATATTCTTAATTTCATTGGTATTGTCATCCACATTTACCACATCCTCTTCTTCATTCATATTCACTATCCATCTTAGATGAATAGCTATTTGATGTTTCTTCATTCATTTCTATACACATCTATGTTGCAATGATAATCAATTAGCAAGGCATCTGAAAAGTGAAGATTGAAATAATTACATAATAAGAGTATCGAGGATTGAAATAATTACATAGTAAAATTATTAAGGATTAAAATACAACCTACTTTATAATAAGAAATGCACTAAAAATAAATATCCATAATTTATTAAATACAACACAATACAATAATTGAATAAATTTATAAATTAAATGAAAACAACACACCTAAATATGAGTTAAAGAGAGGAGGGAAAAGAGTCATCCAAGGAGCTTCAATATCAATTGTTATGGTCTATGTTGCTTCGAGAGTGGAGAAACATGAAGAAATGAGGTAGAGAGAAAAGGGAAAAGTGGAATACACATCAAAAAATCTGACCTCGAATTCGGTGTTCTTATTAAAAATTTAAATTTGTATATGGGACATGTAAGGCCGAATCTATCAAAATTTGACTTTCCTGGTGCAGTGCACTATTGTGTGCTAGTAATATGGGCCCACTCATTCTTGATTTGGCTCTCTCTCCGCTGTTTGGACTAGGAATCCTTTTGAAAAAAGAAAGGATCAACTTGTTGTTCTGCTGATTTGAACCCACAACCGAGTAGGGGCGTGGCACTTAAACTCACTGATTCAGCCACTGTGCCACTAAGGCACCTTGTCAAAAATACTGCCTAAATATATATATATATATATATATATATATATTATAATTGTATAATTAAATAAATTAAATTAATTTAATAACAGTAAAATAATTCGATGTCCAAATAAAATAAGTAAATAGTGTATTTTGACTCTTTGGGGTATGCTGAATCCAATGACCGGGTTTGTTTCACGAGACGGGATTCTGAAAAATTTAGACACGTAAAAGTATAAATTATCAAATTATCCCTAATGTGCCCGAAACCAAAAGAAAAATCGAGAGGGTCTAAATTGACTTTCTTCGACGTTCCGAACCCAATGGTGAGGTCTATAATACCAAGATAGGTACTGAAAAAAAAGTCACGTGAAAAATAAAATTTATTAAATTACCACGAGTAGATCGGTAAGACCAATCCTAGGAAATTAGGATACGACAAGGTCTAAAATTAAATGAAGAGCATCAATAGGTGATAATTTAAAGTAAATGTGAAATTAATGAGTTCTTTAGAATTTTCTTAGGAGCTATAAAGGAAAAGGTAAAGCCTACCAGCAGTGCTAACCCGGAAGAACAAGGTGAGTAATCTTGTACCTTGAAGTGGAGGTTTTTAATCTCCATGGTTTCTGAAGTAAATTGAAGTTCAAATATTCTGAAGTGTTTTCATGTTAAAATATCTGCAGTATTTCAAATTTTAAATTTTCGTATTTATATTTCAATGCACTGTCGTTATTTATAAATTCTAACATTGCATGCAAATTCACTTCTTGATATTTCTAACAGATGATATGTTTATTCTCTGCATGTCCATGCAAATGTCAATTTTATTAAATGCCTCTTGAAATAAATGTTTTTATTCTATCTAGGCTTTAATAAATTCTTGTACATTGTGATTTAAATTTCTAAAGCTCATGTGTTAAATGTTTCAAGTATTGTCTTCCAAGTAATTAAAAAACTCCGTTAAATTATCCATGTTTTGAATACTCATGAAAATTCATTCTTTTTATTGAAGCCATGTTTTTAAATGTTCATCAAAAGCATTCCTTGGAAAAAGGCATATTTTTAAAATGCTCATAAAAGCATTTATTGAAAAGCCACATTTTAATGCTCATGAAAAGAAATTATTTGAAGAAACCATGTTTTCGATACTCTTTGAAAAGCAATCATTGAAGAATTTGAAAGTTTTAGATGCTTTAAACATGTATCTCCAGGGAGGTGAATAACTGCTTTAAAAAGCCTTCATTTTACAAGATAATGATGCATAAGCATAAAAAATTATTGAGCTCCCTTTAGGTTCTCAATCCCGTAGATGTTTGGTAGCAAGATCTAATCCTCCAAACATGAGATCTCTTAGAAGTAAAACTAGGGTCTGGTTCGAAACGGATCCTCCTGTTAAAAAGTGAAAAGATGAGACGTTTTTGAAATGGTAGCATGTTTTTAAACCCCCATTTACATGAATCAGGTCTTACACGACCTCCTATTTTAAAGAAGAAGAAATTGCATCCTCCTATTTTCATGGAAATGATTTCAATTATTTCAATTGCTTTCAAATGGCCATCCTGCATATGTTTATAAGTTCTGCGGCATATCAAATGCTTTATTGAATGCTTTAAAATGCATCATGCTACATGATTTGAAAATTTTTGTATCCTGTGATTATTGAAATACGTGCTTAGCTTGAATGCCTTATATGCTTCACGCTTTCTGTTTTTAAGAATTCTGTATTCTATATCTGAAGTATATGTACAATTGGTAGTGTATGTTTATATGAATTTTTTCTTATAACTAACCCACTACCAATTGAAAACTTATGACAAGGTATTGGAATTACTCATTGGGCTTGTTGAAGCTTATCCCATTATCCTAACATTTTTTAGGTGATGACGATGGATGGGAGCCTTGCCCATTTTGAGGATTGGTGATTGGCAGCTCCATTATGATTAAGGATTTTTGAAAGTATTACGGCCCATAGTTGGTAAAAAAATTCTTGTAGTTATTTTTGGACAATTATGTACTTAAGCCCCGAGGGGCAATCGGATATGTAATATGTAAAACTTTAAAAATTTTTAGTATGTCGTATGTTAATTGTTTACCGCACCGAAGAAAAAAAAAAGCGACGGTACCAAGGCAGGTATGTGGAATGTAAAAGAAAAGAAAAAGATTTTTTACGCTTCCGTAATTGTTAATCTTGGTTATACCGCACCGCCAGTCTGGTACCGTTGCTTACGTAAGTCCATCCAGAGGCCCACAAACTGAATGGGATAGGCAAGTCGCGATTCCCTTGATCCGCACGGGACGGGTTTCAGATGTCGTGACAATAGTAGCATCTAAGAGATAACCCCATCAAACAAATCACAATCTAATAATCAAATACCCATGTTGATTAGTTGTATCCGAAGAGAAAGGACAAAGCTAAGCTGGAACTCGAGCCCCTTTTTAATCCATGTGAAATTATATACATATATATATAATATTCTCTCATTGTTAGAGTACGAAAAACAAAGCAATGGCTCTTACTTCTTGCCTATTCTTCTTCCTGCTCGACGGCCGACAATGACGATCTGTAGCAACTTAAATTCGAGAACTCCCAACATTCGATTGGCCTACATGCCACCTGGTTTGGCTGCAACGTTGCCACACACTACATGGAGACACTCATCATCGCCATCGTCGTTGTCTTTGGTGGCGAGGTTCTAACCATCGTGCCCTCTTCAGCTCATCTCTTCTACTATGCCCTCGTCGCCGCCGATCTATATACCCAAATCAAGATTTCGTTTTGCATGTTTGTTCGATGATGTTGGTTTCATGATGATATACAAATTTTCAAATTTGCTTGGGATTGGTATATCTGATGAAAGATGTTGGATTGCATATTTGAACTGATGATTGGTATATCTTATGAAAGATCTTATGTACGGTTTCCTAGGATCTGTGTTGGTTTCTTAGGTTTCACAAAAGATTTAGGGACGATGATTCAAATTTGTTTTTTATGAATTTTGAACCTTTGATATTGTTGACGATTATGTAGGGAACTTTTCATTAAATATATTGGATGAATACTGATATAAATGTAATTGGGTTTTTTCTTGAGCTTAAATTAGAGATATAGAATTTTACATAATGTCTATATATATATATATATATACATATATATATATATAGACACACACATGATTATTTTTGGTTGACTTTTTGAGTAAAAAATACATATTAAAAATTGGTAAATTTGTCTTTCCAAAACTTCTGTTAAGTTTGTCTAACCGACAGCCTAATAAAGGGTATAGTGTAATTTCATAAATAAAAGAAGGGTCTCATGCAATTGTTAAAAATTTTAGACGATATTAACGTAATTTATCATATTTTATTAATTTTTTAATTTACATTTTTTTAACTTTAGTTAAAAATATATCACCAAATACACAAAAAAAATTCCGATAAAATAAAAGACAAATATGACATTTAATAATTAAAAATCACTTCTGAGCAAATTTTATCAAATATTCAACCAATTATTTTTACCGTCATACTCAATTCTAACATATAAGCATCCACACACCAAATTGATTATCCACTAATCAGTTAATTCATAATCAATTCTATATTAAGTTCAACAATGTCAAACAGCCATTAAATGAAATAAAATAGGAATCCATTTTTTTAAAAAAAATAAAATAAAATAGATGCAAAGTAGGTTGCAATCACTAACTTTTTAATCATTTTCTTTCATCTTCTCCTACTTTTGAAAAGAAAACAATATGATTTTTTAAACATCTTCTTCTCTTTTTTCTTATTTTTAAACTATTACTTCTGCTCCTATTACTCTTTTTTTTTTTTCTTTCCTTCCAACTCTTCCAATTCAAACGAATTATAAAACTCTTAATCATATTTAAAGTTTCTTTTGTCGAATGGTTGGATACAAGTAACAACAATTGAAGGAGAAAGGAAGATAGAAAACACGAAAGAATGCATATATGATAAGGCCTGAAAATTGAAAAACTTGGATTTCCAAAAGCACTATCTCTGTTTAATGCACAAATCATGAAAAAGGATGACTTATTTCTAGGTCAGTTTAGTTTTGGTCTTTTTTTTTTAACACCCTGCTTGAATTGATGGAGTTGAAAAGAAATAAGAGGAAAGAGGAAGGGACGAGATATAATTTCATGTTTTGATTTTAAAAATCATCTTTATAAGAGAATTAAGGCTAATTAACTTTACAATTAAAGAGTTAGAGATTACCTTTTTCCTTTATATTTTTAAATAAGTAAATTTCTATTCTCCTTTTCATTCTCTCTTTTATTTTTTCTAAGCAAGATGAGAATATTACACTATTATTTTTTTTTCTTTCCTTCATTAGTTTAATAAAAATGAAGAAAGAATTATACTTTTCTCTCGTCTTCATCATAATTTATGTTATTTTCTCATCTCTTTTCTCTCCTAGTTATCCAAGTACGATTAATGGTATTTAGCATATGTTGTACGTCGGGACGAGACTAAGATTTTACTTTAGAAGAATAAATTTTTGCTAAATATTCGATCATAAATTTTAAAAATTGAAAGTATTAAATTTATTATTGATTTATAATATTTTTGATAAGTAACTAAATTTAATAAAATAAATGAATTTATAAATTAGATAAGAAGTTTAATTAAAAAAATCTATAAAAAACTTAGGTCATACTAAATTTTTTTAAAAAAAGTTAATAAAAAATTATAAAAATATTAAATTAAAATTAAAATAAGAATAAGGTGTTAGAAAGTCTTGCACTAGAGGTAGAGGAGGGGCAAAAATATAATCAACCATGATCTTTGTCCTAGTGTGGGAATTAAGTATTCTTTACCCAATGATGGAAATGAAAATCCGTAACCAAACGGGATAACTACAAGAACTGCATGCAAAAGAAACTGTAGGTAGAACTGCACCCACTCTGATCCAACGGTGTGGCTTGATACGCAAACGCCAGCAATCATCGATCCGCGCTTTTCTCCCTCACTTTCTCTCAGGTCCTGCAAACTCGTCCTCTGATCATCCAAACATGTGCTACGGACCTCAACGATTTCTATCCAAAGACGAACTAACCCCCTCTCGGACTCGACCGCCGGCCAACGACAACGCAGTGGTCGATGATCTGAGAGGCCGCTTGGCCGAGACCGAGGCACGGCTGGAGCGAGCTAGGGCTCGGGAGGCCGAGCTCAGCCGCCAGCTGGACGAGATGAAGAGGTTCGTCTCCGTTATGGAGATCCTCGAAACCTACCTCAAACGCCGTTTTCTCGAACAGCAAGAGCACGTTGCCCGTCTCTTCTCTCCGGTACACAGCAAATAACACCAAAAAAACAAAAAAAATTTCTTTGTTCATGTCTACAGATGTTTATCTATACTTTTTTTTTTATATATAATTTATATTTTATTTCGGCATCGGTTGTTGGTGTTATGTTTGTGATCTTTTTCTCATGTTGATGATAGATGATGATTAATGTCAGTGTTATGTTCATTTATAATGTTTATGTTACTCAATCTTTTTGGTGCTGGTTATTAGGGTAAAAAGTTCAATTTTGAATGAATTTTGTGAGATTGAGTTTTTTTTTTTTTTTTGTGTGGGTCCAAAAATTGAGTAACTCTGACAATTATAGATATTGTCCTAATCTGATATAATTGAAGCTTGAGCAGTGAAATAGGATGGCTAAAAATTTGGGTGGCTATGATTTAAGTGAAAAATTCATGTACAGCAAGTCGACTTTCTTGGTGAGTTAATTTTTATGAAAATGGCAAACTTCATGTTCCAAGCAATTTTGGGTTCTGTTTGTAGTTAATTTTAATTGGTCGATTGGATCCAAACACGTATCTGTATGACATTGTTGTTTACTCAGGTTTGTTCAATGAACTTGCTATCCTGACCCTGAAAGGCATTAGTTATTGTTGTATTGTTGGTTTCATCTGTAAATGGTATTAAATTGGTTGCTAGTATACCAATTTGTAGATATTAAGATCCTGTGAGGGAGCGGAGTATTTATGGTTAGAGGTTGAGCTGTTGGTGACAATTTTAATGACAGTGCAAGTGAAAATGGTGAGCAATTAAGTATGTGGTAAATGGTAAAGTTTGCTGCCTCATGCTTGCTACTTGTGGATAATTGTTCATTGATTTTCGGTAATAGTTTACGTGAGAGCATGATTCAAGATAAGCATGTGCACAGCATGAAATCTCATACTCCGGAGCTTTGATCTTACTGTATTGGAGTTTTATGTATTTCCCTACTTTGTCCAAGTTAAAATACAACCAACCTCTGAGAGAATGTAGTTTGTCTCAAGCAATGATAGCTTTAACATTGACTTGCTATTGTTAGTCTCGTTTATCTAGCAAGTTACAAACCCAACTTGAAACCTCTTGTAAATATTTCTTCATTTTTGGAGAGTACTTACAATTAATTATAATCGCTCGTGGGCTTCTTGTTTTGTTAATCGTGTGCTGTTGTTGTTGATGATGATGAAAATGGTTAGAATTTTACACTACAATTTTGTCACTCAGTTATAGGGCATCGTTGTCTATGGAGTTAATTTTTAAGGGCCCAGAGTTTGTTGCAATTGGTTCCCATAGGCATTTGTGGATGCAAAGGAGGTCATTGACAGTAAATGCATTTGTTGAACTGGATTTTGAAGAAGGCAATGATTCAAAAAAACAGTAATTAAAGAAGAATAGTTGAAATGTGAACATTCTTTTCTTTTCTGAATAAGTAATGTGTTTTATTTTTGTTGGTGTTGTGTGTGAGAGTTTAACTCAGTTTTGCATGATTCTTCAGATTGATTTAAACTCATGACACCTTGATTTATACACAAATACACAACAAATATATAACTCAAGGTGTCATATGTGGAATATCCTCTTCAACATGCTTTTATGGGTCATATGCTTATTTTTATTGCTTGGTTTCTAAGGAGTAAATTGTCTTTCTCTTTAAGTAAAGTATGGAATGTGAAGGCCTTTAATTACGTTTGGCTACTAGTTGATGGGAACTTGTCACTGCTTTTTGATTAGTGACAAAGCAGCAGTCAGTAGAAAAGAAGACCACACTTGATTTAAGGACCTAAATGGATATTTTGGCTCCCCAAAATGGCTCCCCCCTTTGGAGATGCTCTAAGCCCCTATGTTTACTCAGAGGCTTTGCTTTATTTTTTATGCCTTGAAGTTGAAGCTTTTTCTTACGCCTCACCTCAAAGTGCATCTTGACGCTCGTCTGAAAAAACACTTTCTGAAATACTGTGCTAGGCTGCCAATATTATATTTCTGAGATTGGATTAACCCATATATGGGGAAAAGTTCATTTTAGGTGCACTACCAGCAATGCAAGATTGGTCTAGGTGGCTGTTTTTGTTTTTGGGATAACTCACCAGACTCTCCCACATCTTTATTTCTGCTCCCCAATATTTTTGTCATGTCGCCCCAGCAATATAAGACTAAGTGCTAACATGGGTTTGATACCTTTACAAGGTAGATTGGTCTGTGATTGCTTTTTACATGGTTAAATTGGAAAGTCAATTTGGTTTACTGTCTTTTCTGACTTCTTCTTGGAGCAATGATGGAATATAGTAGCTTATGATGGGTTTGAGGCTACTATCCAAGAGCCATTGCTCAGTGCAGTTGTATTTTGTAGTGTATTTAGAAGTTGATTCCAGCACCTTATGCTGGAAAGTGTTGCAAAACTTCTCTTATTATGGTATTGCTGGTTTGTGCTATAAGGAGCTGACAACCAGAGGGTATCAGCTCAAAGAGTTAGAAATGTGGTGTGTGCAAAGCCTAGTGCGTGCTCCACTGCAATCCAGAGGGTATCAGCTCTGGATAATCTTTGCTAAATATCACCAGCTAGTAGTTTTGGGTGCCTGATACCATCTTAAACTACCAACTCATCTAAAAGTTTAAGCTGTTATAGAGAGTGTAATTTTATTATTATATTATCTAACACGCTCTCTCACATGTGGATAGTTTGAGCCAATACGTGCATCAATTCATATTATTAGGATGACGGTGAGGTTTGAACTCATGATCTCTTGCTTGTTCTGATGCCATGATAAATATAAGTTACATTTTGGCATAAAGTACATGTAGTAATTACTTACTTATAAATAGATCCACCAATCCTACGTGGCATTGAATTTTATATTTTTCTATTTACTAATATACTCTTTTAGTACTGTATTCTATTTTTTTTGGAATGATTTGGTGATTGTGTTAGTTTTGGAAAGATTTTTTTCAGTATTATTCATTATGGAATGATTTGCTTTTTGTTTAAATTTTGAATTTTGTCTAGGTTATTGTTGGTAAGATTTTTAAGTTTATCCGATATGTAATGATTTTTTTATTTTATTTTTGAATTTTGTTATTGCATGTAGTTAGTTTCATACAATTATTACACTATCAATCAAACGAGATTTTCATCAGACACTCTCATTCTCCTTCGTTAAACTGAATTTTTTTATGATGTATCACCATTTGTTGCTTTCAATCTTTATCATATAGGCTTATGATGCTCCATTTTTGTTCATAGAAAGTATTTTGTTTTTAGATTTTTTTGTTTTATTATTCGTTGAATTAGTTTTTCGTTTTCTTTTTTTATTCTTGTTTTTTCGTTTTCTGTTTTGTTTTTAGCATTTTCCTTCTAAGTTTTTTTTCGATGTACTTCAGTTGAGATATTATCATATATATTATGTTTTAAATTTGAATTTTACCGTAATTATGTTTCACATTTTAGTTATAGTTCCTGTAGTTATGTAATTTTTTCTATATATAGAGTCGTTGGAATAAAAGTGAACAGATACTAAACCCGAATCAGTATGTTAATATATATAACACAAAGCAGCAAACTAGGTGATCAATATGATCATTACTCAAAGGTGGTTACAATTGTGGGAGCTGGGCATGGCCATCACTTTTTATGTTTGCACAAGGCCCACTGTCCTTAAAAATCAAATTTACATTCTCAGACTTGTCCGGTTGAACTTTTAGTGTTGTCCCAGACAATGACACTTGCCTATTATATGTTGTTATTATCATAAATTTATTGAGATGAATGATAATTCAAAAAAATTCTTGTGGTGGTTTTGCTATAAATACATTGCCAAGTTGCTGGAGGCTTGGAGCCCGCTGTAATGGCTTATCTGGAACAGTTTTTGCACATTTGCATTTGCAAAAGTTAGTCTGAAATTTTTTTCATTTCACTAATTTTGTGCTAAAAAATTATGAGAAGAAATATCTCAGGAGGAAGATGCTTTTCGCCACCGAACCGTCTTTTTATAAATTCTCTTGAGTTTGAAAAACAAGGGAGAGAAAAAAAATATATAAAATATATGATAAATTGACACATGAATTAAAATCTTAAAATTAAACACTCTCATGTAATGGAGTAATTGTTCAGTAGTTCAATTAATGCATTCAATCATATGAAACTGATATGTAAATTAAAATCTTAAAATTAAAGAAAATGACGGAAAATCTAACATTACTCCTATTTGATAGGACTAAACTATGATCATCAAATTAAGACAATGACATGTGGCTTGAGAGTTGAGTCCACAAAAATACTCTTTGAAGTGTCACAATCTGGACCACTAGTTTGCTGCAGCCGACTATAATTCGATTCAATTATTTTTTAATGAGCAGTTATTTAATGATCTCGATACTCAAATTGAAAATCATGTTTGTAATATTATATTATATATATATATGTATGTATGATTTATCAGTTAATTATTGAAACCGATTTATTCAATAATTGCTTATCTTTTGATACATCAACTATTTACAAGGAAGTTCTTTCCGCACAAGTTCCAACTTGCAAGAGTACAACTCAGAATTTCTCTAATTTGGCTGCTACCTTCAAAGAAACAGACTCTAAAACGGCAAGGGCTAAAAGGTCTCAAGGAAAATCACTTTTTTATAAGAGAAAAATCAATAATACATCAATTATGGAACTTCAATAATAGAGGACTCTCATGTCATGGCAGCCTAAATTGAAGTCAGTGAAGTAGAGATGAATACACGTTTCATCGCCAATAATTAGATTTGTTAATACACACGTACACCAGCATTGCCTTTTTCCAAATTTTTATCATTATCATCTCTCTTAAATTCTTAATTCACTCTTATTTCTTTTCCAAATAAAAGACAATCAATATAATAATATTTATAAGAAATTTTTTATTTTTTATTTATCAAGAAACGTGTATTCATCCCTACGTATCACATATGTAAACTACATAATATGTATATTTTTTTCTTTAACAAAAAAATAAAATAAAATACAGAATTGTGGTGCAAACAAATTACTGATTCTCAATTTGAAGCCAACTATTATACTTTTACCAACCAAATAACTTATAAAATTATTGCATCATCACTTTTCTCCCTTAATTAAATATCAAGTAATTTCATTGAAGTGAGTAATGCTCCATTTCTTTTAATATAATATTGAAGTGAGTAAGGCTCGATTTCTTTTAATATATATATATATATATATATATAGAGAGAGAGAGAGAGAGAGAGAGAGAGAGAGAGAGAGAGAGAGAGAGAGAATCGAACAAGAAACCTCACAGTAAGGACTAACTGACCAGCTCAGGATTAATGGGCTAATTGTTTACTTGTAGATCTTTTGCCCAAAGCCATAGATATTTTAAATATTATTATAATCAATTTGAAGCTAGAAAGTCTAAAAGTAAATGTGCTAGAATAAACCTCAACTTTATTAGGTTTCTTATCTTTAATCAATGTTTTCAGGGTCGTTTAATTGAGTTTTTCCACCACATAATCATTGTACTGAGTGCTAAAGGTGCCTCGTGCCGAGTTTAACTTCACTCATTACCAAATTCCTCCCATCCACCGACTCCACTCAGTGAGTTCCTCATTCTATCCAGAAGAAGAAACTTGAAAATGAAGGAAAACACCGACAGTGACACAATTGACCTCTCTCCTCTAATTGAGTTCACCCTCTCAACGGCTACTGACCAGGGGTATTTCAGTAATTCTGTCACCTGAAAAGCTTCTTCTGATAGCAACCGCCGACCGACGCTCAAAGAGACGATAAAAAGATGCTGCTGCCTCAATCATCATCAGCAGCTCATTCTCTAACACACCACTCTACCGGCCACCACTAACCCGACAGGGAGATAATTATGTTCTTCACTCTTCACTGACGTCTATATTATCCAATCCCACTCTAGCTTTGCTTCTACTCTCTCTTCTTGTTCTATAGGGTAAGAAACGAAGGCAATTTGTTTTAGTTTTCTGCATTCTGTTGGGTTGTTTTCTCGTAAAGTTAGCACCCATTTGAGGAAAAGCTAAAATGGAAAGTGGGTCGAGCTCAGGAATTCCAGAGAAGGCTGATACAAAAAAGGCTCAGAAACTTGGTTCAGTGCTTCCCAAGATCGAACCATTTGTACCCAAAAAAGATCACAGTCCCAGAGAGTTGAAATCTTGGGCCAAGAGGACTGGTTTTGTCTCCAACTTCTCTGGAGAAACTGTTACTAGTGTGAGCGAGAGGGATCAGAATGAGACTACTGAATTTGATTTGGAGAAGGGTCTCGAGAAAAATGGGTCGTCGTCGCCGAAGATCGAAATTGATCCGGTTCTGGGGCGAACTAGAAATAGAGGGATCGAAATCGAACCAATCTCAGGGGCCAGGCATGGATTGCCAAAGAATAGAGGTGATGGTGTTTTGGGGTCGAGGGATGGAACAATAAGAGGTGAGAATCAGAGGAAGAGAACTGGGACTGAACCTGTTTTGGTGGCTAAAGATGATGAGAGGAAGGTTGGTCTGAATGGGAATAGGAATGATGTTGCTGCTGTGAATGGTAATGGGCATGAAATTCCGGCCACTACTCCTGCGGCCGAGCCAAAGAAAGAAGACGGTGAAGAACCAGAAGTGTATCCAGATGATGAAGAACCAAGTCATGGAGAATGGCATCAATCCTCCAGAATGAAGTGGGGGCTGAGAGAAAATCCTGGCTTTGGTTAGTATGACTTTCACTTGATTAATTTTGTTGACTTAAAAAGAAGTTGCAATTGTAGGCTTTTCTCCCCATTTCTTGCGATAGTTAAACAGATGAATTATTGGCAATGCTTTGGCGAACAATGAAGAAATTGCAAAATTTCTATAATACCCAATGGGGCAGAAAGGGAAATTATAAAAATAAAATACTCTAAGAAAGGTAGATTATGACTTATACATTGTTAAATGAGAAAATTATGTTGACTGAGAAAGGATTTAGTACTTGGAACTTGAAAGAGAGAAACAAAATGAAAGTTATGCAACCTTATTTTCATCCATTTACAAGTACAACCGCAATAGCTATATAATTGTAGACCCTTGGCTCTGCCGTAGCATTACAATTTAATTCTTGTACAGCTGAAACATACTTTAAAGGAGAAGGCTTTTATATATAAATGGAAAAAGAATCATAATCCCAGGTTGGTTATGACAAAAATACTTGCAATGAACTTGGTTGAACAACTTGCAAAGAGCTAAGATAAGCTAAATGTGTCACAAGAGAGTTATATAAGCTCCATTACAAGGATATAGCATAACCTTACTTGCTGCACCTTGGGGTACAAAACATTTGTTTAAATATAAAGCATAGTGATTTGTTCTAAACAATTGATAGGGTGTTCTTCGAGTTATATGCGGCGAAATAATTTTTCCATGCATTACATAATAGATGATTATATCTAATTTCTAAACTCTGTTGAAATTCTAATGTACTTGTGATCTATCAGTAGTTTACTCTTGATTCTTTTTTTTTTAAACTGCAGTACCACTTATATATTACGGTGTGCAGCACTATCTATCGTTGGCTGGCTCGCTTATATTCATCCCCTTGATCATTGTGCCTGGCATGGGTGGAACTGATGTAAATATCTTTTCTTGTGAATTCTTTTATTCCTTGTTCTATTTGGTTTGAGAGAACAGTTCTATAGCCAGTATAAGCACAGTTCCTTCTTTTCTATATGATGACAGAAGGATACTGCCACTGTAATTTCCACGATGCTGTTGATGTCTGGCATTACCACGATACTGCACTCATACTTCGGTACACGCCTTCCACTGGTTCAGGGGAGCTCATTTGTGTATTTGGCACCTGCATTAGTTATCATGAATTCTCAGGAGTATCGAAATCTTACCGAACATGTGAGTTCATTAAATCCAATAGTTTTATTTATTGAGAGCACTGGACAGTGGACACTCTTACCTTTAACATTCCAGATTTCAGGGGAAATTTTCAGTATTTCCTTTTGTACTTGAAAAGCATTGGGATTGAAAGTAGTGCATGCCAAACCTATCCAAAAAAAAAAATGTTGCACATGCCAAGTGTTGTTTATGATTTTATTCCATTTTTAAACAATTATTGATGCACGTTTGGTCAACTGCAGAAATTCAGGCACATAATGAGGGAGTTGCAAGGGGCTATAATTGTTGGTTCAATTTTCCAAAGTATCTTGGGATTCAGTGGTTTAATGTCTGTTTTCCTAAGGTAATTAAGCATCTTGGGAATAACTGACCCTGCTGCTTGTAAATTCTACCCTTGATGCCATGCTATCTATGAAATACTTTTGTTTTTCCAATTGTAACAATATACTAGGACTTTAATTTAAGACATTATCCATATTTGGCTTTAGGAGGAAATTTAAATAGGAAACGTCATCATATTGCATCTTAAACCATCAAGCTTGTCCTTTTTGTGTGTTATCACTGGTATATCAGTCAATTTCCACATTCTTGTTTGGCACCAAACAATTTATTGTCACAAGCCATATCAAGTATCAAGCAGTTAAATTTTGTCAAGTTTGTGTTGGAAGGACACATAATGTGAATCAATCTTTCTTATCTATATGATATCATGCTGTAGGTTGATAAATCCAGTTGTGGTTGCCCCCACGATTGCTGCAGTGGGCTTAGCATTTTTCAGCTATGGCTTTCCTCAGGCTGGTAGTTGCGTGGAAATCAGCCTTCCCCAGATACTATTGGTTCTTATTTTCACCTTGGTAAGCAACCTCTCGAGTAGATGGGTTAGTTAATTCTTCAAAGACAGGTGTTCCAGTTAGGCTGGTCATAGAGTTTTTAGCATAAAGCTTAATTTATGTGATTGTTCACAACATGTTCAAATAACTCACTGTTATTTTTACACTTCTCTTTCCCCTAGTACCTTCGAGGGGTATCTGTTCTTGGACACCGGGTATTTCAAATTTATGCGGTATGTATCTTACCTTTAATTCTTTTAAAAGTTGATCCCTTTTTATTCTTGTTTGATTTATAATTTTACAAAATTACCCCTGCACCCCAACCAATCCTACACTTCACCAACCCCACTCATATGATAGGAATATGTTACCTATTTATAGCAACCGGTTAATGTCTTGGTCTGAAGTACAACTACTATCCTCCTTCAAGAGAATAGTCCCTTGATACTAACTGTTGTTCGTTTATCATAGAAGTTTTATTTTGCTCTTTTGGATGACTTCAATCGTTAGCTAAACATTTCGCACGCTCACACACCTGCACATCTTGGTTGTTGGCTGGATATTTATTGACGCCTTAGATTTTGATCCCAATAATCATTGTCATTGATATTTATCCCTATTATATAGCATGGAAACAAAGATCCTATGCCAATTCTCTCCAGTATATCTAACCTATTTTAGCCCCTGTTATCAGCCTTTTAATTCCTCTCTTAAGGGCCTTCAGCTCAACCCAACTTGCACAGAAGTGGTAGTAGCCTACCCATCACCAGTTTTAGCTTGAGTGTTATCTTCTGCCATCTCTGGGAGACAGGGCTGTGTATGTAGTACTCATCAAAAAGGAGGAAAAATAGGTTTCCTACTTTCCTTTTATAGGTACTTGGTTTACCTTGAGTATAATTCGCCACGTGGCAACTCAACAAGTTGACAACTTAGCACAAAGCATGACCTGGACGCCAAATCACCAATCCTAACATCAACACATGGCCTAACCCTGAGCTGACACATGTCAATAAGCCTTCGCTAGAGAGCTCTTCAAAACTCACATAGCGAAGCAATCTCAGACTGAGGTCCCAATTGTTGATCGACTGACTCTTGCGCGCTTAAGCCTAGTTGAGCTACTCTTAGTTCCTAGACTTAGTGGAGATAAAAGAAGCCTAGGTGTTGGTCGAGCCAATCTTGGTTCCCAAACCTAGTAGTATCACACCAAATTCGGTTGTAGCCATCCACTAACTCCTATACCTGTCCAATTTCCCCTAAACTTAATATTCTCCTTGAGGAACTCTTGCTCATCTATTATAATTGATGCCTAAAGGCTTGGCAATAGGTCTTTGGGAGACTCCCAAAGTCTGGCGCGTGACTATGGTGCTGAAATGTGCTATATACTTACTAATCAGGATATTCAGAGTTCTATGGCATGGAGGCTATAGTATTAGGAACTCCTAAGCTATCCGTTCAATGACCTATGCGTAGAGAACACCTAGGACCTTATAGAATAGAGAGATTTCACCAAGATTTCCTAAACCTTCTATATAACCTTCTATCACTTTCCACTACATACTTCTAACTAACTCTTACTTTGGAATGTAGTTGCCCATGTGACCAATTTGTTATAGATGATATCTTGCTAACTACCTCATGTGTTGGGACTACTGTAAATAGTTTTGTAACGTCATTGTGAACGATAATGTTAATATTGATAAGACCCTTGACACTGTACTTTTTACAGTGTTCATACCCAAACTAGTAACCACCATGAGTACTTTGGGTATTGTGCCATTTCACTTAGGAAACCTTAGCTATCTGACATGGAAGACTTGCTCCCTATACGACTCACTCTCTAACTTATTGCTAGCGTTACAGACTATCAACACCTTTATAATCATGCACTTCACTCGTATTTTGTTAATAACTCTTCAGATCAAGCCCATGGGACTGTGAATTAGAACTACAAGAAATTTTCAACCGGACATGGAGGACTTATACAATATTATTATTACTATAATTACTAATTTTGATTGACAAAAATAAGAATCCACCTCTAACCCACTCATTCCTTTTAGATGTGATGCAACACTTTTACTCCCTTACTATAATAGCTATGAGCTAAGAAGTACGGAAACGGATACGGACACGGGATACGGATACGACACGATACGGACATGCGGACACGATATTTCTCAAAAGAAATAGGACACAGATAACTCAGGGACACATTGAAGATATGTATATATTTTTATATTTCTTATATGATCATATAATAAAAACTTGACATTATTTCAATTAAAACTGACATAAAAATACATAAATCATAAAAATATTATTAAGATATTAGAATAAAAATTCATTAAATAAAAATTTAAACACTTTTTCATTTAATCATCAACATACATGATTCAAGTTCCAAACAAATTTACTAACTATAACATAGAACATATATATGTGTGTGTGTGTGTGTGTGTGTATATATAGATATATAACCAAAAAAAAAGGGACTACCGATCAAAAAACAAAATATAACCAGAAAAAAACTAAAGAGAAAAGGAGGGAAAAAAAATGTCCAAAACGTGTACTAATATGTACTAACTTGTCCAAAATTCAGAAAAAATACAAAATTTGGACACTTTTTTTTAGCATCTAACACGTGTATGGAAAGTGTCCAAGAGTGTCGGTGTTCGATGCAGACATGTGAACTAAAATAGAGTGTCTATGCTTCATAGGCTACAAGCTACGGCTACAAAATGCTTATAATAATGGGAGGAGCAGATCTTAAAATCACCTCCACCTTCAACCAATAAAAAAGACACTGAAATAATTCTAATCTCATAATGTTATGAACAATAATCAGGCCAAAAATGAGTCAACTCCTCAGTCCTGCCTTGAGAGTCGAGCAAACTGGGATATTGTCTTTGCCTAGATGGACACTTCATAAACTTTCATATCACTAATTGATCAAATCACCTTTTAAAAATCTTGTAATCTCCTGAGAACAGAAGCTGATGCCTTTGTCTTCTTGAAGAAAAGATCCATGTATCTCTTCTTACCTTGACCCTTGACCCCCCGTGGTGCTAACAAATAGAGAAAAATTAAAGGAAAAAAAAAAAGCTGCAAACCATTGAATTTTTATTTCCATTAAGTCATTACATTTAGTTGGAGGAGATTTGTAGAATCTGTTTTCTTCTGTTTGATCAATATAGATTCTGTTATGTAATGGATCTTGCCAACATTATCAACCATTGCAGGTTCCCCTAAGCGTTATTATTATATGGACATATGCATTCTTTTTGACGACTGGTGGAGCATACAATTACAAAGGCTGCAGCCCCGACATACCCAGTTCCAACATCTTAATTGATTCTTGCAAAAAGCATGCATATACCATGAAGCATTGCAGGACCGATGTTTCCAATGCTTGGAGAACTGCTGCATGGGTCAGGATACCCTACCCTTTTCAGTGGGGTATCCCTGTATTCCATTTAAGGACGTCAATCATCATGATCATTGTGTCACTGGTTGCATCAGTGGACTCGGTTAGTATCTATAATCTAACGGACCAAAAGTAGTAGAAAATGCAGTGTCATATGGAAAGAAATTCTTCTTAAAAGCTACACCTCCTCTACAGTCTTAATTTCATGCAATTAGCCACCCTATCATCTGGCACAAAGTGCCCCATCATGGTGTGGTGAGGCATTTCTTTCATTAACCATAAAAAATGAGAATGGAAAATGGCAAAAAATGTCCCTTCCCTCTTAAGGGAAGCAGCCTCTTAATTTGAGGTAGCTTCCTGTGGTTGCAAAAGGCTGACCAGCTGCAAATTTTGTAAGAAGATAAATGCAAAACAGAGGAGGAGCCAAATGGTTCTTGGCTGGTTCAAATAATCATGTTTATGGATCAGAGCAATGAATGAATATCCAGTGTGATTTTAAAGTAAAAAACTGACAAATATGCTGACATTACCAGGTTGGAACATATCACACTGCAGCTATGCGAATTAATTTAAAGCCTCCTACCCCACGTATTGTCAGTAGAGGAATTGGGTTGGAAGGTTTTTGTAGCATACTGGCCGGACTTTGGGGATCAGGGACCGGGTCAACCACCTTGACAGAAAATGTGCACACCATCAACATAACAAAGGTAGCAAGTCGAAGGGCCATGGAACTTGGAGCAGTTTTCTTGATCCTCTTCTCATTCATAGGTATAGCACTTTCTATGCATCTGAGGCGCAAACCTAGGATTGAGATTGTGATGCTTCTAGAAGTACAGATACATGTAAAGTGGTTACATGCAGAATATGCATGGGTATTAGGTTTGCCGAGGGAATGGATTTGGGTATGCTATTTGATCTGGTTACTGTATATTGGATTTGGGCTGTGAATTAGGCATCTTAAATTTGAAGTCTTGTAGGAACATGGATCTACATTACTGAAAACCCACATAAATTGTCTAGAATCTTGATGCAAATGCATCCATAATTAATTCAATATATGCATATACACAGGTACATATGCATACACGATATGTGTTTGGTTGATCTGAATATTCAGGCTGGATTGGGAAACATCTTATCCATCATCTTTGATACCTGAAACATATTCACAAATTATGCTATTTCACACGGATTCTTTTCCTGATCCTTATTAACTATTCATTGCCCACCTAGCAGGTGTTTTGTTAATGCCTGTCAGTAGCTGTCTTATTAATTTCTAGAAGTGTTTGATAGGGAAAGTGGGTGCCATCCTTGCTTCTATACCACAAGCCTTGGCTGCTGCCATCCTATGCTTCATATGGGCTCTGATTGTGGCATTGGGTCTCTCAACGCTACAGTATACTCAAACAGGGAGCTTCAGAAACATGACTATAGTTGGTGTCTCACTGTTCCTTGGATTATCCATCCCAGCATATTTTCAACAGTATCAATCTGAGTCCAGCTTGATTTTACCAAGTTACTTTGTTCCATATGCTGCAGCATCAAATGGACCAGTCCACACTGGTAGTGAACAAGTAAGTCAACAAATTTTTTTCCCGGGGGAGGAGGTTGTAGATTCCACTTTGTTTTTGTGGTGTTACTAAATGCACTATTTCACTTATCCGGAAAATGCAAAATTTCCCTTTTTTTTTCAAGTAAGTCAACAAATTTTTTTCCCGGGGGAGGAGGTTGTAGATTCCACTTTGTTTTTGCGGTGTTACTAAATGCACTATTTCACTTATCCGGAAAATGCAAAATTTCCCTTTTTTTTTTTTTTAAGTTGAAAATCTTTGGTCTTGAAATTTTGTTATTCTTGAAAGACCAGTACTATATGTTACCAATGTTTTTCTGCCATTTAGGTTCATCGCCCATGTGGTGAGCTCCCAATCTCCTAAATTTTCTCCATGATCTTCTGTTTGAAACAAGGTGTCAATCCATTCACTCTGGTGAAATAAGTGGTGGGAAAAGAAAGGGTGACACAATACGTTTTCCATCTTGAAAGAGAAATCTCATGATTATTATCTAAATGAGCTTTATAAGAAAGAACACTTTTCGGATACAACTAAATGAGGATCACAACCATTCATGCATCCCTTGAAAAATGTGAAGTAAAATGGTGACATAATATTTTCCTTCTTGAAATCCTATAATTTTCTCATGGATGAGTATTATAGAAGGACTAATTACAACGTGACTAAAACAATGTAAAAAAATCTAGTCAAAATGTGATTTGGCGAGTGCTAAACTGGCAAATTAGAAATTTATTTAGTGCCAAACAACGGTTGTTCTGTAAACCAACGGTTAAAGTTGATTGCAAAAGATCTCTTTAACTAAGCCTTTCACTATGCAAATATCGCTGTTCATCATCTGATGTAACCACATGCATATCTATTATTTAATTATGTATCCTCATTCATTCTTGTTTTTCTTTTTATTATGATGTATAATAGTGAAGAGCTGACCTGCCATTTTCTCTCTGGACTGATTTCAGCTTGATTTTGCAATAAATGGTCTTCTGTCATTGAACATGGTGGTGACACTCTTGGTGGCATTTGTACTAGACAACACAGTCCCAGGTAGCCGGCAAGAACGAGGTTTGTATATATGGTCAAGTGCCGAAGACATAACAATGGATCCATCTTCTCTTTCAGATTATTCCCTTCCCAAAAAAGTTGCCCCTTTTTGCCGTTGGGCAAAATGTTTGGGTGGATGATATTTATGCAGATGGATAGCCTGTGCTTGGATTACTGAAGAATTGCTTTGTTTGGAGGCCAGTCTAAATTGTGGTCCAGCCATTGTAGCATGGAATCAGGATAGCGCATATAGATGATAAGAGGCATACATTCTGTCATTACATGAGATTAGCTTGAAATTGTGATAGGTACATATTGATTTCATTCTGTCATTACATGAGGTTTCCAATATCTTTAGATTGCTAAATAGATTAGATGTGGGTTTTTAATTTGTAAGTGAAAAACAAAACAAGGGTGATCCCTGATATATGCAAACTCAAACTCTGTCAGAGCAACACCATTATTCAAGTCTTAACCAGAGTTCCTTTGCATTTTGTGAATTAGTTTTTGAAAACAACAATACTTTCAAGGTGTCAGCTAGTAGAATTGGTAAAGTACTAGGTACTATGTATGTATATTAGAGCAACTCTATCCGCATGGCAGGCTCGAGAGAAGAATTTGGGGGTTAAAGTGAAATAAATAACGTATAATTTAATATTATTTTTTCTGCAATCAAATTAATACTATTTCTTTATTACTATAATCTTATTTTTTTAACTAATAAAATTCCTTTTATTTATGATTTTTTTTTTTAATTTTCTCATACTTTATCTCCATGTGGCTACCATTTTTTTTTTTTGTTCATGCCTTTTTAATATATATTTTTGACATTGTGTTGTATTGCAATAAGTTTTTTTGCACACCTTTTTTTTTCTTCTTGTTTACCTGTATTTTTATTTTCTTATCTATTTAGGAATATTTATTTCAATTAAATCATAATTCTAGTTACCAAAAAAAAAAATAATAATAATAACCTCTAGTTTTCATATATCCATTAGCATATGATAATATACAATATATTATAAAAATTTGATAAATTTAAAAATACATAATAGACAAAAAAAAAAATTATTCCCTGTAAAACTATTTTTGTTTATTTTTAATTAAAAGGAGAAATGATAAAAATAACAAAAAAATTGTGAACTTATCTCGGTTTTAAAAAGACATTGGGATAGATTGAAATTTGATTATCCTTTCTCATAATATTCCAGAGTTAAGAGAATGTTATATGATATTTAAATTGATTAAAAAGATTGAGAAAGATTAGAAAAACAAAGAGCCCATGAGAGAGAGAGAGAGAGACAGAGATAGTGGTGTGACAGGGATAGTGAGACCATGTGATGGTTGAGTTTCAAGATGATTGTTCAGCTTTTTATTTTAATTTTTTTCTTATTTTTCTTGTAAAGATATTATTGGTAAAATAATTTTTTGTTGACTTTGATATTTATGAAATATGGACTATTTTTCTTTTATATGGTTTAGAATTTTATACATCTTATACTTCTATTTTTTAATTGAATTGTACTATATAGATATATATAAAATTTAGGACATTTATTGTAGGTGGAGTCTCAAGTAATTATTTTACTCGCCTAATGCTAGAACCGGCACTATCTATCCGGAGAGAACCATTTGGATAGCCAAAATGTTCATTCCGCTCATATTATAGTGTTTTGGTTACTCCAATAGCTTCCACTACCATATATGCACTCCAACAATAATAAGTCAAAATGAGTATTTATTTTTATATTTTAAATTCAGAAAATGTTAAAACAATTTAAACTCGCCAATCATGAAGAGAGATTAAGGTAGTTATCCTTCCAACCAAAATTTGTCTTCCCTTTCTCTCTCTTTCCATAGAAGCCATATATATACGTGGATTTTCACATCTCTTAAATCCACTTTGGCGTCCCTAGATGAATCCCTTTGTTGGAGTGCAAAATTTGACAGTTGAAGAGTCATTTTGACAATTATTTCATTTGGCTCTTGAGATGGCTACTTGTTGGAGTTGCTCTTAAGAATCTAAGATCAAATCCCTCCATTTGATTTTGGGAATAGGGAGAAGGTTATTCCTCCTTCCCCTTGACAAAGAGAAGTTATTTCTCCATTTGGTCTAGGAGGAGGGCTATTCCTTTTCCCTTAGAAATTATTCATTAGTCCTAGAACATCATGTAACTGAAGTGTTTGGATGATAACTACTTGTTATATTCATAAGAAATAGGTTAATTACACTTACCTTTCTTATGATTTATGACAATTGCAGATAACTCTCTTATGGTTTAGAAACCTACACTATCTCTCATCTGCTTTGCTTTGAGTTGCAAATTTTTTCCTGCCATCAATTGTCGTTAATGATAGGGATTGGAATTGCTGATGTAAGCCAAAAAAATTTATTAAATGTCTAAATTGCCCTTGAAAATAGTGGAATGATTATATTATGCCTAATTTGCCCCCACATGATAATGTTAAAATGACAATCATACCCCTTTAGAAAATGTGAACTTCATGATATAATATGTGCATTTAAACCACATTTCATTGTGCAATCAGAACCTAGAAAAAATTAGGCTTGATCCAGGTTCGATCTGAGAAATTATGCAAGGCCAAAAAAAGAAATTTCTAACATTAAAAATTAAATTACAATATTGAAAATTCATTATTGTAATTACAATAATGAAATCAATAATTTTCTTCCAAAAAAATCTAAAATTCTTAAAATTTCTTACCTCCAAAATTCCTAAACTAATTGTATTTTTATCCCTACAATTTTTCTCAAATATCTTAAAAAGAAATTACAATAACTAAAAAAAAATCCTTTTTTTCTAATTATTTTTACTTTCTTTGATTTTTCAACTGTCAAAGAACAAAATTAAGAAGAAAAATTACAATTGAAAAAAAAATCCCAAATGAATTCTTTGCAAGAATTCCAGAATAAGTCAAAAATAGCTGGCAATGCTTCTCTCTTTCATATATATATATATATATATATATATATATATATATATTATTTATTTGTGCCTTGCACTAAAAAAAACTCTCCATTTCAAGAAAAATGGGAAAAAATCTAATTCACATGTGCAATCCTTCTATCATTAAATACCAATTTCAGCTATAATCTTTGAACCAATCAAAAAGTAACGAATACATTAATGTAATCAAGTACTAACTTACTTGCCAATCAAATGCTAGCTCACTTATGCACCAAAAACACATATTTTGCTTGAGGTGCTTTATAAGCATTCTTTTTTTTTTTTTTTACGATGCAATGAGATGCTGAGGCCGTGTGCTCTTCAATGATTGTGAGAAAAAAGTTCCATTGATTCAACAGTTGTGTTCGAATTGAGCCATCCCAGCGGCATCACGATGCTTCAGATCCATCATAAGAGAAGAAATCAAGAACTCAATGCAACTCACTGTCATCTTATTGCAGACCCATAAACAAATCATAAATCTTTACATCCATATTTTACATACCCATAAACAAATCACAATTACACAAACCCACCACCATGGATCGTAGACCCACCCTCCAAAAATCTCAACCATAGATTTCTGCCACTTAACGGCACTGCTGGGGCGCTAGGACAATAAGCCCCTTTATCTGCCATGTACAAAGAGATGGAGGGAGAGAAGAGCATCATGGGACGCTAGGGCAAGAAGGACGGATCCGATGGTGGTGGCTCCGTACCCCGGCGACAGTGTGAGCTTGGGAAGCGACAACGATGGCATTGATAATTAGACAGAGAAGCGAGAGGGGAATGACTTCAATGATAAAGATAGTTTAATATTTTTATCTTTTCCATCACCATAGTTTAATAGAAAATACTTATAAAAAATAATGTAGGTTTCAAAATCACAGAAGAAATATTTATAATTATAAAAAAATAAGTATAATTAACTCCAAAAAAAAATAAAAAACATTGAGGACAATGTTTTAACACTGACTTGTATTCATTAGCCTGAATCAATGATCTAAAACCACTAAATTACTTTCTGGCAAGCCACAAATAAGGGGAAAAAGAAAAGAAAAGAAAAGAAAGAAAAAGCACTAAAATCTTAAACAGCATTTGTTTGCTCAGAGATTATGACTGCCCCACTTCTCTGTCTTATCAAACAATCTTTGAAAAAGATTAATGGTGACCTTCAATTTGCCAAAACTGAAAAACAGCTTTTCATAAATTCCCCTGCTACATTACGAACATGCAATTGACAGTCAATATTAGTAAAACTAAGCTTATTCTTAAATAACTTCTAAAAAGAATTAGGCAGTTCTTTATATGTCATTATTAACTAGAAAAATGAATTTAACTTTACAATGTGTAATTAAGGGGAATGGATCTTTTATTATGCCAATCGTGGATTAGGGAACGGAGGGTGTGATTTGGGGTGAGGAGTCTGTGGCTGAGCTTTAAGTCGGTCATTGGCGATGTATCGTGCCCTGTTCCCACCCATTCTTCTATGGCTTCTAGCTCATATGAAAACCCATCTGCAGCAACGTGTGGATTCTTCATTACAACCTGCATTCCAAGTAAATGTAAATATAAGAATTCACAAATACCTATTTGGCTCCTTTTTCATTTAGGGAGGTAAATACAGCTTCAACCAATAGATCCCACATCTGTGTGTGATGAAATTATGTTTTTTTTTTTTTGGGTACAAAGAAGAATCCTGCAAGTAAACATGTTTGGTTACTAAAAGATATTGTACACCTTTCTATATTTTGATCATCACCACCAAAAAAGTAAACTTAGAGATGACAAAATGTCCTGCCTTATCGCTAATTGGATGAGTTTGGAAAAATAATAAATAGTGTGCAATAAAAATGCTAAAGAGATTACAACCCGACTTAGGTTTAGGGTAGGAAATGGGTTTAGGAATTAGGCACTCCTGCCCAGCCCAGCCCACCGTGCACCAATAATATATCAAATCACATAAATACTCTTCAACATTCCCATATTCCCTTAAATATCTCCCCGTATATAAATTTAAAAATGTGTATATATATGTATATATTATGTATATATAAATTATCTATATATATATTCGTATTTGTAATTATATTAGTTGATTAATTTTAATTTTCGATGTGCCAGGAGAAGGGTTTGGGGGATGGGGAGGGGAACGACAACATAACTAGTGGGGAGGCACGGATGGAAGAAGACTCTCTAGATGGGGCAGGGATGAGGAGGGATGCCCCACCATGAACCCGACCCGTTACCGTCTCTAAGTAGGTTTCATGTTCAGTGGACCAGTGTAGAGACCATCAGGTGGTTGGGGCCTACCAGGAGAAGACCCATTGCTCATGTAGCCTTGTTTGTCCTAAGTTTTGTGCTTGTTTAGAAAAACAGTAGAAATGGTGACAGAGAAACCAACCTGAAATATGGGGCAGAGAAAAAAACTTGGTACATTGCTCGAGTCCTGTATATCTACACCACCTTCAATTGCCACCTCACATTCTCCACCCACCACAAGATCATCGGCCTTTTTCCTCACCTTGTCGATATCTCTCATTACCGTTGCTAGCCCTTCGTTGGTGGACAAACACCTCATCGCGATCCCAGCAAGTTCCACTGCCAATTCCAAAGGCCAGTCTCCAGCCATCTCATCCAAAACCCCAATGAGGGCCTCATGGTCCATTACTATCGCCTCTTCAACAAGCCCGGCCCAATTCCTCCCGGTCAGAAGCTGTAGCACTAGATTCCCAAAAGCCTGCATATCTGACAACACATAAGATTCATTGCAGCACCAGTCAAGCCTAAAGCAAATCTTTGCAGCAAGATTACAATCTAGGAGGATTTTGGAGGGGTTTAGGTTGCCATGAACAATGGGCTTGGGCTGGGCCGAATGAAGAAAGCCCAGGCCGGAGCAAACTTCGGCCGCAATGCGTATTCTAGCATGCCAATTGAGACCCTGGTTTCTCCTTTTAGAGCTTCTCCGGAGGGAGAATAATGCATCCCTCAGGCAGCCATTGTGCATGTATTCAAAAATGATGCATCTTAGCTCGGAGCAGAAGCCGATCACGGCGACTAGATGAGGATGCCGAATGTGACCGAGCAGCTTCACCTACATGTCAAGTGACTACTTTAATAGGGATGGTTAAAACAGATATTAATAGCTAACCATAAGACATAAAGTCACCTACCGTAGCTTGGAAGGCTTCTAGAGATGGTACATTGATTGAATCATATAGTTTGATTGCAACTGTTATATGGTTGATGTGTCCTATATACACACTTGTCAAATCGCCAGATGATTTCAATCTCAAACGCTCTGAGAAATCATCTGTGGCAGCTCTAATCTCTTCAGCTGTGAACTCTTTATAATTAAAGCCTAAGTCATTCAACCTTGTAGCCATTCCTATTGCATCCCTTTCTTTGCAAAACTCGATTCTACGCTGCAAAACATCTCTTTGTCGTCTCAACTCCTCAATCTCGCGGACCATCTCGACTCTTGTAGTCACTGCCTTCTCTAGTTGGGCCCCAGCAAGCGATTTTGCGAGGGAGGATGACTGGAGCTTGTTAGCGAGCTCACGTTGCAGTTCTAGTATTGAATTGAGCTTGTTCTTCTTTTCTTCAACTTCACTTTGAACTTCATAAATATCTTCTTTTACTGAGTCTAATTCTGTATTGAGATCAACTCGGTTAGCCATCTCTTCTTTCATTCGAGCTTCAAGTTCCTCGGCCTATAAAGTAATAAATGGTTTGGTACATGTTTGCTTGTTCAATTGAAAAAAAAAAGTGGAAAAGAAATGCCAACTACAAAAAAAAAAAGAGAGATTACCCTGCGAGAACATGAGCAAATGGCCCACTCAGCTCTTGCACGTCTTTCAACATTGGCCTTGGCTTCTTTTCTCTTCAACTGGATCACCTCACGAACTTTGCATATTTTGTTTTTCAGTACTTCACTTTTCTCCACAGTACTCTGATATTGTGCCAAAGAGGGTGTTCTTAAAAACATTAGTATCAATATGAGTAGTTATGTTAGTTATCAAGAAAAGAGGTGTTTGAATTCAGGGAAAATTTCTTCTTCAAAAAAAGGTCATTTCCAAAGTTGAAATTTGATCCAAGTGTCAAAAAAGGAGCATCAAAAGAACAAAAGATGAATACGAAATATTCATGAATTAGCCTGTGGCACCATTGCATCCAAACATACCCAATGTAGATCCTATCACTATCACAAGCCACTAGAGTCGAAATAAGGAATAGATAAGGAAGAGAAATTCATTGGTAGAAGAAAGAATAAGTAGATTTGTTGAACATAAACACACACAATTTCTAATTGTTCTATAGTCTAAACTAAACAAGGCTAATTATGGCCATACAATTCAATAAAATATCAATCACAGCAAGTTAATTACCATGTTTTGTGGCATATCTGGCTCTGTTGGACTGGTCTGCAGGATATCATTCTCCATTTCATGATCTTCTTCATCTGAATTTGAAGATAGTAATTGCTCGAAATAATTTTCAATCTCTTGCACATAATTTTCCCATTGATAAGGTGAATCATTGCTTGTGGACGAAGAAGGTGAGGTACCAGGATTCTTCTCAATAGTAGCACTCTCAGCAAACATTTTCCCTAGCCAACCTTTGAGACTATTCCTTTCTCTAACCTTAGCAACCATGACTCCCTGATCATCCTCTACAAATCCTTCATTATTTTCTTCTCTCAGAAAAACCAATTTCCCTCCACATATTATGAACAACTCACAAAAATCAGGTTTTTGCCGGAAAACATAAAACGATCCACTGATTGCACTCCTAGATTTCCTACAGTGGAATAAAATAAAGATTCATAAAAGTGGCATCTAAGTTAACAATCAGAGCTGGTAAATTCCTCCAACATCACGAAATAACATTTAGTGAGAAAAATTAACAAATAAATGGATAGAAAAACATTGTACAGACCAAGATGAGGACTTCATGAATGTAATTCCCATGACCAATTTGGTTATCCGAAGTCTTGATATTAATTCTACCAAGACCGTTTGAATGGGTTCATCATATTTCTCAATCTTGAGAATTTCAACTTTGACCTATGAACAAACGAGAAGATTTTTTTATAAGTATTGGTAGAACTAGATATATTCTGATTTTCAGCAGCCATTGAAGAAGTAAATATCCCAAACCTTGCCACAAAAAGCTATATATTTGGATAATAATTTGTCAATTTCCCCTTCCTCTATCTTCCTAAGAACTTTCAATTTCTCTTCACTCACAGAACTTGCAGGAAGTTTTCCAACTACAAGAGGAAATGAATTCATATTATATATTACCAATTGAACAATTCCAAAACTATAAATACAGAAAAGGAAATGCAATATGAATTTATAACTTACATGGTGTGTAGACAAAATCTTTGTAGGGATTATTAGCTGCATAGAGAATTACTATGGACATTGAATGTGAAGACCACTTTTGAAGTGCCCATTTCAAGGTCCCAAAACCATCTTGCAGATCTGTCCCAATGGCCACATAAACCTTCTCTGCTTGAGTTTCCATTTCCACTCTTCTCCCCGAAACTGCAGGAAAACTACTTCCCCATGACAATTAGTTTAAATGAATGAATTCTGGTCAAACCGATCACGTGAAGATGACTCAATTGTTGAGCTAGGGATACTTAGACCGTGATTGTGATAAAAGGTGATTAGGGTGCAAAAACTGTAAGAAAGGGAAATAGGAAGGTTGCTGTGGATTTGAATTCTTTTCAAAGATTTTTTGGGAGGATTTCAAAGGACTGTTTGTCTTTTACCATTAATTTTTTACAGCAAAGATGGGTCCTCTTCGTTGGTCTTTGGTTTCTTATTATTTGATCTGAAGTGTTGAAATCTTTCTGGGTATTTTCTTGAAGGCTTCTCAACCTTAGGTTACAACTACTTGGAAGAGCGAGACAGAGACAGAGAGACAGAGAGTGACAATTGACAAAGACATAATTTGACAATTTAACAATATACGTAGGTTACTAAAGGACAATTAAATCTTTAATCAATTGTGTTGCTGTTGTGATTATGGTTTTGGCGTAAAAATTTCTGCTGACCTTTCTAAAAAATAACAAAAAATCACGTGTGCTACTCTGTTGGCTTGAAAAAGTGAAACAAGCCGCTGATGGAATTTAAGAATGGTAACGAACTAGTTTGAAATAGTGTGATTATTGTTTAATTATAATTTTGTTTATATTTTTTATTTTTGATTCTATCATTTTTCATTTAGAGATTTACATCAATTCCGACTCCGACCTTGACCCCGACTCCGACTCCAAATTCGTTTATAGTTTTGATTTCATTACACCCTGTTTCGAACCCTAATATATATATATTTTTAAGTAAGTTAAAATTTTTATTTTGATAAGTAAATTAATTTTTTGTTACAAAATAACTAATAAAAGAAAAAAATATATGAGTATGATATGAAAAACCTTAAAACTAATTTTATATAGTATTATTTATCGGTAAATATAATGTATATAAGAATAAATAAAAAACTTAATATATAAACGAGATGGGGTGATTATCTCCTGAACCCGACGAAATTTTAAAAGTCACACCTCGACCCTGCCCCGATTCCGTTCATGAACATGTCATACCTGTCCCATTAGGAGCGAGGCGGGGCGGGGCGGGACTGGACAAATTGCCATCCCTAATGATACCTGATGTCAAATAATTTTTCAGACAAAGATATATTAATTTCCTCATTTGAATTAGCAAAAAAAAAGTGTTTTGAATTAAGTTACGGTTTAAATAAATAGTTATAAAAAAATTATTTAAGTTAAATTATTTAGTGTTTGAGTGAATATAATTGATAAGTGCTTACATAATATTGTAGTATGTGAATCAGTTATTAATAAGTGTTACTAAATTACTCTTTAAAAAAAATTTACTGAAACTACATTTTGAAAAAGCTTTTTTAAATTAAGTACAGATATATTAAATACAGTTAATAAATCAAACTAAATACCTAACCAATTTAAAAAATTTCATTTTGAATTTCAAAAAACTATTAAGTACGGTTTATAAATTACATCAACCATAGCCATTAACTCATTATCAAACACCCTTAGATTTTTTAATGTGATGATTTTTTTAAAAAAAAAAAGAGAGAAAAAAATCACCCTAAGACATTTTTAATGTGATCATTTATAAAAAAAAAAAAAAAAAAAATCAAACATAACCATTAACTCATATCAAACAGCCTTAGATTTTTTAATGTGATGATTTAAAAAAAAAAAAGAAAAAAATCACCCTAAGATATTTTTAATGTAATCATTTATAAAAAAATGAAAGAAAAAAAAATTGAAGTGGAGTGATCCTATCAAACACCCTAAGGCCATATCTAAGGGAGGAAGCAAACCATTACTACCTCAATAGAGAAGTTAAAAAAAAAAAAAAAACAATTGTACCATTTTAATTAAAAAAAATTGTGAGATCCAATAGAATAGAATGATTTTTTTTTTTTTTTTTTGTATCAAAAAGTTGCAGTACTTATTTATTAATACAAAATATAAAAAATATTAAAATTTACTATTTTTGATTGAAGTGTCAATTTTTAAATATATATATTTATTACTTACATAAAAGCGAGAGTTTCATCCACTTGCTTTATGTGCTTCATGGTTTAAGCTGCTTTGCTATTTAAGAGTAAAATTTAGGATGGGTTCACAACATGATAAGATAGTCACTAGATAGCCGCTACGCACATCTATTATAATTTGTTTCTTTCCTTAACAATTTGTGCTCTAGCTGTTCAAGACGAGAGAATTTTTTTAATGAGTCAGTACAGTGACATGTTAATGTATCTTTTCAATAATGTTATACTATGTGTGATATGAATCATTTTTTTTAGTGAGACATAATATATATGGCAAAGTGTAATTGGAATAACACATTGCCACTTAATATACTGGACCCATAAAAAATATCACAATAGATCTCACAATTTTTTTTTTTGTTCTAACAATTTGTACTTCACCTCTTCAGCAGTGGATCCCACATTGAATCCTTCAATAAGTTAAATGTCATGCACAACTACCATAAATTGATAGAGAGAAAATAATTTAGTACAATTCCAGTCATTGTCTCTTATTTGTAATTGGTGGTTGGGTTTAGTTTAGGTAGTGGACTATACCACCATTTTAATTGACGAGACTGCTTACATTCAAGATTCATTTATACATTATCATATGATGGATTTTTTTTTATTTTTTAGAGTTCTAATAGGATTAATATTAAATTTGATGAAGAGGAAGCATAGGGAGGCAAGAACTCAAAACTATCTTTTTTGTACATATAATATTTTCCTGCATAGTCTGTGCGTAGCATGGACAAATAACTTTATATATATATATATATATATATATATATGAGGCATTTAATCGTCTACGGATCCAGAGTTTTAACTGCTACTTGGACTAGACCAATGTGGAGGGAGTTATATCATTTCTTTTTATAAGCATCTATGACTGACTGTGTGAATGGTTAACATTTTTCGTGTTCTCTGTTCAAGGCTTAGACTTGTTCTACTTTATTAACATTGAAATCAGTGGTGAATGAGTTTACTGACTAAGAAGATCTGTAGATCTCCCTAGTTGGGATTTTAGGGATGTTCCAATTTTCTAAGTCAAAGTTATTATTAGGTAGTTGGTATTCTTCACTGTTTACTATATCGAAAATATTGACAAATTTGAGGAAGCTGAAGAATTGGTTTTAATTAACCTACTCATTTTATGAATAATATTATTAGTTTTAAGTAAAATCTAATTCTACTTTCTCGTTTCTACAAGATTCCCCTTCCTTGTCTCTCTCTTACATTGACTAGCTATCTTGTCATTCATACCGAACGCTTCTAGACTTTGCCTCTCTAGATCTTATAGTCTTAAGCTGGGACTTACTGACACAACTCAAGGGTTGCTAGTCTAAGATTGAGGATGTGAATAGATGACTTGTATATACCGATAAGAAAAATTAGAATTGACGAAATCATAAAAGATTATTTCTAAAATGAATAAGTTTAGAACCATCATGTTGAATGAGCCGAATACCATAATATACATAAAGTATTGGTGGATCATTAAATGATTATCAACTAACTGGTAATGACTTAGTCATGAGTCGAATACCACAATAGACATAAAGCACTGGTAGATCATCAACTACTGTTACCGAACTTTGACTCTGATACCAAAAGGTACAGAATTAATGGAAAGAAGATGCAATAAAACAAATGAAACAACTGAGAATTAATAGCAGTATAAATGATAAATGAAATCTTACAATTTATTTACTGAATACTAAGAGTTGATACAGAAACATGAATATAAAACCGAAATAAAAGTAAAGCTAAAAAATACATTTTTAGAAATGGATGGGTGGAGAATTGGAGAAAAGAGGCACTAAAAGAGTGAGTTTCTAGTCCTACTTTCAAATATGGATGCGCTTCTTATTTATAGAGACTTTGGGAGTACTGGATGTCTGATTGAGTTTTGGATGCCTGACTAAGAGTTATAAGAGTTAGAGGGAATCTCTGGAATAAAATGTCTTTACTGGAAAGCACCGAAAAACGCTTTGGCGCGAGACGACGGCACTGTTCGTGAATAATATTCTGTCAATTACTGTTTTTGTAATTTTATGCCAGTGGTAACTATTTTTGTCTTTTGTATCGATGCGATAGTACTATTTATGAATAGTAAATTTCTATAACTGTTTGAAAATATTTTACCATCGTAGATCAAGTCGTCTTTCTATAAGCTGAATATATATATATAATATAATATATATATATATATATATCTTGTGGTATAGATAAGAACTTCACATATATATTTTTTAAGAAAATTGATGAGAAAAGGATGGATGTAAAAGACAATTGGACTATAGTTGGGGTCAAATCTCATAAAATATTTTACTATTGTTGGAGTGGCGGTCAATATGGGACGGATTAACATCCTCCGTAGTATTACCACTAAATCCTTGTTTGGACAAGTAGCAAAAAAATATTGTTTAGATTAAGTAACTATTTAACTTAAGTAAATATAAAAAAATATTGTATAAGTTAAACAAATGAATATTTGGGTAAATTGTTAAAAGATATTTAGCATATATTAAATTAAGACATTTATAATAAACTTGATCAATTTAATAAATAAAAATTAAACTTATCAACTTACTTCAAATCACAGCTTAATAGAAAAGTTGTGTCCAATACGCTGCAATTTGAATTTCATCCAAATAACTTCAAAATTAATATAGTTATGATTGTATCTCAAAACGCATTAAGTTGTAATTGAATTACCTATTGGAAGATAGCCTAATTTTGAAGAAAATCACATTTTTAAGGAAAAAAAAAAAAAACGAATACATGATTTTTTTCACTATTTTTTCAAAATTTATAATTAGGCATACGACATGCAAAATGAAGTATTAAGTGATGATAAGACAAAAATAAAAATATAGTACCGTTGAAATCAGTACACATGAATTTTAAGCTGTGTATTGTCTTCATTATATATCTGAAATCAATTAAGTAATAAATCAGCAGGTTAGGCCAGTTCGGAAGTCAGGCGATAAACCTATTCTCCTGCGGTGATTGTCTGCAATACTAGTATCTGAGCTCATTTGAAGGCTTTGTATGTGCCAAATAAACATATCGATACAACCAGAAATTCTTATATACTTCAACAAAAAAAATTTCACTTTCGTAAATATTTAATTAATACAAGAATTTGGTGATTTATTTTACAAGAGATCTCTCAAAAATGGCAATCAATCTATTATATAATAAATGCAAGGCATGCAGCAAAACCTTAAGTCTAAATTTTATAATTTTTTTTTTACGGGTTAGTAAGGAGATATTTTGGATCAGTTTATGCGCATCAGAGTATAAGTTTCCATTTTCATAACAGTCAAATTCATTTTTTAAGTTCTAATTGTCAATGATTGGCATATAAGAAGGTAAGTCCTCCACCTTTTAAGCTCTAATTGAGAAAAGTAAGTTTCTTTTTTCGTGACAGCTCAACTCACCTTTTAAGTTCTAATTGTCAATAATCATCACTGAAGGAACTCGTTTCCATTTTTATCACAGCCAAGCCTTGTATTTTGGATCACCTTACGCGCATCAGAGTACAAGTTTCTATTTGTCAATGATCGATATAGAGGAAAGTAAATCCCCCACCCTTTAAGCTCTAATTGAGGAAAGTAAGTCCCCTTTCGTGCCAGCCAAACTCACCCTTTAAACTCTAATTGTCAACGATCGGCACTGAAAGAATTTGAACTCGAGATACTTAAATTTTATCCTCAATATCTTTATCGCTTGACCACACCACCGGATAGTGAAATCCAGATTCTATTAAATTCTTGACAAACTCTTTATTTTCTTCTTCTGTAACTTCATCAGATTGACTTTCACCGAACCTCTCCAACAATCATTTTATTTTACATTATTTTGAAGAAATCTTTCAAGACCATCTCAACCATTAATTTAGCCTAGACAGTATTTTTACCACAAACAAGTGACATATTTAATTATGCATTAAAAAATTAATATTAAAGATGAGTCAAATTCAAAATTGGTTGGTAGTAAAATTTTTTTTTTCTATATAAGCTTGATAACTACTTGATTTTCTGAAGCAGGAAGTATCAATCAAAGTTTTGCGTCTTAATTTTCAAGATATTCATGATTATTATAGAAAATTACCTTTTTATCTAATTTTTTTGATTCAATAAAAATGTGGAAGAATTTTTGAAAATTCACTAAAATTCGGCAAAAATAAAATAAAATAAGGATTGTGATTCAATTTCCAGCTGGGTGTGCATAACGTGTTTAAGAGAAGTCAACACCTGCAATGTCATGGTCACAATAACATCAAAGACTCTGAAACTATGCGCCATAAGTTTTATCTAACAATTTTTTTAATATTTATAATTAAAAATATTATAATTTATAATTTAATTAACTCATATATTATTTCAAATCTCGACACTTATAATTAAATTAATACGTACACTACACGGCTTAATATCACGCGTTGCGACATTTCTCTATCTATGTATCATCAGAGGCTGACAATGATTCCCCGCTTCATAGGACAGACCACAGGCAGGCCTATGTATTAATTCTTCACACGCACAATCTCAGGTCAGCTCTATAGTAGAGTAAAAAATATATATATATATATATTTTTTTTTTATGAGTTGATTAAGAAATATTTTGTGTCAATTTATATGTATTAAATTAAATTTTTATTTTATAATAATTAAATTTATTTTTTAAATTTAATTTTTAATTATCAATTTAAAAAAATTTAAATTTGAAATACTTAAATTTTATTTTTAAAAATTTTATTACTCAATTACACTTTTAAATATTTTATAATAAAAATAACCTTACACTATATATATATATATATATCTATCTGTCTGTCTTGTTAGGTATTATTGATCTGACAATTTAATATACATGGTTCCGAGAACCAATGTTGGGAAATGTACATCTTGTGCTGCATAGTCCGGGGAAATTTTTACACGAAAATCACAAAATCCACTTTGACAAAATAAGTCTTTGTGTTCCTGCCACTGTTTGCGCATATTCTTGCAAGGACAAAATTCCCCAGTTGGTGGGTCGACTACGGATCCAAACTTGAGTCTAAACTAGATGGATAGTAGTCATACTTGACTGCACTCAGGTGTGGCTCATGCATTAAATAAACACAATAATTACTTTCACTCTATTTAAAAAAAAAATTTAAATTTAAATTTTATAGTATAATTCAAATTAAAAATTTAATTTAATAAAATTTTAATTTTACAAATAATGACTCATGAAGATTCTTAAAAAAAATTCAATTTATTAAAAGAACTTTATTTCATTTATTTTATTTTAATTTTTTATTACTATCTGTTTAGATTAAAAAAAAAGACTTAAATATATATTTTATATTACCTAATTTATATTTTGTAAATTCTACTAGAATTTTTCACTTGTTAAATTGTATAAGAATTCTATTATTATAATTTTATTTAACATCTCTCTTATTAAAACAATATTATAATTTGATATTATAAAAACATATATGTGGATATATAAAATAAAACTTTAAAAATTTATATATATATATATATATTTATTATAGTTTTATAATATTAATATTAAATAATTTTTTTCATATTATTATTAAAATTTAAAAAAAAAATCTTACTTGAAATTATCACCTTTTAGCCTTCAATTATTTTGGAAGGACACTGACTGCACTTATCCTACTGCCTTCTAATTTTGATGGTTTAACTAATGAAAGCAACCTATCTTTACTCTGATCCAACTCCAAGTCTTAAAGTCGTCTCCATTTAATATTAGCAGCGACAAGAGTTGGTTAAGTGCCACATCCTAATTAAGTTAGCAATTAAGGAGCCAGAAAAGGCTAGAATTCTTTTTTGGAAATATTTTAGTAAAGATTTTTTTTTCAAGTTGGGCGGAGAATTTGACTGAAAAAAATATTTATTCACAAAATTGAAAGTGAATTTATATGTATTTTTTTTTTCCACATTTTGGAAATACTTTTTTATTTTTAAAAATAGAAGAAAATTTTTCATGTAAAAAAGATTTGGGGGTCGAGAGTTAATTCCACCTATGTTAAGTTGGATAAGGATCATAAAAGGTGTTACTTGAGTTTGTAAGATTAAGGAATTGAGCAATACTTTCATGCTTGGTTAAATAAAAGAGGAAGGAGAGAATATGATAACATTAATTATGGGGGGAAAAAAGAAGAAGAGGAGAAGATAAGGTAATTCCTCTTTTATGTTTAGATAGATAATGAGAGAAAAGATAGAAAGTAATTGTAAAATCTTCTCATAGTACTTGAGAAGTATAGAGAAAAAAAAAAAGGGGGAAGATTGAGTAGAGAGAGTAAAATAGAAATTTACTTATTTTAAAAAGTAAAACAAGAGTTAGGACCTACTTGGGAAATGTTAGAACTAGTTCTATAGAATACAAATAAACTAGTTTTAAATTTTTTGTTGTTTGGCAAATATCTTTTAACAGTCTAGTCATAAAAAATATTTAAAACCTGAACAAAGTCTGATTAGAAAGGAGTTAGTTTTCTTAAAAACCAAATAACTTAATGTGAGTGGTTCTGACCTAATCGATCAAATTTGAAGAATTTCCAAACAGCTCTTATAGAACAAGAAAAAAAGGAAAAAAAAAATACAGAATTTACATAGTTTGACAATATGCGTACATCTACAAGAACAGTTGTGTTATTCACAATTTAGAAAATAAGATTATAATATATTTATATTGTCTCGTAATTAAAATCTTAACACCAATTCGGTACATTGAAAATTTTCAATATATTCTTATCACACCTAAGAGCTATATACTAGTTATACATATTACAAGAATATGAGTCACTATCTCTAACAAGAGATGTTGTCCCTTTCCCTCCCTCTCCTTTCTTTTCCTTTCTTATTTTTAAAACCAAGTAAAAAATAAGCTTTCCTCCCTTTCCCTTCCTCTTTCCCTTTCCTCTCCTTCCCTATTTTTAAGGATTTTGACATAAGTCCAAGCCCATGACAAGATCGGGTGCTTGGTAAATTTTGGCATCTTAAGAGCATTTTGGAATTTCAATCTGAAATACAACTTTAGGAACAATTGGAACACAACATAGAAGTTACAGGAGGAAAGTTTGGCACTTTTGTGCTGGTTACATAGTTTTCTTAGCCCTGCAGCTCCATGGACCCAAAGTTCGTAATCGAGCCGAGCCCGAGCTGTTTATGAAAATGTTTTTCTGTGCTTAAATTGAGCTCCAAAAACACCACCTGATCCCGGAAGTGTGTCATTTCTGAGATCCCAGTTTTACAGGCCCATTAATTCTAAAATCATAGCCCAACAAGAGCCCAAAGCAATCTGTATTGCAGTATTGGTATCAATTTGTCAGCTTTAATTGGGCCAAACACAAGTAGGATTGGGAGCCTCCAATCCTTATTATAAATTGTATAATTTTTTATTATGTATATAATCCACCAAAAGAAATATGTATATAATGTTTTTGTATTTTTTGATAAATCTCAAGAGATGATCATTATAATTAGCTCAAATTTCTCTAACAATTTGTTTTTTAAAGTAAATAAATTAGTTAACATGATGTATTCAAACTAATTGTTTAACATCTATACTATCATATTAAGGTTACTTTTGATTTAAATTTTTAAAATGATTTTTATTATTACATAAGTGATTATTATATGCTTTATTAATATTTAAATAATTTGATAATAGATAATATTTAGTTATTATATTTAAGAAGAGTGGTTTCTTTTTAAATTTTGATTTTTTATTTTTAAAAATAAAATTGTTTGAAAAACAATCACCATGAGACTTGACTATTATTTAATTGATTTTTTTTATATAATTTATTATAAAATAATTATTTAATCACTATTATTGATTAAATTAGTCAAAATAATATAAACCAAACATAACATAAGTTGAGACACATTATCAGTGATTCCCATTTTTAAGCCTTTTCATTATTTTTCTCAAAAAGAAAAAGCAATCATTTCATAAAAATAATATTCTATTACTTTTATTATAGTCAAGGACACAATGAGTATTTATTTTTTGTAATTTAAATTTAAATGGCCCTACCAAAAAAATAGAAGAATAACATAGGGAAGGAAGTTCAAGAGTAATATTACAAAGAAACCCAACAATGATTCCACTACTTGGGAAGCAAGCAAATAAATTATTATCTTTATTAAAAAATAATAATAAAAAGAGAGTTTTTTATTTTATCCTTGTGATTGTTTTTAAAGAGGTCATAGCTCATGTTTTTAACCAAAAAAACTCAACAGAACATTGTATTTTCCTCATCTTTTGGATGCATAAATAGTTGGTATTGTTCTTTGGACGTCTGAGATTTTATCTCTTAGACTTGCCTCATTATTTTGCTTGGGCTTGTGGAGTGGAATTGTAAATGCTTTAATTTTTTGGGAAGCTTTTGATGTTTGGATTCTGTATTTTAATTCATAAATACACTTGGTTGAGACTTTTTTACACCAACAATCACCTAGATATATATAAATATAAACATAGACACACACATATACACACATATATATAGACAAATTATTACATATATAAAAATCACTCCTTTTTAGAACTCTAGAATATTTTAATCACCAAACATCCACAAACTGTAAAATTTACAGTTGACTTTTCTTCAAATGAATTTTTTTTGTGTGCCAATTTTACTACTTTGAAAGAGTCTTTTGATATAGAAAATACAACTCAAAAAAGTGAATTTTACCGTGTTTTTCCCTAGATATTGTAAAATTTCACAGGATAAAATTTTATGATGTGAAATTTTACAATGTATTTCCCCAAGATGATAAATTTTACAGATTGATTTTTGTAGGGACAGTTTAGAAGTAATTGTTTTTTAAAAATTTCATATGCAATAGGGATCTTATTTGATAGATCTTGTTTTTAGAGTCCAAATATATAAATTTTATTAAAAATAGATTTATAATTTATAAGTGATTGAATTTTGAAATCTTGAGAAATTTTTTGAGAAAGGCACACCATTCTCACACAGATATTTTGGAGTGATGGACTGAATAGGAATGTAAAGGTTTAAAAGGTTTGAAGAACTTGATGGGTTTTACTTTTGGACCAGGATCTCATGATAATTGTTGTACTTTTCTTAGATGGTTGGTTCAATGACCATTCTTATTAACCATCGACGCTTCTCAATTTGTCATGTTAGCAAGTGGATGGGCTAATAAATGCTTGGAAGTTCTAACAACTAACAAAGTCATGGTCATCGTATGAGTTGTACTATTTTTTTCTGCAATATTATTTTAGAGAATTATTTATTTCACAACTTAAGTAGTTGCTTTCACAATTCATTTTCACATAGGAGGCTACAAGAGTTCGATAATTATTTAAGACTAGTTTAGCACACGAGATTCTTACTACTGTAAAATTTGAAAAGAATTAAATACTTAGTCTTATCTCGTGAACAAAAGAAGAAAGTAAAATTCTGTAACTGTCTTTTAAACAGAGTTATAATAATCTTAACCACAAACAAAATCTGAAAAGGTAAAGTACCTAATTTTAGGTTCTAAAGAAAAACATTTAGATGTTCTGTAATTGAACCAGTAGAATTTAAAGTTTTTTTTTTTTTTCTATTAGAGATTTTATAACTGAATTTATGCTCTACTCGTACTCATTAAATGATAAGGCAAAATTAATCCTATATTAGAAATTGTTTGAAAAATAGAAATAATGATCAGTTTTACTTTAACAATAAAAATCAACTATTAGAAACTGTTTTCTAAAAAACAAAAACTGGTTTCTGTAAAATACAGTACAGAAACACTGGTTTTCTGAAAAATATTGCTCAACCAATTATAGAAAATAGAATTGATTCTATATTTTTACAGAAACAATTATTCCAACTTTAAACAAAATTACAAAACAAAATTATAAAAAAGGAATAACTACAACATACAGTTATTAAGCAGAAGAAAATTAGATGAAGGAATTGAAACAAGTCTAGCGTTTAACGCTATCTCCTTAAAACTGAAAATGCCCATTGTACCACGGTGCTAACGAGTTTCTATGACGTCTGCCTCCCAAGATGAAATAATTATCGCATAGAGATGAAACACGACTGTCTCTGTGCATTACGAGAGTTGTGTTTATATAGACCACTTCATGACTGTTTGGTATAACCACGAAGGTTTGGGTCGCCTTTGTTCATGGTGAACAGGCGCACCAATCCAGAAAAATCATAGTTCTTCTTAAAGAAGACGGTTGTTCAGTTAATAATTCAAAGTGTAATCACAAAACAACAGCGTCCTAGATTTAATTAAACTGGTAACAAAATGAAAGCATTTGTGGATTAGAAAATTTAAATAAAAAATAAATTTTATCCAAAAAGATATATACATAGCGGGTCAAGGCTCAAACCTAAACCTGATCTAACTCGAGAAGGCAGCGTATGTCTGTGTGGTGAATCTTGCTTGGGTTAGATCCTCTCCCATCCAGAAAACTTGAGTGCCTTAAGGAGGTTTATTTATAGGCTAAATATTAGGATTTGATCCAAGAGCCTATAATCAACCTCACAAATGGAGGGTCATGATCATGTCTTTAATGATAATTATGTGATTAAATAAAAAAGAAAATCAAATAATTATTCTAAAAAATGAATATTTTAAATAAATAAATTAATTAAAAACAAATTATGAAAAAGGCAAGAACTTATAAGATCATTGTATACATGCAAGAACAAATGAGAATTAAGAAAAAAAGAGTTTATTCTAAATAAACTTCAAAAATGAAAATGTTTAGATTCAATGTATCTCATCTAAAGGAAATGTCTAGAAATTAGATCCAAAAAAATTCTAAAAATGGAAAGTTCTAATTGTGCACAAATGAACAACTATCACTTAAAATTATCAAATTATCTCCAATTTAGTGAAAATAAGTTGCCCCTCAGACATGAGAAATGACCAAATTTCTCCTTAATGCATGCAAATGTGTCTAAGTTATCATCAAATGATTGAAATTATCAAATTATCTCCAAAAGGATAATTTGATATAGAAATTACTAAAATGCCTCTTAGGTGACTCAAGAGTCGCATTGAAGGTAGAACTGTGCCAAAATTACCAAAAATGTTCTCAAAGGGAAAAATTGTGCCAAAATTATCGAAATGCCCTCCAAAGGACAACAAAATCCTATTAGGAGTAGGATTCTGACAAAATTACCAAAATGTCTTCCAAATGGTAGAAACATGCAAAGGGTAGGACTTTAACCAAAATTATTGAGGTAGAACTTCGGCTAAAACTATTGAGATGCCTTCCAAAGGACATAGGAGTCCTACTAGGAGTAGGACTGTGAAAAAATTACCAAAATATCCTTAAAGAACAGTAAAATGCAGATGAGTCCTACTAAGGGTTGGACTCTAGCTAAAATTGATAAAATACCCCTATGAAATTACTTGCTCTTAGACACCCCAACAAAATGGAGTTGTTGAGCGCAAGAACATGCATATTCTAGAAATTGCTCAAGCTCTCCTTATTGGTGTTGTCACATATGCTCTATACTAAATGAATCGAATGCCTTCTCGAGTTTTGGCTCCACCTTACATCTTTCCCCGTGTATTTTTAGATGTGTGGCATATGTTTATTTACACAAGAATTAGCGGAGTAAATTGGATCCCTGTGCCATCCGGTGTGTCTTTCTTAGGTTTGCTTTACAACAGAAAGGATATGATTTTGTAATTGCTGTATTTTAATTCATATATACACTTGGTTGAGACATGTTTACATCAATAATCACCTATATATATATATATAAATACAAACATAGACACACAGATATACACACATAAATATAGACATATTATTACAGATATAAAAATCACTCCTTTTTAGAACCCTAGAATGTTTCAAACACCAAGCATCTACAAACTGTAAAATTTACAGTTGACTTTTCTTCACAATTGCTTTTTGTGCCAATTTTACTATCTTGAAAGAGTCTTTTGACATATAAAATGCAACTCAAAAAAGTGAATTTTACAGTGTATTTTCCTAAATATTGTAAGATTGTACAGTGTGAAATTTTATGATGTGAAATTTTACAGCGTATTTCCCCAAGACTATAAATTTTATAGATTGATTTTTGTAGGGACAGTTTAGAAGTAATTTTTTTTTTCAAAATTTTATATGTAATATGGATCTTGTTAGATAGATCTTGTTTTTAGAGTCTAAATATATAAATTTGATTAAAAACAGATTTGTAATTTATAAGTGATTGAATTTTAAAATCTTGAGAAATTTTTTGAGAAAAGCACACCATTCTCACACAGATATTTTGGAATGATGGACTGAATTGGAATGTAAGGATGTTTTAGTCATAAAAGGTCTGAAGGACTTGATGGGTTACTATTTTTGGACCAGGATCTTATGATAATTGTTGTATATTTCTTAGATGGTTAGTTGAATGACCATTCTTATTAACCACAGACACTTCTCAAATTGTCATGTTAGCAAGTGGAAGTGCTAATAAATGCTTGGAAGTTCCAACAACTAACAAAGTCATGGTCATCGTATGGGTTGTACTATTTTTTTTTTTCTGCAATATTATTTTAGAGAATTATTTATTTCACAACTTAAGTAGTTGCTTTCACAATTCATTTTCACATAGGAGGCTATGAGAGTTCGATAATTATTTAAGACTAGTTTAGCACATGAGGTTCCTACTATTGTAAAATTTGAAAAGAATTAAATACTTAGTCTTATCTTGTGAACGAAAGAAGAAAGTAAATTTCTGTAACTGTCTTTTAAATAGAGTTATTATAATCTTAACCATAAAAAGTTTGAAAAGGTAAAATGCCTAATTTTAGGTTCTAAGGATAAAAATTTAGATGTTTTGTAATTGAACTAGTAGAATTTAAAGTTTTTTTTTTCTATTAGAGATTTTATAACTGAATTTATGCTTTACTCGTACTCATTATTATTTGGCAAATGACAAGGCAAAATTAATCCTATATTAGAAATTGTTAGAAAAATAGTAGTAATGACCAGTTTTACTTTAACAATAAAAATCAACTATTAGAAACTATTTTCTGAAAACCAAAAATTGGTTTCTGTAAAATACAGAAACACTGGTTTTCTGAAAAATATTGACTAACCAATTATAGAAAATAGAATTGATTCTATATTTTTATAGAAATAATTATTCCAACTTTAAACAGAATTTCAAAACTAAATTATAAAAAAGGAATAACTAAAACTTACAGTTATTAAGCAGAAGAAAATCAGACAAAGGAATTGAACCAAGTATAGCATTTGATGCTATCTCCTTAAAACTGAATACGCCCATTGTACCACGGTGCTAACGAGTTTCTATGACTTCTGCCTCCCAAGATGAAATAATTATCGCATAGAGATGAAGCACAACTGTCTTTGTGCACTGCGAGAGTTGTGCTTATATAGACCACTTCATGACTGTTCGGTACAACCACGAAGGTTTGGGTCGTCTCTGTTCATGATGAACATGCGCACCAATCTAGAAGAGTCGTAGTTCTTCTTAAAGAAGACGGCTGTTCAGTCAATAATTCAAAATGTAATTACAAAACAACAACATTTTAGATTTAATTAAACGGGTAACAAAACGAAAGCATTTGTGGATTTGAAAATTCAAATAAAAAATAAAAAATAAATTTTATTCAAAAAGATATATACATAGCGGGTCAAGGCTCAAACCCGAACTCGATTTAACTCGGGAAGGTAGCGCACAATTGCGGTGAATCCTGCTTGGGTTGGATCCTCTCCCATCCATAAAACTTGAGTTTATAGGCCAAATATTGAGATTTGATCCAAGAGCATATAATCAACCTCATAAATGGAGGGTTATGATTATGTCTTCAGTGATAATTATGTGATTAAATAAAAAAGAGAATCAAATAATTATTCTAGAAAATGAATATTCTAAATAAATAAATTAAAAACAAATTATGAAAAAGCAAGAACTTATAAGATCATTGTATACATGGAAGAATAAATGAGAATAAAGAAAAAAAGAGTTTATTTCTAAATAAACTCCAAAAATGCAAATGTTTAAATTCAATGTATCTCCTTTAAAGGAAATGTCTAGAAATTAGATCTAACAAAATTATAGAAAATGAAAGTTTTAATTGTGCACAAATGAATAACTATCACTCAAGATCACCAAATTATCCCTAATTTAGTATAAATAAGTTACCCCCAAGGCATGAGAAATGACCAAATTGCCTCTCAATGCATGAAAATGTGTCTAAGTTGTCACCAAATGCCTGAAATTACCAAATTACTTCCAAAAGGATAATTTGATATAAAAATTACGAAAATGCCCTTCAAATGACTAAAGAGTCGCATTGAAGGTAGGACTGTGCCAAAATTACTAAAATGTTCTCAAAAGGAAAAATTGTGCCAAAATTATCGAAATGCCTTCCAAAGGGCACCAAAATCCTATTAGGAGTAGGATTCTGACAAAATTACCAAAATGTCTTCCAAATGAAAAAAATATGCAGAGGGTAGGACTCTAACCAAAATGACTGAGGTAGGACTTTGGCCAAAACTATTGAAATGCCCTCTAAAGGACATAAGAGTCTTACTAGGAGTAGGATTGTGAAAAAATTATCCAAATATCCTTAAAGAGCAAAAAAGTGCAGATGGGTCCTACTAAGGGTAGGACTCTAGCCAAAATTAACAAGATACTCCTATGAAATGAGTAAATGTCTAGGAATCACCAAGGATGTCCTTGGGGACTAAAAATGAGCAAAAATTACGAGAATGGCATTAGGAGTCAAAAATGTGTAAAATGACTAAAATACTATTAGGGACCAAATTGTGCCAAGAATTACCAAAATATCTCCTGGTGGGAAATATCTTAGTAATTTCTTAAAAATGGCAAAACTATCCCTAATCAAGAAAATTATCAAAATATGGAGCTGAAATGTCCGAAACGCCCTAAGAAAGAAGCAAAGCTAAGATTTTGCCTTTATAAAATCAAGGGTCATAAAATAAGGAGTTTACAAGTAGACTTATTATTAAGGTTAACCAAAACCGCAATTAATGAAAAAGTTATGGTTAATAAATACAGTTTGAAATTTTGTTCCAAATAACTTATTATTAATTAAGTACTTATGAGCTACTTAAAACACATTAAATGCAGTCGACAAGTTGAACCAAATATCACTAATATTATGCTTTTCAAATATTTATCTCAAATCTTGTATCCTAGATGATGCGACATAATAATATTGATAATGCATTAAGTCTCGTAATTAATGTGCCATAGTGAAATTATGACATATCACTGCTACATTATTTGTAATAGACTTTTAGAATATGTAGCATTGCTCACCAAATATAATCTTATTGGTCATAATGTTTCTATTAAATGCATTTGAATTAAACGAGTAAATCTAATTTTTTCTATTACGTTAGTTAAGTTAATTATAATTTTTTTATTAAATTAATTAAATTCATTATAAATAATTTCATTTAATATCTATTAAATACTTTTAATAATTTATTTATATACTTAATTTTTTAATTCAAATATTACTTTTAAATAATTATTTAGGTCATACAACACATTCACGCGAGTAAATCAAACCGACTATTAGATTGTTTGATGATATCACACAAATTTCTAATTTGAGTAAGGTCTGGTCATAGAGGACAGACGTGTTAATGAAGTTAAACGGCGACTTAGAGAAACGCCACGCGGTTAACAAATATTCCACGTCCGCCAGCCCGGATCTTTGGCGACGTTTTTTCAGACAAATTTTCTTCTGCGCACAATATTTCTCTCCCTACACTCTGTCCCTCTGGTTTTAAGCCGGGTGGCAGACGAAACCGTTCGATTCCCCCGTCACAACCCTACACCTGCTCTTCATTCCTGTTCCCTTCACCTTCTCTCTCTACAACTCCCCACCAACTAGTCCTCACTTTATTAGCTTGAACTGGGATCTTTTCAGTGTTGTGGAGCTTCTTCAATTTGCATGTATAGTTTAAAGTTCTGATTCATCGATCGATCTCTAGTTAAATCTCATATATATATATATTGTGCAAGGCTTGATTCAGCTTCGTGAATATCAGAGCTGAAGCACATTGCTTCGATCGGTGAAATGGATTTCATTAACGGTTGAGGTATAAAAAAAAAAAAATTTCCAGTTTCGAATCAATTGTGTAAAGTTCGATTCCAATCCCTGATTTATTTGTTTTGCCCTAAAATGTGATGTGTATGTGTTTTTGGTTTTTTTTAGCTGTTTGGAGATAAAGACGAGAGATTGGGACTTAGAGAAGAAGCAAATGGCTCCAGAGACTAACTGGCTTTTGTTTTCTCTGTCGCCAATGGAAATGTTGAGTTCGTCTTCCCAGTCTCAGTTGCTACAGTCGACTATAGAACACGCTCCCTTCGATGGCTCGTCCCCTGAATCTCAGGACTACTACTTCATCGATGACTTCTATGCAAGCGGTATCACCATTCCTTTTCTTTTCCCTTTTAGTCACATTAGTGTTGAGTCTTTCGAGCTATTTTTATCTCTATCCGAAAATAACCTAGTCGAATATCTGTTTGGTTGCTGAGAAAAATAAGGATAAGAAAAAGAAAAGAAAACGAGTTAATCCCATGTCTTGCTTAATTTTGCTGGTTGGGCAAACACTAAGGTTCGAACCGTCTATGCAGAAGGAGACAGTCAAGTGAAAGAAGGCACACGACAAAGCAATATTGGTGATTCATGCAATTACACGAGCTACTTCGATTCAGAAATCCAACACCCGGCAGCTCCAAAGCTCGAAGACTTTCTCAGAGGCGATGCGTCATCCTTGATTCCCAGCCAAACGGAGACCCATGACTCATCCCTGACGCACATCTACGACCAGGGTGGTTCGGCGTACTTCAGTGACCACCAAGATTTCAAATCAATTGCAGCAACACCTGGATTTCCAGCTTTCTCTACCAACTCGGGCTCAGAAGTTGATGACTCGGCTTCTGTGGCTAGTACTCAGCTCTCATGCGGCGAGTTTGTGTGTCAGTCGATCGAGTCAGCTTTCCCACCATGTCCGGCTGGTGCTTTGTCACTGGACGTTAACACCCTGTGCTCCGAGAAGGCTATCGTTTCAGTTGATGATTCCGAGAATTGTAAGAAGATCACTGATACGTTTGGCCAGAGGACATCGATTTACAGAGGAGTTACCCGGTATCCCTCCGTTTTGATGTTTTTTTTTTTTTTTTTTTTTGGCGTTTTGAAAAGGGCATTTTGAGTAATTATCTTTTATTTCAATTGCTATTCATAAATCATGTGTGTTGTAAGAAAAATTGGTTTGTGTTGAATCAGGCACAGATGGACGGGAAGATACGAAGCGCATCTATGGGATAACAGCTTTAGGAGAGAGGGGCAGGCCCGAAAAGGGCGTCAAGGTCCTTCCCCCCCGCTCTCCCCCCGCTCTCTAAGAGTGATATTAGGTTTACATATCGCTAATGTCTAGAATTTTCAATTTGATTATATTTTTCTTGAAATTTGATATATTTTGATTTTTTTTTTTGGATATATGGGTTATTATTTTTGATATCTCATATATAAAACTTCAAGAAAAAAAAATTAATTTAAGAATTTTTTTTTCTACATTTTAATGATTTTTTAAATATTATTTGAAACAATTCAAGTAAAATTTGTGTTTTGGGTTATTAATTTTAATTTAAATTTGAGCTTACATAAGGTATGGTGTTTTAAGAATATTAAATGATTTAAAAAGTGAGTTTTCATTTATTCTAATTACTATTCTTAATATCTAATCTATTCAATCGTTAAAATGTTCTACTCGCTTAAACTTAGAGTAATATTGTCCATTTATACCTATGATTTTATCACAATTGTTGTAAATTTGTATAAATTGTGGGTTTTAATTGAAAATTAACTAAGTTATAAAAAATTAGTCAAAAGTGTTTGATCAAATGAGTTAATGGTGATGTTTTTAATATAAGGAATTGTGTGATGTGAATAATGGTGATATTTATCCCAATTGTTATAAAGTAAATGATACTTTTTCTGATAGGATAAAATTATATTAAATAATTTGTCTATATTTGGTATCGGTTGTATATAATTAAAGGTCTAAAGCGAGTAAGTAACAATTCTAAATGAATTTTTTTTAAATATTAATATAATTTTTTTATTTGATTTTTATATATATATTATATTTATTTTTATAATATAAAATTTAATTATATTCTAACAAGTGAGAGTTATATATTGAGTAAACTTTTAATAATAAAACTTTTACATAATTTTTTTTTTTTATCTAAATAGATAGTAATAAAAAAATTAAATTATAATATGAATAAAATTTTATTAATAGAATTAAGTTTTTTTCATGGAATTTTTATAGACTTTTTTTATAGAATTTGATTTTTATTAATCTTAGACTTTTAATTTAATTATACTGTAAATATATAAAATTTGTGATCTTTTGCAAAGTTAGACTTTTGATTAATTTTAAATTTATAATTTAATTGTATTATAAATACTTAAAATTTAAGATATTTTATTTAAGTTCGACTTAAAACAATTATTTTATTCTCTTCCCGTCTGTCCTTAATGTTTTGATAATATTTAAAGCCATGATATATACAGAAGACTAAATCATGATATATAGAGAGAACTAGGAATCACCCAACCCACACACGTACACAAGGTTGCACGCATTGAAAGCCATTAATGGGCTCTTCTCAGGATAAGGTGTTGCCTTGGTGGCGCATTTTTTATTTGAATTATGCTGAGGTCTGAAGTGCGCGACGTATACCCGGCTGTTGGGATAAGTGCCAAGCCCGATGAGTAAGAGGGCACTGCGGGGAAGAACCCTCGGTACCATTGGCCATGGACGCCACTTGAACAAGTCATGACAAAGAGCCATTGGCCATGGAGGCCACTTTGGACAAGTCATGACAAAAGAAGCCAGCGAAGGAAGAGAGGAGATATTGACAAACTCCTTCATACTAAAAACATTTCTTGATACCGATAGGATCAAATCTTTCTAAAATTTTTTGTGACTTCACACACGTGTCTGCAGAAGATTTAATTTTTAGGTCTTATCAAGTACTCTTTTTTTTTTTTAATTTTGTTTTTTCGATATCAGACTTCTATGATGATTGATTGACTGCTAGCATATATATAATATATCTACAATTGTACTTCTTTCTGTTGGTTGTTTCATTCTTTCAGTCATTTGATCAGACGTGCCGCCGTTTCGTTCATGTGGGGGCTGCGGTTTGGTCTTTGTTTTACTCCATTACTCTACCTCCCTATACTGAACAAATTGTCCGGGAGTTATTTGATCCTTATCCATATGTTCGGCTCGGCTCGGTTCGGTTTATAAGTTACACAACCTTTACGACCTCAGCTAGAGTAAACGCTAGTGTCTGAAGCTCTGACGGCTTTTATTTTTCCTTTTGGCCAGAGGCTCTCAATAGGTTTAACCAAGCCAGCCCACCATATTTTAGGTGGAAACTTAATTTGTTCAGCACCCTTAGTTTTTATATACTAAGCATTATCTTCAAAATTGTAATTAAAGCGACCGATGTGTCGCTTGAAGACTTAAGTTATGTTTGGATAGTGATTCAGATATAATTTTTTGACAAATATTTTTAAAAATTTTGTAATTAATTTTTTAAAAATTATGAAAATATATTTGAATATGATAATTTAAATTATAAAAAATTAAAATTAATAGTGATGTTGCACTTTTCGACTCTCAATAAGTATGGGCTCCGTGACCTGTAGAACATTCAGGAAGATGATCAGAGGACCACCGGATTGGCTCCGGCGGTAGCCGTTCCGATGCTTAAGTAAGTAAAAAGGAATTGAAAGACTGTATTGAAAGCCAAAGAATGAGCATGAAAATAAAGCATACCTTTAGAGTTTAATTTATAGACCGTGACTTTCCTAAGTTGATTAGGATTCGGAGCCATGAATGTAGGGATTTGATCATCAGAGATTGCAGTTACCTTGTGGAGTATTGCATAGAGATAATCATAGATGGTAGTTTCCTTGTTGAAGGCTGTTTCCTTGTTGAAGACTGTCTCCGTGTTGAGGATTGCTTCCTTATTCCCTGCTCGGCATCCGCTAAGGCGGTGACGAGGTCTAGAGTGTTGGTCTGGATCCTGTAATTAACTCTGAGATCCTTATCCGGATATATATGTGCTCTGGAGGCATATGCTTGGCCACTTCCGACCTTTTGTGCTGATCTGGATGCTCGAGCTCTTAGCCATTGGCTAAGTGAGAGCTGAGTTAGCCGAGCATGAGTTGGATTCATGATCATACGTGTCAAGTGCTGATTGGTCTGCTCTTTCATGGTATATCAGTTACTCTCCCCCAAGTCCTAGTTTGATGCTAACAAGCAACTAGGGCTAAGCCTTTTTCGGAGAGTCATGTATCATGCCTGTTCGCCTTCCAAGGCGATTGTTGGGGCGCCATTTATTGCGCAGCCGGAGATTAGGTCTTTTCAAGGTCATCATTGTACTGGGCTGATGGTTGGGTTTCTCGAAAGTCATCATTGTTCCGAACCGTCATGGCGTTTAGGGCTTGGTGGGTCCCCTCTGATACTGCGCTTATAAATACGGGGTGAGATTTGAAATGACCTTTTCCCCGTCATTTTCACTGTGCTAGAAGATCTCGTCTGCCATTGTTGGTTTGTGCGACCTTGAAGAACATCGGTTTCCTGAGTTAGAACAGGTTCGACCGATCTTTTCTCTTCTTTTGCTTCTTTCTTCTTAAGTCCGGGAGTAATGTCTGCTACTCTTGAATCCTCAAATGTAAGTGAGGGGGCAGGAAGTCCCTCTGAGATGGCTGTGCCGTCTCCTGTAGAGAGTGTAGGTGACCTTGCCCCTGAAGGCGTTGGGGAAAGGCCTGTTGAACCTCCCCCTAGTCCTGAGGTTAGGATAGTTAATGCCTTCTTAGAGCCCCGAGACAGGGCTGGGGAAACCTCTGGTAGGTCTTTCCCATAGAGAAGAGGGCGAGAGTGTTGTTACTCAAAGCCTTTTGGACGAGTGGAGGGTGAAATATAATTTTTCCCCCAAACGTGACCTGCAGAGTACCTAGGCCCAATGGATCGTCCTCAGTGATGTTGAAGCCGGGAGAGATATGTGTTTATCTTGCTTGGTTTGAAATGGGTTTGAGACTCTCATTGCCGGATTTAGTCAAGCAATTCTTCTATTGGTATAAGCTCTGCCCTGCCGACCTGAATCTCAATAGTTGGCAGGCAACTTCTAGGGTTTGTAGTGTTAGGACATAAAAACGAGGTAGATGTGTCCATGGATCTGATCCGTAGTAATATGGATCTGAAGCTTAAGAAGGTAGAAGGCCTTTTTTACATGTCCTTTGAGAAGGGGTTCCGATCCCCTGTCCTCCGTTCCCACTTCTAATAAAACGTGGAAGAAGTGGTACTTCTTTGTTGGAGGAGGATGGGAGCATGAAGACTTTCAGGATGGTGATGTCTCGCTATTCTCTCGTACCACGGGTCATAAGGGTGAGGCTTATTCCCTTAGGTTTGTTTTAGCTTCGTTGTGCCTTCCGAACTGATAATCTGATACGTCATTTCTTGTTTATGTGCAGTCAAAAGAGCTTGGAGGAGATCTGAGTTCACCAACGTGCTACGAGATCAGTACCGTGTGTTGCTTTCGACTCCCAACCGAGCTCACACTGCTATTATTACTTCAGAGAATTTGATGGCTGCTCGTAGTGCTGAGCTCAAGAAAAGGCTGACGTCGAAATGGGCGGAGGCGGAAGCCCAAGCGGTGGGGGAGACTTCCTCCCGAGTTGAGCCTGATCCTCCTCTGGAAGTGAAAAGGAGGAAGTTGGTTTCTGGCTCTCCCGAGCCAGCTCCTGCCGAGGCCGAGAAGGAGGCCGAACATGCCGTTCCTGTCTCGGCCATTCCTCTTGCCCCTTCCGTTCCGAGCAGAAGGGCTCGGAAAGGGAAGGCGCCTGTTGTACCGTCCGAGCCATCTGATGAGCCGGACTATTAAATTGCCAAGAAAGCTTTTGACCAAATATGGGCCTAGGGCCCTCATCGGTACAGGGGGGATAACCCCTCAAAGTTGATGAATGAGATGATGAATCTCCAGATGAAGGTAACCTCTGAAGCTTTTCTTGTCCTTTTTGTTTGTTTGTTCGTTCAATCTAACTTGTCTGTCTTGCGTCGTGCAGAGCATGCACAGTTTAGCTGCTCTGATGGTGACTCCCATGAGCCTCGAGGAGGCTGATAAGCTGAAGGCTGAACTGGACGAAATGAGATTGGAGCTTGGGACAGCTCAATCCAAGGTTCAGACTGTCGAGGAGGGTCTGAAGGAAGCTAGCACCAATCTTGTCGTGGCAGAGTATGAAAGGGACATCTATGCTCGGCAAGTTGTAGGACTTCAGGCAGAGTTGGTCGAGCTCCGAAGTACCTTTGATCAGAAGGTTCAAGAGGCAGTTGATCATGCCAAGACTGAGACTGAGACGGAATTGAGAGAGGAAGTTGAACAGATGGGTGATGACTTGATCCGGTTTGGTTTTGAAAGCTTCTGAACTAGATTCTTGGCTAAGTTCCCAGATTTCGACGTGTCGTCAATCGTTCCTCCTGAACCTGCCTCGTCTGGTGCTGATCCGTACAAGACGGCTGGGGCTACCGCCCTTCCTTTGGAGGAGGACCCTGGCCCTTCGGACAAGGCTTGAGGCTTTATCAGCTTTTTTGTTTTTGCTAGACTTTTTGATGTAATGAAATGCCTTCTTGATCAGTAAAATTGACTTTTTCTTCAAATTCTTCTTGTGTTATTGCCTTCTGTGAAATTTGCTGTGAGTATGGCTGTTCTGAGCCTATTGTATGTCGGATCAACTGTTTGTTTAGTTGATAGCTGCCTTCTGAGCTTTAGTACTTGTAATTGAATAGTGAACGTAGATTAACTTCAACTGTCTCATCATAATAAGATAAGAAAGCAATCATAATCAGATAAATAGAACCCAATACTGATTTTGTATCACACAGAGAGGGAGTAAATTCTGCAGAGTTCTGAAGTAGACTGCTCTGAGCCAAAGATTTGTGAAAATAACTAGGCAGCTTGTGCCCATCATTACGATGATCAACATTGCTGTTTCCGAGCCCTTAGGATTAGGATATATTAGAGCTGTTGGCCTTTGTCGTATGAATGGCCTATCATAAAATAGATAAGACTGGAGGGTCTGTATACCGGATAGGAGGCTTGTACATTTAGACTTTGCCCCCCCCTTCTTTACTAACTCAGAAGCTTCAGTGCTGGATTGTGGTTTTTTGCTCAAAGAGCTCTGTACCCTGTCTCTTGGTATATCAAAGAGGCAAATTTAATGCACCGTTTATTTATTCGATTAGTCGTTTGGGATTTCGAGGCCAATCCCTTTTTAACCGTTACGACGGTTCAGTTGGGTGGCTTTTGGGCTTCAAGGGTCTATATATATGGAAACGAGGGCATACGGTTGCGCCCAACCCTCTTGTTCCCAAATTGTTCCCTCGTAAGAGAGATTCTAGATGCTGCCGGAAATTTGTCATTCGCCCGGAGATGATAGATGATTCTTCGTCTGAGTTAGGAATGATTAAACTGTGGCTGAGAGTTAACCTTCCCCTTGATTCAGTCTCTAAGGAAGGATTAGAGGAGGCACAAGTCCTCTTGTCCATCTTGTCATCCGGTCAAAATTCTTCGATTGGTGGTGGACCCTCCTTGATTCAACCGATGCTTGGAGTGTTGGTGGTGAAGACGAAGATGGGACGCCTCCTCCTCTTCGTGTCTTGGCAGAGACCCTTGCTCAAATTGGCTGGGGTGTGACAACTGCTTCGAGGAAGATGAATGGAGGCCCCTTGAGACCCAGAGCCCTCATCATCCGTTGGTCGTGAGATCAATGATAGTGATGATGAAATGGCCTAGGGTGCTCCTTGCTGCAGATTGGGGTTCAGGGTCCCTTCCCTTCAAATGGAGCCGGCGGCAGCGGTAATGGAAGTTTGGATCTTGTGCCCTTTTATCATCCCAGGCAGAAAGCCATGATGTTGCAGACCGTAGTGATGTAATAGCTTTTGTAGTAGCCTATGTAATGATGTCTTTATTGTAGCCTCTGTTTTATTTCCAGTCTTTTTGTACTGATGTAAACTTTTATGAATCATCAATAAAATTGATCTCTTTTTCCTCAATTCTGATGTTCTTTTCCGTTTGAATGTGCTTTCCTAAGTTAGAACACCCTTTTGTGCACTTCTGATAAATAACTCTTCTGTATGTCTCAAGAATAGATCAAAGAAACTTTGTACAAAACTTGGAAGTCTTGAAACAATATTCTTTAAATTTGTTCGGCACTTGTACTGTTTGTTGCTTGTTGATAGATAAGCCAAATAAGCTAAGTGCCAGCTTTGAGGAGTTCAGATCTGGGAGACTTGTGTGAATTTTGGTTGAAGATGCTTAGAACTTTGCCTTTGGATGGACTGGATCATAGAGTCTGCTTTATTGAAGATGGACCAGGCTCGGAAGGCCTGTGCATTACGGACCAGGCTCTTGAGGCCTGTGCATTAGAAGAAGGACCAAGTACTAAGACTTGTACATTATGGACCAGGCTCTGGAGGCCTGTGCATTATAGATGAACCAAGTACTGAGACTTGTACATTATGGACCAGGCTCTGAAGGCCTGTGCATTATAGATACGAACAGTCTATGGAGTCAATTAAAAAGAAAGAAACATATCTATTGATAGTACTTTCGTAAATGTTCAACATTCCATGGCCTTGGAATAGGCTTCTCAGTCATGTCTTCTAGCCAGTAGGTGGTAGGTCTAACGACCTTTGTTACTTTGTAGGGGCCTTCCCAGTTTGGTGACAATTTTCCCATAGTGGGATCCTTGGTGTTTTGAAAGACTCTTTTTAAGACAAGGTCTCCGACTTGAAAGCTGACCGTCTTAAGTCTTTCCTTGGATTTTTCGACCATTCTCCGTTGATAGGCTTCCATCCTGATGCTGGCTTGATCCCTTCTTTCTTCAAGCAAATCCAAGTTTTCCATCAGCTGCTGATTATTGGATTCTTGCTCAAAGGCTTCAGTCCTCAGGGTTGGCATACGATCTCAACCGGAATTACTGCTTCTGTACCATAGGCCAGTGAGAAGGGAGTTTCAGAGGTGGGCGTTCTTCTGGTTGTTCTGTAGGGCCAAAGAACTCCAAGGAGTTCTTCTGCCCACTTCCCTTTGGCTTTTTCCAACCTTTTCTTTAACCTGTCGAGGATCGTTTGGTTGGTGACCTCTGCTTGCCCATTTGCTTGTGGATGGCCTGGGGAGGCAAAGTGTTGCCTAATGTTGAGGTTTTCATGGAATTTCTTGAAGCCTTTACCCGTGAACTGTGTCCCATTGTCAGAAATAATTCACACGTGGTATGTCCGACCCGCAAACAAGATTTTTCCAAGGGAACCTCATGCTTCCTTTTCTGTGATATGTTGAGAGCGTAGCTTCGGCCCACTTAGAGAAGTAGTCAATAGTACCAGATCCCGTCGTGGGTTTTAAGGACCCGTGTCCTTCCCACGAGCAAGGCCAAAGCTTGGGATGGATGACTCCTGATGGGTGGTGTGGTATGGGCAAACCTTTTGGAATCACAAATACAACATACTTTCTACTGAGCAAAGGGGCCAAGGACTGGTTAGACGGGATTAGCTCTGATGAGTGTTGGTGTTGGTATGGTGAAACTTTTAACTGTTAATGAGGAATCAAATTAAAAGAGAATTCCTAGGGTGTTGAATCCACCACTAATCTTGTAATTAGCTTCAATTGTATTAATTCTTGGGTCATTCAATTTGGATGTAAAAGACGTATTTTGGCTACAAGCCTCAATACAATCATCAAGAAAATCACGCACCAAAACCCTAAGCACGAATCATCTTTGGTCAATACAAATTGTCTACGCTAATTCTAAGGTCATAGTCACAATTTGTTTTCCCTGAGTTATGACTCGTCCTACGGTTTTGATGTATGTACACGTATTACTATTGTATAACCACATAAACAAAATCACAGAAATTGATTATGTGAAACTGAATAATACGATCAATGCCTTAATAAAATCCCAATGTTATACAATCAACATCCAAACCTAATTAACCCAAAAATAAAAATACAAAGAAGTAATATTACTTGACTAGGGTTTCATCTAAACCCTAAGAATGAGAGAACTTAGCCCATGATCGTGGTAGAGGAGACCATAGCCATGGAGTTCTTCATCTTCTTCTTTAGAGTTGTCTCCTTCCTTCTTCTCCTCCCCTAGATCTCCAAGAACGGCCTCCTCCCTTTTCCAAAACCCTAGGTTACAATATTATTCCCTTTTTTCTAAAAATACCCTTACAAAATAATAATTTAGGAGAATAACATAAAATTCCGTAATTAGACATTAGAGGCCCAAAAAGGGAGTCTAAAGTGTTCCAAAATAGAGCCTGTAATGCTAAAATGGGCCCTAGTCCACCTATATATGGATCAAGCCTCTCTTCTAACCCAAAATCACTTGTTTTCTACTTCTTTTCGCACTTCAAAGCCCAATATTTTCTTTTTGCTCCAAATCCACCATTAAATCATCAACTTTGACGAGCTTTCTCTGCAAAAAGATAAAATAAGAATTAACTAGCAAATGCATATAGATTGGAGAAATTAAAATAATAAAAGTGCAAGACTATCTAGGGTTAACAATATAAATATGCACTTTTTAACCAGTTATCACTTGTCGCACTTCTGGACATACTCCTTAGCCTGCCTTAGCATGCTAGGCCAGTAATAGCCTTGAGACAGAGCTCGGTGAGCTATGGTTCTGCCCCCATTATGATTTCCGCAAATTCCCTCGTGTATTTCAGCCAAGACATATTGTGATTCTTTTGGAGTTAAGCATTTTAACAGAGGTTGAGAATACGACCTTCTGTAAAGCTTGTTGTTCAGGATCAGGGACCGACCCGCTCTGATTCAGATTCTCCTGGCTTTGTTTTTGTCTTCTGGGAGGAGCCCGGATTGCAGGTACTGGAGGATTGGAGTCATCCAGTTCTGGGGCTGTTCAGCAATTTGAGCAACTTGGGCTTCCTCTATGCTAGGCCCTGGCTGATAGGAGATTTTTACTGTGGAGTTTGCTTCAGACTTTAGGCGGGACGCCATGTTAGCCAAAGCATCTGCTTTGCAGTTCTGGCTTCTTTCAATTTTCTGGATAGTGAACGTTTGGAAGGAATGCTTCAAGTGGTTCACCAATTCGGAGTACCGGAGCATCCTATCATCTTTAATGGCGAATTCTCCCAAGACTTGGCTTACCACCAGTTGGGAGTCTGAGAAGACATTGAGGTTCTGAGCCTCACATTCCAAGGCAAGCTTCATACCTAAGATTAGAGCTTCATATTTTGCTTCATTGTTGGAAGCTTTGAATCCCAGGCTGACTGCTTTTTCTGTCGTGAGCCCATCAAGGGACTGTAGCACCAGGCCTACTCCCGAGCCTTGATCGGTTGACGATCCATCGATGTATAGCAGCCAGGTTCCAGAGGTTTCGATGAGTTGTGCCTTGTCCTGAAGTGCCGGGGTGAATTCGGAAACAAAATCAAGCCAAGGCCTGCCCTTTGATGGAGTTTCGGGGTACATATGATATGTCAAATTCTCCTAGCTCCACAGACCATTTTACTAATCTTCCCGAAACCTCAGGTTTCCTCAGTATTGACTTCAGAGAATAGGCAGTTGGGATTTCAATTGGATGGGCTTGGAAAGAAGGTCGGAGTTTTCGAGCTGCTATGACCAAGGCATAGGCTAGCTTCTCCACCTCTGGATATCTTTTTTCCGTGTCAAGTAGTGCCCTACTGACATAGAATATGGGCCTCTGTACTCCTCTACCCTGTTTGACTAATGCGGAGCTGACCGCGTTTTCAGAAACTGCAAGGTACAAGAGTAGCTTTTCTTCCTGTACTGGTTTTGACAAGAGCTCTGGAGAGGCTAGATACTTCTTTAGTTCTTGAAAAGATTTCTCGCATTCTTCTGTCCACTGCAAAGCTTTGTTGCCCTTCAGAGCTTTGAAGAAAGGTAGGCAGCGATTAATGGATTTTGAGATGAATCTGCTTAGTGCTGCGATTCTGCCATTTAGTGCCTGAATCTCCTTCCTGGTTTTTGGTGACTTCAGTCCAATCAGAGCTTGGATCTGAGTGGGGTCTGCTTCGATACCCCTCTGAGAGACAATGTATCCCAAGAATTTTTCCTTCGTAACGCCGAAGGTACATTTCGAGGGGTTGAGCTTCATCCTGTGCTGTCTGAGGATATCGAAGGTCTAGGCTAAGTGCTGGAGGTGACTACCTTTCTGCAGACTCTTAACCAGCATGTCGTCGATGTATACCTCCATGGTACTGCCGAGCAGTGGGCTGAACATCTTGTTCACCAACCACTGATAAGTGGCTCCAGCGTTTTTTAAACCGAAAGGCATTACTCTGTAGCAGTAGAGCCCTCGTTCGATTATGAAAGCTGTCTTCTCTTGGTCTGGAGGGTACATTTGGATCTGGTTGTATCCAGAGTAGGCATCCATGAAGCTTATAAGCTCATGCCCCGCAGTGGCGTCAACCAGTTGGTCTATCCTTGGCAGTGGAAAGCTAGTCCTTGGGGCATGCCTTATTGAGGTCTGTATAATCAACGCAGACTCTCCACTTGCCGTTTTTCTTCTAGACTAGCACTGATGTTGGCTAGCCACTCAGGATAGAACACTTCTCGTACCATCCTGGCTTCAAGCAGCCTCTGGACTTCTTCGTTTATAATCCGATGTCGTTCAGGAGCAATCGGTCTTCTCTTCTGTCTGACTGGTGGATGATCTGGATCTACCATCAGCTTGTGAGTTATGAGGCTAGGGTTTATACCCTCTATGTCTCTGGTCTCCCAAGCAAATATAGAGAGGCTGTCTTTCAGAAACCTGACTATGTTCTCCTGCTCGGCGTGCGTCAGATCTGGGCCGATACACAAATAACGCCCCTCTGCTTCTGAACTGACCAACACTTTGATGGGCTCGCCAATAGGTTTGGCTCGACTGTCTCGTCCCCTTGGGCTCAGGGGTTCTTCAATGCTGGATGGGCAAACTTCCACCTTGGGAGTGTGGGTGAGAACTGGATCTGCACAGTCCCGAGTGTACTGTAATTGCTATTTGGGGGCCTTCTCCTTGAGGGCAATAGCATGGCACTTCCGGGAGGTTGGCTGACACCCTTTGACAGAGTGAACGTTCTGGTTGTGGACGTACTTCAGACACTGATGAAGGGTCGAGGTGACCGCCCCTATCTGGTGCAACCAAGGTCTCCCGATTATGACATTGTAGGGAGTTTTCATATTCAGCACCATGTACTCCGAGATGGTGGTCTTCTGCCCTTCACCCTCTCCTACAGTAGTAGGAAGGTCGATTCTCCCCAGTGGGGTGCTGAGATTGCCATCAAAAGCTGCCATCACGGTAGTAGTGGGCTTGATGTTGTCGTGGTCCATTCCCATCTGTTTAAGTGGCTCGTGGAACAGTATGTTGACAGAGCTGCCAGTATCGACCAGGACTCTCCTGATCTCGAAGTTGGCGATTTTGAAAGTGATGACGAGGGCATCACTGTGAGGGCAGTGTACCCCTGCTAGGTCTTGTTCAGTGAATTGGATCTCCAGTGCTGGCCTGAGCCTTTTTTCTACGTTGGAGATCTGTAATACGTTTGGGGCAGCTCTGGCCTCCCGAGCATATCTCTTTCTTGGCCTGTTGGACATTCCTGTGATAGGGGAGTCAGCATAGAGGACGTAGATGACATGGTTGTTCTGCCTCTGAGGCTTGTTTCGTCCTTCCCTCTGCTCCTGCCTTTGCTCAGGCCTCTGGTCTGGCCGTTGTTGAGGCTTGTCTTCTTGGGGGTTCTGCCTTCCATCTTGCTTGACGAACTCCTGAAGACGCCCCTTTTTTATGAGCTGCTCTATCTCATACCAGAGGGTCCTGCATGAGTTAGTAGTATGTCCATGATCTTTATGGAAATTACAATACTTATTTTGGTCCCGAAGGCTGGGATCTTCTTTAATTGGATTTGGCCACCTCAGGTTTTCCCGATCACGAATCTGCCGAAGAACCTGGTTCGGTGTAGTGTTCAAAGGAGTGAAGTTGGTGAACTCCCTTGGTCCGGAATTGTACACAGCTCTGGGTGCTGTTCTTTTCTCTGGGCTCCTGGCCCTCTTCTTGCTGGAGTCTCTTCTGTGGTCCTCCTTCTTGTGATCCTCCCTCTTTAGATTATCCCTCTGGGTCTGATCTTTACCCTTTTGGGACGTGCGGTTGGCCTCTTCCAGGTTGATATATTTTCTGGCCCGATCCATTAGTGCCGCCATGTCGGCTGGAGGGCTCTTTGTCAAGGAGTCTCTGAAGCCACCGTGAGCAAGCCTAGCAGTTAAGGCAGCTACAAGGAATTTTGGGCTGCAGTCAGTGATCTCCGTGAGTTCGGCATTGAAGCGCACAATGTAGGCTCTGAGGGACTCCTCCTTAGTTTGCTTGACATTTAACAGGAATTCTGGTCCCCTTCTGAGCCTTCTGCTGGTCATAAACCTGTCCAAGAATTGTCTACCGAGCTCATAGAAGCTGGTAATTGAGTTCGTAGGGAGGTTGTGGAACCACTTCAGAGCAGTTCCCTTCAAGCTGGTGATAAAAGTTTGGCACATGCAAGCATCAGAGGCACCGTGAAGGGCCATCGTATGCTCGTAGTGCGAGAGATGATCTCCTGGATCTCCAGACCCATCGTACAGGGTGAACTTGGGCACCATGAACTTTCTGGGCCTTTCTTCTGACATAATGGCGTGAGTGAATGGGGTGGCCAGTCTTCTGAGCAGCCTGGCCAACTCGTCTTGCTCTGGAGGGTTCTGAGGTCCTCTTAAGGCAATTGTTCGGTTCATAGACTCGGCAATTTCCTCTACCCTCCGCGGGTCTCTGAGTTTGACATCTTGCGAACCCTGCCTGACAGCCTCGGCTTCAGGGTAGTAGGGTTGAGTACGTCCCTCGGACGGAGGAGGGTTTCGAACCGGCGGGATTGGTGCTGCATGGGGATGAGGCTCCTGTGGTGCCGGATGTGCTCCCAAAGCCTTTGGAGTTGGGGCTCGAGTAGTGCTCCGGTAATAGACGTCAGGGACGAAGGCTGATGTTCCCCAACTTGGAGCTTCTGACGGCTGTGGATCTCTGCCAACACGGGCAACACCCTGGGGGTGCCCGGGCTGGTTATTTGGAGCCTGCTCATGGGGCTCTTCATTCTCCATGGTAACAGGGGGTTGAGTTCCCGCAGCAATATTGACCGGTGGGTTAGGAGGGTTCGTCCCTTGATTCTGTGTGAGCGTTGCCAGCGTTCTAGTAATGGCAAGCAACTGTTCCTGCACCAGTTCATTGTGTCGTTTGATCGATTCGATCTCTTGTCGCATGGGATTAACCGTTGGCCCCCTTGCTCGTGGAGCAGGCGGCTGACGCTGAGAGCTTTGTGGAACCTGAGTATTCTGTCGCGGTCGGAGATTTGGGGCCATAGTTTTCCGGTGAGGAAAGAGATGAGTTTGTGAATAGAGCACTTGGAGATTAGTCGTTCCCACAGACGGCGTCAAACTGATGCTGCACTTTTCGACTCGCAATAAGTATGGGCTCCGTGACCTGTAGAACACTCAGGAAGATGATCAGAGGACCACCGGATTGGCTCCGGCGGTAGCCGCTCCGATGCTTAAGTAAGTAAAAAGGAATTGAAAGACTGTATTGAAAGCCAAAGAATGAGCATGAAAATAAAGCGTACCTTTAGGGTTTAATTTATAGACCGTAGCCTTCCTAAGTTGATTAGGATTCAGAGTCATGAATGTAGGGATTTGATCATCGGAGATTGCAGTTACCTTGTGGAGTATTGCATAGAGATAATCATAGATGGTAGTTTCCTTATTGAAGACTGTTTCCTTGTTGCAGGCTGTTTCCTTGTTGAAAACTGTTTCCTTGTTGAAGACTGTCTCCGTGTTGAGGATTGCTTCCTTATTCCCTGCTCGGCATCCGCTAAGGCGGTGATGAGGTCTGGAGTGTTGGTCTGGATCTTGTAATTAACTCTGAGATCCTTATCCGGATATATATGTGCTCTGAAGGCATATGCTTGGCCACTTCCGACCTTTTGTGCTGATCTGGATGCTCGAGCTCTTAGCCATTGGCTGAGCGAGAGCTGAGTTAGCCGAGCATGAGTTGGATTATGATCATACATGTCAAGTGCTGATTGTCCTGCTCTTTCATGGTATATCAAATAGCTTGCCAAACGCGTATCCCTCGTTTTGAAATTAAAAATTTGTGTTTGAAAACTTAAACAAACATAGCCTTACTTTTTTGTTTAACAGATTTAGAATATCTCTGACACACTCTTCACATATTCATATGTTATTATTTTTTTAGTTTTGTTTCAAATTTTAACTTTACACTACTTTTGTTAGCAAAACTAAAATTTGAGTGCCTTACATTTCCTTACATTTTTGTTTATAAATTTAAAATTTAAAAATTTTAGGTAGCGAAATGAGTGTTGGGAATGAGAATGGTAAAAAAATAGCACACTATACTTATAACATTTGTATTTTTTTGTAGAATTTAAAAAAAGTCTTAATCAATTATGTGCAACTTTATTCTCTAATATTTATTATTTAATGTAAAAGAAAGTTTAAAAAAATATTATAAAAATAGTTGCCAAGTCAGTTCCACTCGTCCAAATTGAGGAGCAAAGGTTAGGGCAATGTTTGTTTACATGTTCAAAACAAGATTTTTAATTTCAAAATGTAGGATACGCGTTTGATAAGTTATTAATTTTAAATTTTTTTTAAATTTATAATTTAAATTATCATATCTAAATATATTTTCATAGTTTTTAAAAAATTAATTACAAAATTTTTAAAAAATTATATCTGAATCATATCTAAATACATTTTCATACATTTTAGAGTTTTGAAACTCATTATTTGGAAGACTGACAGAAGCTCAGTCTCTTGGAGTTGCATTTGATGAGTGGCTCGGTAAAATAGTAATTGGCAGGGATTTGCCGCATCTCTTAGTTTTAGAGATGCTCTAACTTCACATGATCCATAATCAATCCAGAATATGCTTATTCATATTATTAGCATTTTGAACTAGGCCCTGTGAAAATAGAAGAAATTTTGAAGGATTTTTAATTTTGACTAGTTTAGCAAAATCATAGGAGAAGAGTTTTTTTTTTTTTTTTGGTGGGACATGGCCATCCTTAGTCTCCCTCTCCGACCGCTAATGTTTACATAGTACTAGAATGGTTGGCTTTGGTTGGAGAGGATTTAGCGTAAAATAAAGAGCTTGAGGAATATTTGTTAAGCAAAATGTTTCATATAATTCTCTAAGAATATTTTTTTTTGATATATTTTCAAGAAAAAAGTTTGCTGATAGCATAACGATAATGTCAATTTAGGAAAAATGGTTTTTGGTGACATGCAATATTGGGTGCTTTATTATTTAGCTTCTTATAATTCACACTGAGAATTAGGCAGATTCAAGAGAAGTGACCACACAAAACTAAAAGTGAAGTACTGAATTAATAGTCAAAGGCAATTTTCTATTGTCAAATCCCTCCCCTGCCCAGGCGTCTCTCTTGCACGCTTAAACACAGTTTTTCTCTTAATTTTCATTTGCTTTGTCTAGTGAAATATTTTTTATACATAATTATTTGAATATGTTGTTAGCTAATGTTGATATTCTCGTCTGGCTTTTGCATGAAATTTGGGGTTATGGATGTTACTCAAATGTGAATTTTTCTGCAGTGTATTTGGGTAAGCAGTTTCATTGTTCATTTTTCTCTTTTCTCCTTGGTATTTTAATCTTATATTTATTTGAACAATTTTTGTTCTTATTAATTACAATGAAATTGAATTATCAGGTGGGTATGACAAGGAAGAAAAAGCAGCAAGGGCTTATGATTTGGCAGCTCTAAAGTACTGGGGTCCCACTGCCATTATCAACTTCCCTGTAGTATATTAGACCTTCTAGTTTTTCAAGTCTTAAGTTGAATTGTCTTTTTTTCTGTGCATGATAAGTTATGAAAGCAAGAACATGTACCTAACACTAAACAAAATGGTTATTGCCTTCTTTAGGTTTCAAATTATAACAAGGAACTCGAGGATATGAAGAATGTGAGCAAGCAAGAGTTCATTGCATCACTAAGAAGGTCCGCCTACTCATAAAATAAAAAGCAATATGTAATTGCAATATATCCATTGATATGTCGAAGCAATTTTATTGTTTCTTATTCAACACTGTCATAAATTTGATAGACTTGCTAAACAAATAATCCACAGTTCCTGAAGTAATTTCACTCCAAAATTTTCAGGAAAAGCAGTGGATTCTCAAGGGGAGCATCTATCTACAGGGGTGTAACAAGGTCTGAACAATACAATTGAGTCATTGATCTTTTTTTTTTTCTATAAATTTTTTTATTAAAGCTATATTTAGTAACCATTGATGGGGCTTTGCAGACATCATCAGCAGGGCAGATGGCAAGCAAGGATAGGACGTGTTGCAGGAAACAAAGATCTATACCTTGGGACATTTGGTAAAGAAATTATTTAATCCTCTTATTGCGATGCTATGACTGACAATCAGTCTGCTTTTAATCTTGTTGAGCTTGAGAAAATGTTTAGAATGGATTTGTTGGTGCTCCAGATAAAGCAAGGGAAAATAGGCTCCTTAGGTTAAAATGATTGGGTAATAGCTAATTTCTCAAGCTTATAGGGGTTCGAGCTCCATGGATCTCCAGTCATACTGATCATTGAGCTGAATTGTCAATTTGCAATATTCTTTAATCAAGTTCAAAGATTTTTTATTTTTTTAAGTAATCGAGTTGAGAGTTTAAAGAGAACTCCTTGGAGGAGAATTTATTGAATGAAATACTCAAGTGAATGTAATGTATGCTTTCAGCTACTGAAGAGGAAGCAGCAGAAGCATATGACATAGCAGCCATAAAGTTCAGGGGTGCAAATGCAGTGACCAATTTTGAGATGAGCCGCTATGATTTTGAAGCCATTGTTAAAAGTGTTCTTCCCGTTGGTGGGGCAGCTAAACGCTTAAAGCTGTCACTTCCGTTGGAGCAGAAACCCGCTTTGAACCATGACCAGCAAAGCCAATGCAGCATCAACAGCAATAATAATGCCGCCATTCAGCCAGTTTCTGCCATTCCATGTGGAGTATCATTTGGTACTTCTGATACCCATGGACCTGCCCCCTCCTTTTTAACTCCAATGTCTTTATTGCCGTCACCAGCTGATCAGTCTCTTATTTGGCCTCGCCAATCATATTAACAAGACCAATTAGTTAACTTTGTCAACAATACATTTAGCAAATATTAATTACTACAAGCCCTTGTTTGTGGTATTCACTTTAAGCTGAACTTTTAATGAGTTTAATCTGAACCACTAAGATTTGGTGTAGCTTTTAGCCGTTGTAGGGCTGAGACATAAGGTTTTTGTTTGGAGGATAAAGTTTTAGTTCCCAAGGAGAAACTGGAATTTTGTAAGTGGCTTTTCTTCAATAGCTTGATGAGATGTATGGTGAATGGCTCTGAGGCACTCCACATCTCATGGAAAAGTTTTGGATCTTCTCCAGTTTTGTTCATGTTGGAGTTGCTCCTCTTATTAGTCAATCAATTGTTATTTTAGAATTTTGTGCTGAACTAAATATGAGATCATAGCCTGCTACCTTGATTTTTCATGTTGCACTGATAAAAATATTTAGCATTCTAACATCTATATTGCAGTTAGGGAGAGCTTCTGAGACAATTTTTCATCAAAGCAAAGCTTCCCTTGCAAGTTCCATTGTGTACCCAAGTGACCATTTAGGCCTTGAATTTCAGGTACAAAACCACCAATATGCAGATTCAATCCAATTTGATAAAGTCATATTTTTTTTTCCCGGATATAAATCTTGGATCATGCTGGCTTAGACAACTTATTATATGCCTGACTAACAATTCATAATATCTCAAATTGTTTACATTTAGGGTGTCAACCATGCAAGGTTACATATATGTGTGTAGCTAACTTGAAACTGGCTACTTTTCATCTGTTTAACTAGTAGGGGAAATGGGTTCCTATAGGGGTCGCAAAGGATTCAAAAGAGCTTCAGGCTCATTTTCAACCCGCATATTCAAGCAGAGTGGCTGCATTGTTTATGAATCAGGTGGATCTAGTGTTTTGGTTTGGTGGTTGGGTCACAATCGTTGTTAGGGGTAATGAAGCACTGGAGGACTAGAAGAAAAAGGATCTCTTAATCAAGGTCTGAGAATTGCCACTGCTTGGTCCTATCTATATTGTTTCTCTCTGCTTCTTATTTTGTGTTCTTTTGTTGTTTTAGTTAGTGTCAAGTTTGCAGGTTTTCGAGTAAGCCACTCTGCCCTTACCAGGATAGATTTTGACAAGTATAGAAGCAGGGGTTACTACGTAAACTGGCTAGAATTACAGTGGGTAGCTTTTATAAGTGCTGTAGGAGTGCAATCCGGAGCCCAGCTCTATTTTAAATGAGTGAGGATTATTACATAATCCTCCTCTCCCCCCCCCCCCCCCCCCCCCCCCTTTTTTTTTTCCTCTTTTCCACGAGAAGAGTCTGGGAAGTCTCCATTTTGTTTATTGAGAGGTTCCATTTGTGATCTTATTTTACAAATGTACCCTTGTCATTTCATTTAGAATGGAAAGAAAAATATATCACTATAGTCATCGAACCTTTTAGAATATTGCCAACACCATGAAACTTCTTGTCTAAGTGAGTTCCTTTTTTTAAAAAATAAAAATAAATAATTCCCAAAACAACCCTATTAACCTCTCCTCTTCTTGTCCTTATTCTTTGCACCCGGAATTAGTAAGAAATACTACTGAATTAGTATCCACTTCAGCCGGTCCAAGGTGATTTTGAATGATATGTATTATTGTTCAAAAATATGTTAAAAATTGATGATTAATTAGAGAAATTATTTCATGAATCGGTCACTCGCTACGATAGATTTTGATATACTACAAAGTGACAGACCAGTTCCCATGTGACACGTGTGACTATGAAGCTTGGACATCCAAAGCATACTAAGATGCTCAGTCATTCAGAACATACTTGTCCTTTTATCCTCCAGAACTCACAGGCCTGAGTTCAAGGCCTTCAGAGCACCCTTCGAGGTTCAGAGCTTATCACCGCCTTAGCATCCTACCGAGCAAAGGATAAGGAAACAGTCTTTAACAAGGGAAACTATTACTCACGGATATCTCTCAAGCGCAGTATTCGATATGGAAACTGCTATCTCCGATGATCAAATCCTTACTTTTATAGCTCCAAATCCTAATCAACTTAGGATCACTAAGCCTATAAATAAAACCCTAAGGTAAGCTTTACATTTATGCTCATTATTTGGCTTACATTATAGTCTTTTGAATTCAGTTTATTGACTTAAGCATCGGAGCGCCTACCTCCGGAGCCAATCCGGTGGTCCTCTGATCTTCTTCTTTGAGTGTTCTTCAGGGAGCCAAGCTCGGAATATATGTCAGGCTAAAAAGTGCAGCATCAGTTTGGCGCCGTCTATGGGAACGACAATCACCAAGTGCTCTACTTACACGACACTGATTTTCCTTTTTACTAAAGGATTATGGCTTCCAATCTCCGACCAAGGAAGAATACTCAAAATCCTCAACCTCGACTGCCTGTCGGACGAGGAAGAGGACAAGCGATTGATCCTTGTGCGACAAGAGCTCGACCAAGTCAAACGGAAAAACCAGTTGATGCAAGAACAACTCCTAGCCATGTCTAGAACTTTGGCAATGCTCACTCAGGGCCGTGAAGCTAATCCTTTGAATCCACCCGTCAACACAATCGATCAACAACCACCTGCTATTGCTCACATTCATGGAGATCCCCAGCCGTCGGCAGTCGCAGGTAGAGGGATACCAACCTTTATCCCAGAAGTCCATTATCGAAGCACCACTAGGGCTCCAAACCTTGGGGTTTCGGAAAGGAACCTAGCACCACAAGAGTCCCAACCTCAAGTAGCTCTTGCTCCTCCTAGTCCGGGAGGATTAAAGTAACCTCCCAGCCACGAGACGGGATGATCCAATCCATACAAGCCCTGAAGCCGTAAGGCTTGATTCGCAGCAACCAATCTTGCCTAAGGGCCCACAAAGAGCTAAAGAAGTGACAGAGTCTATGGATCGTACTGTCGTTATGAAGGGTGCTCAAATCCCTCTAGAACAAGACGAGTTAGCCAGCTTGCTTGGAAGGTTCACCATACCATTCATTCCTGCCTATCATGGCTGAGGAAAGGCCAAAGAAATTTGTTGTCCCAAAGTTCACTCCTTACGATGAGACAAGGGGATCCGGGGGACCACCTTTCCCATTACCAGCACACCTATGGTCGTATATGGCACTTCTGATGCCTTTATGTGTAGAACGTTTGTGACCAGCCTCAAGGGTACTGCTCTAAAATGGTTTCATCACCTCCTACCAAACTCAGTCACCAGTTTCTACGAGCTCGGTAGGCGATTCCTGGACAGATTCATGACTAGTAGGAGGCTAAGGAAGGGTCCTAAATTCTTGTTAAATGTAAAACAGACTAAGGAGGAGTCCCTCAGAGAGTACATCGCACGCTTCAATGCCGAACTCACTGAGGTTACAGATTGCAACCCTAGTTTCCTAGTAGCTGCTCTGGCCTTTGGTCTTGCACAAGGGGGCTTCAGGGATTCTTTAACAAAAAATCCCCCTCCCGACATGGCAGCCCTCATGGATCGAGCAAGAAAATACATTAACCTAGAGGAAGCAAAAGACACCTCCCCAAAGGTATAGAGTAAGCCCAGAAAGACGACCAGAAGAAAGACTAATCAGAAGAAGGATGACCAGAGGAGGGACCTTAGCACGGCTAGGAAGAGAGTCAGAAGCCCAGAAAAAAGAATGGTGCCCAGAACTTCCTATAATTCGGGACTAATAGAGTTCACCAATTTTACTCCTCTGAACATCTCTCCGAACAACATACTTCGGCAAGTTAGATCTCGAGAAAATTTGAGATGGCCAGAGCCCTTAAAAGGTGACCCCAGCTACAGGGACCAGAGCAAGTATTGTGATTTCCACAAAGATTGTGGATATACAACTAACACATGTAAGGCCCTTAAACATGAAATCGAGCAGCTTATAAGGAAGAGGACGACTGCAGGAATTTGTTAGGCAAGACGGGAGGCAGAACCCCCGTAACGATAGGCCTCAGCTAGAGAAGGCCAAATCAGAGGCTTGATCAGAGACATGAGCAAAGGGAAGGACGGAATGAGCCTCAACGATAGAACAACCAAGTAATCTTCGTCCTTCATGCAGATTCCCCAGCAACTGGAACGTCCAATAGATTGAGAAAACGGTATGCTCTGGAGGCCAGAGCTATTCCTAGCATCATACAGATCTCTAATGTCGAGAAAAGATTGAGGCCAGTACCTTGAAATTCAGTTCTCGGACCAAGATCTTAAAGGGGTACATTGTCCTCATAGTGACGCCCTTGTCATCTCCCTTAAAATTGCTAATTTTGAGATCCGAAGAGTCCTCGTGGATACTAGGTGTTCGACGAATGTATTGTTCTATGAACCTTTCAAGCAGATGAAGCTCAACTCCTAGTGACATCAAGCCCACTGGCGTAATCATGGCAGAATTTGATGGAAATCTCAATACTCTATTAGGAAGGATTAACCTCTTCACTACAGCAGGAGAGTGAGACGGACAAAAAACCATAATAGATGAATACATGGTTCTGAATGCCAAATCTCTTTATAATGTCATAATTAGGAGAACTTGGCTACACCAGATGGGGGCAATCATCTCGACCCTCCTACCAATGCTTAAAATACGTCCACAATCAGACTCTCTACTCTGTTAGAGGATGCCAACCAACTTCTAGAGAATGTCATGCTCTCGCACTCAAGGTAAAGGCTCCCAAATAGCAATTACAGCACACCCATGAATGTGGGGATCCAGTCCTCTCCCACTATCACGAGGTAGAAGACTGTCCCTCCAGAATTGATGAGCCACTAAGCCCTAGAGTAAGGGACAGTAGGGCCAAGCCCATAGGGGAACCCCTCAGAGTATTGGTCGGTTCGGAACCCCAAGGGCACTACCTGCAGATAGGTCCAGACTTGAACCATGCCAAGTAGGATGAGATAATCGAGTTTCTGAAGAAAAACCTCTCGGTGTTCGCTTGGGAAACAAAGGATATGGAGGGTATAGATCCTAGACCTCATCACTCACAAACTGATGGTAGATTCAGATCACCCACCAGTGAGACAGAAAAGAAGGCCACTCGTTCTAGAGCGGTCATCAAGTCATCAACTGAAGAGGTTCAAAGGCTGCTTGAGGCCAAGATGATATGGAGAGATATTTTACCCTGATTGGCTAGCCAACACCGTTTTGGTGAAGAAGAAAAATGGCAAGTGGAGAGTCTGTATTGACTATACAGACCTCAACAAAGCTTGTCCCAAAGATAGCTTTCCCTTACCAAGGATAGATCAGCTAGTTGATGCTACTGTAGGGCATGAACTCATGAGCTTCATGGATGTCTATTCAGGATATAATCAGATCCAGATGCATCCTCCAGACCAAGGAAAGACTGCATTCATAACTGAATGAGGTCTCTATTGCTATAGAGTGATGCCGTTTGGACTAAAAAATGGTGGGGCCACGTACCAGCATTTGCTTAATAAGATGTTCAGCCTTTTGATCGGCAGTACCATGGAAGTTTATATTGACGATATGTTGGTCAAAAGTCTACAGAAGAGTAGCCACCTCCTAGCACCTGGCTCAAACATTTGACATCCTGAGGCAGTACAAGATGAAGCTCAATCCCTCAAAGTGCACCTTTGGTGTAACAAAGGGAAAATTCTTGGGATACATATTCTTTCAAAGGGGTATAGAAGCAGACCTCACTCAGATTGGGGCTCTGATTGGACTGGAGTCACCAAAGACCAAGAAAGACATTCAGGCTTTGAATGGTAGAATTGCAGCTCTAAGCAGATTTATCTCCAAATCCACTGATCGCTGCTTACCATTCTTCAAAACTCTGAAAGGTAACAAAGCACTACTAGCTGGACGGAAGATTGTGAAAAAGCCTTTCAAGAACTGAAGGAATACCTAGCATCACCTGAACTCTTATCAAAACCAGTCTAGGGAGAAAAATTACTTCTCTACCTTGCTGTCTCCGAGAACGCTGTCTGTTCTGTACTGATCAGGCAAGACAGGGGCCGTCTAGAGGCCCATATTTTATGTCAGCATAGCACTATTAGACATAGAGAAAAGGTACCCTGAGATTGAAAAACTAGCTCTTACGCTTATAGTATCTACTCGGAAGCTCCGGCCCTACTTTCAAGCTCATTCTATTGAAATTCCAACTGCCTACCCCTTAAAGTCAGTATTAAGGAAGCCTGAAGTATTAGGGTGATTAGTCAAATGGTCAGTAGAATTAGGAGAGTTCGACATATCCTATATTCCTACGGATCTTAATTAAAGGGCAAGCCTTGGCCGATTTTGTTACAGAATTTACCCTGGCACTTTCAAGACAGAGTACAACTTTGTGGAAACTCGGGAATATAACAGCTTTACACTGACGGATCATCCACCGACCATGGTTTTGGTGTTCAGTTTGGTATTACAATCCCCTGATGGGCTCATATCGAAAAGGCAGTTAGCCTGGGGTTCAGAGCTTCAAACAATGAAGCAGAATATAAAGCCCTTGTCCTGGTGATGAAGCTAGCACAGGAATATGAGGCTTAGAACCTCGAAGTCTTCTCTGACTCTCAATTGGTGGTAAGCCAAGTTTTGGGAGAGTTCGCCATCAAAGATAGCAGGATGCTACGGTATTTAGAACTTGTTAATTCATTGAAACACTCCTTCCAAGCATTCTCTATCCAAAAAATCAAAAGAGGCCGGAACTGCAGAGCTGATGCTTTGGCAAACATGGCATCCCTACCTAAAGTCAAAAGAAGATTCTACTTTAAAAACCTCCCATCAAGCAAGGCCAAGCATAGAGGAGGTCCAAGTTGCCCAAATCTCTGAGCAACCCTAGAACTGGATGACTCTCATCCTCCAGTACCTGGAAGGAGGACTCCTCCCAGAAGACAAGAATAAGGCGAGAAGGATCTGAATCAAAATAGCTCAGTACCTCGTTATGAATAGAAGGCTTTATCGAAGGTCTTATTCTCAACCCTTACTGAGATTCTTCAGGGGACAGGCATCTCAGTATGTCCTGACAGAAATTTATGAAGGAATATGTAGAAACTATAACGGGGGCAGAACTATGGCATACCTGAGCTCTGACGTAAGGATATTACTAGCCTGGAATGCTGAGACAGGCTAAGGAATACGTCCGGAAGTGTGACAAGTGCCAAAGATTCGCTCCCTACCAACACCAGCCCCTGCCACGAGCTCATTCCTATCACCAGTCCATGGCCTTTTTGCTCAATGAGGGATGGACATCATAGGCCCATTGCCTAAAGCTACACCGACCAGGAAATATCTACTAGTAGCCATTGACTACTTCTCCAAATGGGCGGAGGCAGAGCATCTAACACACATTACTGAGAAGGAAGTCAAGAGTTTCACTTGAAAAACATAGTCTACAGGTTCGCCATACCACGCGTGATCGTCTCAGACAACGGTACACAATTTGCTGGTAAAATTTTTTAAAAATTCTGCCAAGACCTACATATCAATCAACATTTCTCATCCCCTAGGTCATCCCCAAGCCAATAGGCAAGCAGAGGTCACTTAACCGAACAATCCCTGATGCTCTCAAGAAGAGGTTGGAAGGAGCCAAGGGAAGATGGGTTGAAGTACTCCCTGGAGTACTCTAGGCCTACAGAACAACTAGAAGAACGCCAACCTCTGAAACTCCATTTTCGCTTGCCTACGACATTGAAGCAGTAATCCCTGTTGAGATCGGTATGCCCACTTTGAGGACTGAAACTTTTAACCAAGAAGCCAATGATCAGCGGCTTGTAGAAAACTTGGACTTACTTGAGGAAAAAATGGAGCAAGCTAGGGTCAATATGGAAGCATATCAGCACAGGATGGCCAGCAACTCCAAATTAGGGCTAAAACCTGTCGGCTTTCAGGTTGGAGATCTCGTCCTAAGAAGAGTATTTCAGAACACCTAAGGATCCCATCATGGGAAAGTTATCACCCAACTGGGAAGGCCCTTACAGAGTAACAAAGATGGTCAGACCTACCACTTATTGGCTAGAGGATATGGATGGGAAGCCTGTCCCTAGGCCTTGGAATATAGAACATTTACGAAAGTATTATCAATAAAGATTTTTTCCTTTCAAATATTCCATGAAGTGTTTCCATCTTAATGTACAGAGCCTCATGTCTGGTCCATCATAATGCATAGACCTTATGTCCGGTCCATCTTAATGCGCAGACTGTCAAGTCTGGTCCATATGAATATACAGACCTCGTGTCTGGTCTATCTTAATGCACAGACGTCAAGTCTAGGTTCATCTGAATGTACAGACCTCGTGTCTGGTCCATCATAATGCATAGACCTTATGTCTGGTCCATTTTAATGCACAGACGTCAAGTCTGGTCCATCTAAATGTACAGACCTCGTGTCTGGTCTATCATAATGCACAGACCTTATATCTGGTCCACCTTAATGCATAGACGTCAAGTCTGGTCCATCTGAATGTATAGATCTCGTGTCTGGTCCATCTTAATGCACAGACTTCAAGTCTGGTCCATCATAATGCACATACCTTGTGTTTGATCCATCTCATTAAAAGCTACTCAGTTATGTCCCAAATTAAAGGGAAGAGGTTCAACTCAGCTACTCAGCTACATGGTTACCAACATTCTTACAAATCTTATTGCTTAAGTTCTTATCATTAAGTTCTGGTGATCTAAGAAGAAAGGTTCTGATTATCAAAGATTTGTTCAAATATCATCAGTCCTAGTTAATATCACAAGTCTTTTAGCTCGGTAGATAAGCCTTTGACGATTTGCTTAAGTTTTATCATTACAAGTTACTTTGCTCGGAAGGATGGACCTAAAATCAGGTTCTTGAATGATTTTATTTTTAACAATTGCAAGAACTAAAGGGCTGGAGCTACAGAGCGTCAATGAATTGGGACAATGCAGAGTCTACTTGGCAATCACAACAACTCTCAAAATTCACAAGAGCAAAGACACTGAAAGAACTGAAGAAAATGCGGTTCCATTGATAAATATGATCTAGTACATTGGAGTTCAAAAACAAAAAAGAAAGGCAAAATTATACATAAAGAGTCCTAAGCCTTGTTAGAGGGGGCAGGGTCCTCTATTGAGGGAAGTTCAGAAGACGTGGCCATGGCTTCTTTGCTCAGGAGCAGCAGCAACAGAAGGGGCAGCTTCGGGAGCCACAATCGATGACAAGTCAAAAGCCAAAAACTTGATAAGGAACTTGGATTGGAAGTTTTCAAAACCAAATTGGATCAGCTTGTCACCCATTTTTTTGACTTCCTCCCTCATCTCTGCCTCAATCTCGACCTTGGCATGCTCAACTGCATCCCGGAGCTTCTGATCATAAGGGTACCAAAGATCGTGCATCTCTGCTCGAAGCATTTCTCCCTCTCTAATATGAAGATCCCTCTCAGACTCCAGAACGGCCAAGGAATTGTTGGCCTCCTTCAACTTCTCCTCGGCAGCATGAGCTGCAGACTGAGCCGTATCGAGCTGCAGCCTCACCTCATCCAATTCATTTTAGGAGTTTGTCTACCTCTTCTGAGTTCGAAGAGGTATCTGTTAGAGCTGCGAGGGTGTGCATGCACTGCAGGATATAAAACATGAAAGTCAACAACAAAAAAAAAAAAAAAAAAAAGAGAAGTAAGAAGTTACCTTGATCTAGAGGGAGGCAAGATCAGCCAATAGCTTCTCTGGCTTCTAGGACTTGAACTTCAAAGGGCCCTTGTCCCAGAACTGCTTCAAAGCCTTCTTAGTAGCCTGGTAGCCGGGGTCGTCAGAGGCCTTGGACGCCTTTCCCTTGTCCTGTCCGACTGACTGGGGTAGGAGGGACAACCGAAATTGGGACAACAATTTGGGCCTCCCCCTCGCCTTTTGCTTGAGTGTGCTCTGGAGAGTTGGAGATCAACCTCCTTTTTTTACCTACAGGGGAGGCTCAGGCTCAAGTTGGGAAGAAGCCTCCCCCACCAATTGTGGCTATGGCTCTGGCTCTATCTCTGTCCACTTCGACATTAACTTCTTTTTGAGCTCCACAGTGTAGGCAGCCATCTGATTTGTTGGGTTAACAATAGTGGTATGAGCTTGGTTAGAAGATTGAAGGAGTTGACAGTACTGGTCTTGGAGTTTGGTGGTAAAAGTGGATTTCTTCCAAGCACTCTTATCTACACAGAACTAGAAGAATCATCTTATCTGCACAGATATGGTCTTGGAAGTTTTCATGCTCCCATGCTCCTCCAATGAAGAAGTACCACTTCTTCCAAGTTTTATTGGAAGTGGGTATAGAGGATAGGGGTCTGAACCCCCCGTCAAAAGACATATAAAAGAGGTTTTCCGACCTCATGTATTTTAGACCTATATTGCTACAGATTCAGGTTAAGGGATACATCTACATTATTCTGGTGCCCTAACACTATAAAACCTAGAAGATGCCGCCAACTGTTCAAGTTAAGGTCAGTAGGGTAGGCGTTAAACCAACTGAAAAATTGTCTAACTAGTTCAGGAAGAGGGAGTGTTAGTTCCCATTTCGAACCAGGCAAGGTAAACACATATTTCGCCCGCCTCGACATCATATGGGCGATCTAGGGCCCTCGGAACCCTAAAGGTAACACTTGAGGGAAGTTTATACTTTTCCCACAATTCCTTTAGCATACGCTCAGTGATGGCACTTGCCCCTTCTTCCCTTTGAGTGAATCGACCAAAGGCCTCACCAACCCTATTTTGGGGTTCTAAGAATGCGTATATTATTCTAACCTCCGAACTGGAGGGGGATCTTACTAACCTATTTCCAACACCATCGGAGGAATGACTATCTAGGGCTTGGACATGTGACGGCACAGTCGTCTTTGAAGAACTTCCTATGCCGTCACTAGAACCAGAAGAAGAAGAGGTCGACATTACCAAGGAATGAAAAAAGGGGGAAAAAATAAGAGAGTACGAAAAGGAAAGAGAGACTAAGTAAACCTGAAGTAAGGCAGAAATAGAGCTTCAAGCAAAGGGGACCCCTCACGATAGTGGTTCAATAATGGCAGAACTGCTTCGTCTTTTTCTGATATAGTGAAAATGGCAAGGAAAGGGTCACGTCAAACCTTCCCCCATATTTACATGTTTACAAATTGTGGGCTCACCAAGCCGAACCGCCATGACGGTTATGTACAATAATGGCTTCGAAAGCCCAACCACCGGCTGCGCAATAAATGACGCACCAACAACCACCTTGAAAAACGAATAGACAGGGCGCATGGCTTTCCAAAATCACATAGTCCTAGTTACTCGTTGACATCAAACTAGGGCTTTGGGAGGGGGGGGAGAGTAACTGATATACCACAAAGTGACAGACCAGTCCTCATGTGACACGTGTGACTATGAAGCTCGGACATCCAGAGTATACTAAGATGCTCAGTCATTCAGAACATACTTGTCCTCTTATTCTCCAGACCTCACAGGCCTGAGTTCAAGGCCTTCAGAGCACCCTTTGGGGTTCAGAGTTTATCACCGTCCTTAACGCCCTATCGAGCAAAGGAAAAGGAAACATTCTTCAACAAGAAAACTATCACTTACGGATATCTCTCAAGCGCAGTATCCTATATGGAAACTGCTATCTCCGATGATCAAATCCCTACTTTCATGGCTCCAAATCCTAATCAACTTAGGAATCACTAAGCCTATAAATAAAACCCTAAGGTACACTTTACATTCATGCTCATTATTTGACTTACATTACAGTATTTTCAATTCAATTTATTGACTTTAAGCATCGAAGCAGCTACTGCCAGAACCAATCTGGTAGTCCTTTGATTTTCTTTTTTGAGTGTTCTTCAGGGAGCCAAGCTCGGAATATACGTCAAGCCAAAAAGTATAGCATCAGATTTGATAATTTTAACACATATTTTACATGAATTTCATAAAGTGAAATTATAAGAAGAAATAATTTTTTGAGTGCTTGAGCAAGATGCATCACTGTCCAAATTTAAGATAATGATTGAAGGCAATTTTATATATAAAATCAAGGTTTAATAGACTATCAACTTTACAACAAATGTTTCCCGGTCGTTGGATCGTGATCTCACCCACCTAATTAGCACATTTTCATCCCCAAATCCATCCTAATAATCCAAAAGCCAAATACAATTCCGGTCCACATCAAACCATCACACACGTATTATATCACGAACCCAACCGTTCCAACCCTTCACGAGCCGCGACTGAACCGGGCTCGACCCTCGTAGCCTCCTCGAACACCTTCCTCGCCTCCTCTTTCATTCCCTTCATCTCGTAACATTGCCCCAACAAACAATACGCCTTGCCAGTATTCCGAACTCAGCTTCACCGCCTCCTCCAGGTCCGCCACCGCCGAGTCAACCCGCCGCCTCCGATTCAGTGCCACTGTGCAACTCAGCCCTCTTGAACAGCGCATCGCCACGCTCTATCTCGGATAGAGATTTCATTGCCGGCGGAGAGAGGGCGGCGTTGAGCGATCTGATGGCGGAGGACTTGTGGCCCATCAGATCGAGGGCTAGCGCCTTGAGGATGTGGGCGGCTGCGTCCTTGGGATCCAGGGAGAGGGCCTTATCGGCCTCGCAGGCGGCGCCTTTGGCGAGGTTGAGGGAGGTGGTCCGATTGCGGGCAGATCGTGCTCGGGCTAGGAGGTGTGCCCCCTGGACGAAGTTGCGGTGGGCTAGGGCGGTGGTTCGGCCCTTGGAGCGGAGTTTGGTTAGGAATTTTTTGGGAAAGTTGTGCATCGCGAAGAATATGCCCAGGGTTAGGACGAGGATGGCCACTTGTAGCAATACTTCTGTGCCCATCTCTCTCACTCTCTCTCTCCAGAATTACAGCGAGGTTGGGGGAAATGGAGCTTTTTGATGATGATGACGACGACGGAGAAAATCATGGACTGGACTCAGCCTTAATTTGATCTGGACCGTTGGCCCATTATGTTGCAGGCAAGAGACCAAGGATCCATTTGTCATTGAGAAGCCCACCAGGCTTGAAGGGATCAGTGATCAAATTGTTACTGGGTTGTAAAACTGCTGCAAAGTATGAAGGCCCAACACTATGGCAATTATTTATTAGGGCCAACATTAAGCACTCTGCACTTATATATAGAAAATAATAAAGTTTGATACCAAAATTCTGCTAAATATTCTGGAGCAAGCACAGTCACTTTGAAAGTAATCAAGTTTTGAACTAGTTCTTATTATTTGATTGGAGTGTTGTGAATTTTGGGTGCGATGATCATACCAGTACTAATGCACCAGATTTCATCAGAATTTTGCAGTTAAGTGTGACCGGACAAAAGTAGTACTTGGATGGGTAACCCTTTGGGAAGTCCTCGTGTTGTACCCTTTAAAAAACTTACCAAAAAAAAAAGTGTTGTAAATTTTATTTTTTTATTTGGAGGATCTCATTTTTTTTTTCATATGCTCTTAACGTATGAAAAAAATAAAAAAATTAACTTGTTTAGAAAAATTATTGTATGTCATGATATGGTATAGCGTAATAGTCTCATACAAAACTTATTATTTTTTAAAAAGTTATAATAAAACATTTTCTTATGAATTTGAAAAAATCGATAAACTCATTGAAAGAGAGTTCTATTATTTCAGATAATAACGTGGAGCGATCGTCTCACCCATTAATTTCTCTCTTGTTTGGTCGTTTGATCCAATTGACCATATAAAGAGAGAGATTTTAATTTTAACTAATTCATCTCAAGAAATTGTAGAAACTCCTAAATATTGTGTTTTGACCCTAATACTGTGTCTTTTCTTTGAAAGGCTTCCAATCTTCCAACTTTGGACCCAAAAAAAGAAAAAAAATTTCTATCTACCATCACTGTTTTGCTGTTTGTTTTTCTCCAGCCAAAACTGTATCCACTTAATTCTCAAATCATGTAATTTCCCAAAAGAAACTTTGAATTTACTAAAATATAACTATGTCATTCCTCCTATAAATTCAAGATCCATTAAGTATAATCAATATTGTCCTAAAATCTTTTAGCTCTTGTAAATTGCACTACAAACATGCACAGATCCTCCTCCCTTTTTTTTTCTTTTTTCTTTTTCGCAGCATTTTTTTCTGTGTTGATTATAAGAAGCAACATTGGAAGAGAAAAATGGAAAAATATGAAAAACATGAAGAAACTTGGTAAATGTAATCTTTCTAAGTTGACATCCTGAGAAATTATTTCATGAGCCATCACATGGTGTGACGGCCTGATATAATTTTAATATTTTATAAAATTTACATGAACTTATTATATTATTAAAATCGGAAAAGTCATCACACAAAAAGCAGTATTAAAGCAACCATCACTCCATAACAAGTTGCATATGGCGATTAAGGTCATTGAGATAGCTTGTACAAGTATAGCCTTCCAACTCGCAACCAGCCAAAATGGCTACTGCTGTCCCTCCCAAGGTGGACCTCTGTCTCACTTCCACTACTGTTCCATCCTCATCTCTTAAGAGCTGCACAATCTACACTCCAAGAAGAAATTATTTCATGAGCCATCACCTGGTGTGACGAGTTCTAGAATTTCAATACTTGATAAGATTTACATGAATCCATTATATTACTAAAATCGTAGAAGTCATCACACAAAAAACAGTATTAAAGCAACCATCACTCCATAACAAGTTGCATATGGCGATTAAGGTCATTGAGATAGCTTGTACAAGTATAGTCTTCCAACTCACAACCATCCAAAATGGCTATTGCTCTCCCTCCCAAGGTGGACCTCTGTCTCACTTCCACTGCTGTTCCATCCTCATCTCTTAAGAGCTGCACAATCTACACTCCAAGAAATTCACCTTCATTATCAACCTCCACCTCTCCATATAGATCGAAAAACTATGAATTTGACCAAGAAAAAGAGTAGAATTTCATACACGGTTCATGTCTGGACGCATGCTGGGTAAGTGATGAAGGCATGATGATGCTGTCAACATGGCACATTTCATTTCACCAACATCATAATCATCTTCTAAACGAGGATCTGCTATTTCTTTTACATTTTTCTTCTCCAGCAGCGGTTTTGCCTATACATTAAAGTTCGACTAATTATGACAACCCTTCCAAGTTTTACATACATACATATACATATACATACACACACATACATATATATATATATATATATATATATTGACAGATCACATTGAAAATATGAAAATCATACCCACATGACAAGGCTTTGTCGAGATGAATCAACAGCGCGGCGACCTGTTAGAAGCTCCAGTAATAAAACCCCAAATGCAAATACATCAGTCTTCTCATCAACAATTCCATGCATGAAATATTCTGGAGCCATATATCTGAACCCAATTTTAATATTCATTTAGCCCAAACATGTTTTACACAAAAGTATGCACAAAAACAGAGATCATATAAACTGTTTGTCTTACCCAAAAGTGCCCTCAATGGGGGACACAACATGGTGAACCCATTTATCCGGAAGCCACTTTGCTAGCCCAAAATCAGATATCTGCTCATTGTAAATCATATCATTTTCTTAAATTCATCCCAAGTTAGAATCTGACTTAAAAATAGATTCAATATCTGTTGAAACATTATTTTTTAAAAATAGATAATTATACTGACATTTCCTTAGTTATCTGGTAATTATCGAAACATTTTTGTTTGTGTTATATGAAATTACATGGACTCACCCTTTGTTACAGATTCACCCCTCCATTTAAGTCCATTATTGATAGTGTTAAGGTTTCAATCAATTTTTTTTTTTTTTTATGCAACTAAAATACCTTTCTACATCTATTGAAAGATTTTTTTTAAAAGAAGGATAATTATACTGATCTTTCCTTAGTTATCCGGTAATTATAGAAACCTTTCTTATGTTATTTGAAATTAAATGGACCTACTCTCTGTTATACTAATATTATACTCCTCGCTATAAAATCCATTGTTGATGGTTTCAATTAAAATTTTTTATATAATTAAAATATATTTGTATATTACACTAATCTCTCTTATCTTTATGGAGATCATCTGAACGGTTTATATAATTATCATATATTCTATGCAAGGTTAGTATAATTATCCCTAACCGTAAATTTAGTAATATCAAGAGATCATTACGTAAAAGTTTATATAATTGTCGATATTACAAAAAAAGTTAAGTATAATTATCCCAAAGGAATACCTGAGGTTCATAATCTTGAGTGAGTAATATGTTTGAGGCTGTGATGTCTCTGTGGATTATGCGCCTCTGGCAATCACAATGGAGATACTGCAGTCCTTCAGCAACCCCTAGAGCCACCTTAAACCTTATCTTCCATTCTAGTCTCTCTGTTGAACCTGCATCACTGAATCTCCCTTCATCACTCAAATAAAAACAGATGAAAAATTGGAAGTTCCTCAAGAAAGACGAGGAGAGACATCATCAAAATAAGGAAATGGAAACAGCACCATGTAGAACAGAAGCAAGGCTGCCGTGTGGTAGAAATTGGAGGACAAGGTGTAAACCGCCATCGACGCCAAACCCAATCAATCTAGCAGCATTTGGATGGTTGATGTGCGCGACAATCCCAAGTTCAGACAAGAAATTGCCAATCCTATCCTCGTCATTCTTCTCTTTCTTTGTTATCCTCTTCACAGCGACAACTAGACCATCAGGTAAGCACCCTTTGTACACTTCAGCATGCCCCCCTTTCCCAATCAACTTCTCTATCAAAATTTAATGCACAAGTAGAACCATGACTCAATAAACAGCCCAGGAAAAAAAATTGCCAGAAAATTTTGTTGAGGCTGATCTATTTTTTCATTAAAACTACATATGAGTCACACTAGACTGATTTCCTGGATTGTCATGAAGCTGATGGAAGTTTGTAGCTGGTTACCATTATATTTGTAAGCTATAAATAGTGATGACAGTGATTGATGATTGAAAATCCTTAAATTTCACCAGCAATCCATTGACTGCAGCCAGCAGCCATGGTTTCAAAATTTGCAACCGGATACTTTAAGTGGGCCAGATTGATTTGGATTTTAACAGGTGCCTGAATTAATTATAGATTCACTTTGAGAAAATTCAAAGCAATATTCTGAAAAGTTGGCTAAGTTGGACATTTTCAACTTACCCAAAAAAAAAAAAAAAATAGTTGAAAATATTTAAGACAAGTAAACTGGTGAAATAGCCAAGAACTTGGAAACATTTGGGCAGTCTTAATTCGGCCATAAATTCACAAGTGAGTGAACTTACCATGCCCCCCAAAAAAAAAAAAAAAGACTGCCGCTGAATCAATCACCAACCCACAATTGGAAAACTTTCCTATTCATAATAGAGATATATATATATATATATATATATATATATAGTTGGTCATCATGTACAAAATTTGTCATTCATAACGTGTTAGAAGACTTAGAACAGAATAGAATTCAATGATTTATACTTAAAGTTTGTAGAGTCATTTTACTTACAGGATAAAATTTACAACATCTCATGTTGTAGAGTCCTCTTTGAAACCAGTAGGATGACCAAAAACTTCGTTTATGTATATATATATATATACACACACATATAAAACCCTAAGATTATTATTTTCTTTTGGTGCAAGATGCACCAGTCAAACAGTCAGGTCCCACAGTCACTTTCCTATCGTGTATATCCAATTTTTTTCCCCAGTCCATATAGTTTTTTCTTTCTAATACAGGCGGCTTTGTCTGTCTGGGTGTGGTTGATACTTGATATATCCCAAAAAAAAGATAATATAGTTGATGACATTATATAATAAGGCATGCAATGCATCCATTTCTGAACTTTGATGGATCACAATCCTAAATCAAATATATCAAAGTAGTTTTAAGTATTCAATTTCCATTCTAACTAGACATTCTTCATAATGATAATGATATGCCCCATTCAAAGTATTTCTCTTCCTTAAATAGTTAGAAACAGAGCACTCTGTAACAATACAAGAAAACAGAGAAGAAGAAGAAGAAGAAGGTGAAATATTTCACTCTTACCAGAACTGAAATTATCTGTAGCAGCCGCGAGCTCTTCATAACTGAAGTTCCTCCAAGATGGCTTCGGTATCACTATCTCTCCACAATCAATTGAATCATCAGCAATTTGATTTGTTCCCAACTTCCTTCTCAACTTCTTCCTCGAAAGTTCATAACCAGACAACAATGGAATAGTTGAGAACCGTTTCACTGACTTCCTCTTTATGTGATCAATCATTTTTTTCCAATAAAAACCATGACTCTTCCGGTGAGTGGCCGATTTCTCTGTCACAGATGATCTACTACCGCTTCTGCTGCTACTTTTGCTGCTATGATCAGAGTCTGAACCCGAAATAGGGATCTCTAATACACCCCTAGGCGACAACTGGTCATTGCAATCCTCCTCTTTATTCGTTTTATCTAGCAATTCTCCTTCTGGGTTATCTTGTGTTTCTGTAAAAATTTCTCATTTGCAACAAAATTTGAAACAATTCAATCAGGTTAAGCAAAGAAGCAGAAAAACAGAGACATTAACTCAAAATATTCTAATACATAACATCAAAATAAGCTTACCTTCCATGGAAATTGTTATGGGTTTTTCTCAAATTGAGATAGCTTTTTGATTCAATCACAAGAGCAATAGTATATAAATGGAAGCTTTGGATATTACATTTAGGCGTTCAATCCTCATCTTTCCCTCACGGGTAGAGAGAGGGAGAGATGGAGGAAAGAGAGAATTTAGTGGGAGAATGAGAAACTTAAAAACTGGAATATCTTGGGAGATAGTTATTCTTAGTAAGAGCAAAGCAAGGGAAAACCAGCTTCGTGGTGATTGGAATATATGCCATATGTATATATATATATATATATGTATGTATGTATATACACCAGTACCTTAGTTTGAAATATGTATAATTTCGGCTGATGCAATCTTAGCCGTCTTTTTTTTTTTAACGTCCCTGATTGTTGGCGCAACTACCACCTGCACAGGCAGACAAGACAAGACCGATAACGAACCCAAATGACGAGGGTATGGAAAATGATTTTTCTTTATATTTTTTCTTTTATAAAAATTACCTTCGTACATAATGGATTTTAGACACACTGAAAAATCAAATATCATATTCCATTTTAGGACTTTGTGCCCGAGAAAATTATACAATCATTTAATGTTTTGAGGATAAAAAAATATAAATTTATAAAACTAATCTTCATTTACATTAATTATTACAAGCATATCAAATTGATAAAAAAAAATTCCCTCAATTTTACTTGTTTTATATAATTTAAAAGCCCACAAATATAACCCTTATGTGTCAAAAATGCATTACCTATCTGTTAGTTAAATTTTATTTTTAAATTAGGAGGAGTTAAGTAAATATGGTAATACAAGAATGCGATTGAGTGATAAAAATGTTAAGAATAAAATTCAAGTGTTTAAGTCTTTTTTACACTAATTATTGACAGTTAGAATTTAAAATGTGAGTTTGTTTTTCACAGAGATAAAAACTTAATTTGATATACGTAAAATAGTTCAAAATATTTTTAACTGTGTACGTAAGTCGTTTCAGAATACCTTAATTGATCATTAAAAAAGAATTAAATGGAAAGAACTCCCAATTATATGCAACTGCCTATTCACTCATTGTGTCATATATGTAAAGTACACATTTGTAAGTGACTGTTTATCTTTAAATGAAAAATAAAATTTAAATAAAAGAAATATATTATATACGTATCAAGTTCTGGCAAAACACATTATTGGCTAAGGCGGGTTTCCTCCCGACTCACTTGTTGCCACGCATCACATAAGTAATAGGCTTCAAACTTTGCTCCATAGCATAACAATTACAACATTGAAACACTGACAATTACAATATTTCATAATGATATTTTTTTGGATTCACTTCCCTTACATTTAACTAATACATGTGTTGGAAAAATGAGTTATTTAAACAGTATTTTTTGTCATTTTTAACTAAAATTAGAGTAGATCTCATACATTATTTTAAACGAGTTCATATAAAAATGTGTTCTTTTCTATCAGAATATTAAGAACATATATTGAATTACTCAAAATCATTAAATAGTGAATGATAAATTACTTCCAAATATTATCACTTGAAAATAATAACAATATATCCCGTCCCATATCGAACTGTGCCGAATTGGGTTGGGTCGGGTCGGGATTGGGCCCTGGCCCGTAGTGTGTGTGTGTGTATATATATATATATATATTTTGAAAAAAAATTATTTATCTAAAATTTTCAACCGTTCCAATTCAAATAGTTGTGACTGATAGCAAGTAGTTGCACATATTCAAACAAGTGTATTTGTTCACCATGAAAAGATGTAACTATTGGACTTCATGAAGTGGTCTATATAAACTAGTTTATCCCTTATTGCAAAGGTTAATCATTTTATGTGCATTAAGTATGCATTCATGCATGAGTCAATCAATACATACATAGAATCAGAGAGAGTACAAACATTATTGTGGTTCACCATACACACAATTTGTAGTACTTCTACTGTGTGATGATTTAGATTATTGTATCGTGAGAAATAGACGTTTAAAAAACTCGTAAGCATCATTGCAATAGACAAAATCTGATTTAAGGATATAGCGTTAAACACTAGTCTTGATCTACTCTTATTTATTCTTTCCATATTTGTAAAAACTTGTAAGTACAATTTCTGTTTTATAATTTTATATTTTGTTCAAATTATTAAAATTGCCTACTGTGTATTAAATTTTATAAATAATATTAAATTTTTCCTTAAATTCTATAATTACTGATTTTGATTCAGAATTAGTTACTGTAATAATTTTAATTGATTTATTATAATTCTAGTAATATTAATTGTGAAGTAAAACTGATATCATAGAACTAACAATCTTAAGGCAGATTTCCTATTTACTTATGTATCATTTAACCATTGAATGGGTGTCAAGGAATTGATTATTTCTAACACCGTTTTGATTTTGACAGGGAAAGATTAAAAAAGAAAAAACCAAACCAATATTGCTTCTAAAAGAGATCAGATGCAGTAAATTAAATAGACCTATCCTCTTTATATACTGATGAATATGTATTTACACATATATTCATATATTTAAATAGATATAGATATGTTTGTAAATTAATAAAGAGATGATAGAACTTTATTTCATCGAAAGGGTTTATATATACACAAGTATGTAAATGTGTATATATATATATATATATATATATATGTAAAGACAAAATGCAGTAGCATGTTTGTTTAAAGGAGCACTTGACTTGTCATTTCTTTAAAGTTCCTGTAGATAGATAACATAAACATCTACAATATTTTATTTATTATTGGAGAACTTGGATTATGATCTCTGTTTAAATAACGAGGAATCTTTATAATATAATAATATTATTTGTGTTACCTTGGTGGTGTTTTATTGTTTTATTTAGAAATTTCTTCTTGTTCATCTCGTATGAAAGCAATAGTATTTAATAGTGGCTATACAGGTATTATGTATAGAAGTTTAAATTAGTGATTATTGGTTAATAATTGCTTTCAAGAAGGGAAAGAATCCTAAACTTTGAATTATGACAATTTTCTTTAAAGGAAAAATATCATTATTGAAAATTAAATTGAGAATTTTAATTGAAAGATTTTTCATATCTATTGGAATTATTAATAATATAATTTATGTGTTTTCTGTATTTTAAATTACAAAAGTGATATTCCTCTATATTTATTTTGTATAAAGGTCATACAATTTAAGTGATTATACATGTAATATGTATATAAGTGTGTATTCATAATTATATTCTAGTTGTATTTAAATTTTTGCATAAATACAAATTGATTATTGTTATTTTCAATTAATCATGTGTAAATCTATATGTGTATAGAAATACATTGCAATATATAATCATTAATCTCTTCAAGTTTCTATGTGATGATTAGTAACTTGAAAAGAGAAGAAATTGAAACAACGTGTTTTTTCAATTCAAATTGAAATAGTGTGACTTTTTAGTTCAAATTGAAACATAGTGTCTATTCAATTCAAATTGAAACAATGTGTCTTTTTAATTCAAAATTGAAACAGTGTGTCTCTTTAATTCAAATTTGAAATGACGTGTCTTTTCAATTCAAAATTGAAACGACGTGACTCTTCAATTCAAATTGAAAATATGTGTCTTTTCAATTCAAAATTGAAACTGCATGACTCTTCAATTCAAATTGAAACGGCATGACTTTTCAATTCAAATTGAAACTATGTGTCTCTTCAATTCAAATTGAAAGACCATGTCTATTTAATTCAAATTGGTGCCTTTTCATATATAAATATAAATATATTTATATATTAAAAATACGTATATAAAACATTGTGTCGGTTTAATTTGAATTAAATACATTTTTAAATTTGATATATGTGTGCAAAAAGGTATATGAGAAATGAGTTTTCTCAAAATAAATATTATGACAATTACTTTGTCTAATAATTAAAATATATATATTTTCATATGCTTTAGTCATATAAAGTGTGACAATAATATTATTAACTAAAGAAAGATTATTTATCATTTCTTTATAGATAACATATACAATTATATGTTAAAATAATATTTTATTGCGATGTGATTATCTAGTATTGGTAAGTTTAGAATATGATGATTATTCTTTAAAGTCATGCTTGATCTAGATATATTGCATTCATTTTTATATGTAATTCCTTATTGAATTTATTAGGAAGATTCTCTTTTACTACATGTGGTAGATATTCGGAAAAATCTTAAACATAGTTTATTGTTGAGCTAAAAGGCAAAAATAAATGTTTAGATCATTATTAAGTATTTAATTATTGGGCATGATATATTATGTGTGGAAATAAAGTTTACAATGACTTTTTTTCAATCTTGAAAGAAGCATTGGACTTTTAGAATTAATTCAAATAATTGTGATTTGAATTTATGTTAAAACTAGAGGTGGTAAGAAATAGTTTCTTACATTTATTGATAAGAGCACAAAATACTGTCATGATTATTTGTTGAGAAGTAAAGATGAGGTCTTGAAAATATTTACATATTACAAGAATGAGGTTGAGAATTAACTTAGTAAGAAAACCAATGTGCTAAGAACTATGAACACAATCACTCTTTGGTGACTTTTGTTACAACATGGTACAATACTACACCTTATTCATCTCAGCAAAATGAAAGTTGATAAATAGAAAAATAGATTAAAGATATGTTAATAAGTTCTAGATTATCTCAAAATTTATAGAGAAACCTATATTCTATACAAATTATACTTACAACTATATACGTCAAAAGGAAAAAACCAGTAAAACCCCTTATGCATTGTGGAAAGGTCGAAGACTTTCCTACAAATACTTCATAAATGTGGGGGTGCTTGGTTAAAGTAGTAATTCCTATTCCTAAATGCATTTCAATGGGACCTATAACAATTAACTATGTGTATTAATAATAATAGTACATTTTAATTTCTTATTTATAAGTCTGAAATTCATATTATTATTGAATTAAGAAATGCATGCTTTATGTAACATGAATTTAATTACAATCCATACAAGAGGCGAGTTTTCTTGAATGGAACTCATGACACTACAAATAGAAGCAGTCAAGACTAAGAGAAATAATAAGATAATGATGAACCTAGACACATCAAGAAGGTTAGTACATCAAAATTTTTGGTCGAGATTTTCTAACTTATGTGTTAGAAAAATGAACTTCAAAACTTTAAGGAAATGATGTCCAGTTTTGAAGCTCTATATTGGAAAGAGGCAAGTGTGTGTATCTCAAGGATGATGAAAATGATTGTGTCATTAATTGTCTCTATATCCGTGATTTGCTCATTATGGGTAGCAATAATGAAGTCATGAAAGTTACAAAGAGAATGTTTAACAATAAGTTTAACATAAAAGGTATAAGTGTTACTAATGTTATATTAGGGATAAAAATCTCTAGAACATTGGATGGATTAGTATTAACTTAATTGTTTTATATTGAGTGAATACTTAAGAAATTTAATGAATATGATAATGGTCCAGCGAGAACACATATAAATGTAAATCTATGTTTATCTAAGAATAATGACAAAGACGCTGCTCGATTAGAGTATGCAAGAGTAATTGCAGTCTAATGTTTGTGATATATTAAAAACATAACATATGTTGTCAATTCATTGAGTAGATATACTAGTAACCTAAGGTCATATCACTAAAAGGCAATAGTTAATATTCTAAGATATTTTAAATACACCCTAAGCTATGCATTGTATTACTTGAGGAATCCAGTTATGCTTGAAGATTATTGTGATGCAAACTAGATATAAAACATCAAAGGAAGAATTGCAGCCTATACCTGAACCTATACAAAAATTGCTTGTTGAGTTCAAGGATGTGAAGCTAGATCAGCTTCCGTCCATATTGCTGCCAACTGCCTTATGTAGGTGGCAGCTTTGTGGGCGTGGCAGCAAGGTAGGAGCAGTTCTTAGTAACTGCCTTACCTGAGGTGGCGCAACCAGATTAGTCCAGCAAACCCTTGGGCGGTTGGGGGTGTCAACCGTCATCTTCTTTGTGTATACATCAAATACTCCAAGTCTACAAGTGGTTATCTCCTTACACTTGGTAGTATCTTGAAAATCTTCTAAACAAAGTGTATTGCTAGATTCATAATGGAATCTAAATTTATTGTACAAAGAAGTTGAGTAACTTCGTCGTCTCTTAGAAGATATTCCAATATGGTCAAAATATGTGCTCGCAATATATATACATTGTGATAGCCAATTTGTAATTGGAGGGGCACAAAATCAGATGTAGAACGGTAAGTCTTGCCTAAAACGTTAAAGACATAATATCGTAGTATAACTGCTCTCTAATGGCATTATGACCATTGAGTACATAAGGTTAAAAGTCAATATAGTAGATCCGTTAAACGAAATATTTGACAATAGAGCAAGTAAATCGAGGGGAATGAGTTTGAAGCCTATACATTAAAGTTGCCATAATGGCAACCCAACCTAGCTGACTGAAGATCCCAAGATTTATGTTCAAAGAAACAACTGAATTGTGTGCGACTCATTGAAAATCACTATGGGGATAATATCTCCTACTCATTCCTATGATCAAAATAGTGATACCTGCAGTGTTGAACATGATAAGCTAAGTTTTTAATGATTCTTATATCTTATTAACACAAGTGGGGTATAACAGAATACTCTTAATAAGAAATCACCTATGTGAGTGTGAACAGGGCTGGTTCTATGAAAATGACTAAAGGCTAAATTTTCCAAGAGCTCTTATAAAAAAATCAGACATTGTTTAGGGCCAAAATGAACACAATCATGAAAACCAACTATGTTAGGAAAGATTCTGTATGATTGCTATTGTCTTGGGTTACACAAACGGTTAAACAGTTCAAGACATCATGTTTACTAATTAACCAGTAATTCCGATAATATTTCATAAGGAAAGGTTCCAGGCCACAAGTTACTTTTCTCTATAAAGGAGATTTTCAAATGAACTTTCTTAGTGTTTGCATATCATTTGCATTGCTTTCAGTCAATTTCATTCATGTGGGAGATTATTGAAAAAATGAGTTATTTAAGCATAATTTTTTACCATCTTTGAGCCAAAACTATAGTGGGTCCCACACGTCCACATGGAAATGTGTTCTCCCCCATGAGAATATTAAGAACATATATTGGGTTGCTCAAAACTATTAAGGAGTGAATGAGAAATTATCTTCAGACATCACCACTTGGAAATGGTAACAATATGCCCCGCCCTGCACCGAACTAAGCCGAGTTAGGTCGCGTCGGGATTGGACCTTGGCCTGCAGTTTATATATATATTTTACAAAAAAACTTATTTATTTAAAATTTCTAACCGTTATCAATTCAAATAGTTTTGACTGTTAGCAAATAGCTGCACCTGTTGAAACATGTGTGTCTGTTCACCATGAATAAATGTAACTATTGGGCTTCGTGGCTGTACTAAATAGTCATGAAGTGGTTTATATAAACTAATCCGTCCTTCATTGCAAAGGTTAATCATTTTATATGCATGAAGTACGCATTCATGCATGAGTCGATCAATACATATACATAAAGTCAGAGAGAGTACAAATATTGTTGTGGTTTGCCAGGCACACAGTTTGTTGTGCTTCTACTGTGTGACGATTTAAATCATTGTATCATGGGAGACATACGTTTAAAGGGCTTGCAAGCACCACTACGAGGGGTGAAATCTGTCTTAAGGACATAGTGTCAAACACTAGTCTTGATATACTCTTATTTGTTCTTTCCATATTTGCATAAACTTGTAAGTACAATTTCTATTCTATAATTTTATATTTTGTTCAAATTATTAAAATTGTCTACTGTGTATTAAATTTTATAAATAGTATTAAATTTCTTCTTAAATTCTGTAAGTATTGATTCTGATTCAGAATCAGTTATTGTAGTAATTTTAATTGATTCATTATAATTCTGACAGTATTAATTATAAAGTAAAATTGGTATCATAGAACCAACAATATGTGGATAAAAAAATTTACATGTGCTCTCACATTTACAACCGGTCACACAATCGTTGTGATTGATAAAATGGTTACTCTGTCATAAAAAAAAAAAAAAAAAAAAAGGACAAAAACTAGCAAAATGTGATTGGTGACAAATGAGTGCAATAATGAGGTTTGAAACAATGCAGCTCATTTATTTGGTCCCAGCTTCTGTGGGTTTTTTTTTTTTTTTGGGGATTTTGAATAAAACATTTTCTCAAACACATGATGTGTTTCAGCATTTTCCTTCTCTCTCTCTCTCTCTCTCTCTCTCTCTCTCTCTCTCTCTCTCTCTCTCTCTCTTTTTAATGCTAATTAATTTTAACATGTGGATAGGGGATCATGTCCAATCATGTGAGCATGCAAGAAGAAAATCTAACGCTTGCTGGTGATCTGTGGATCTGTGGCTACAAACCAGATCATATTGCAGTTCTTCAACAATTAAAAGACTTGTTAATTAAAGCACCAAAAAAAAATATGAAAAAAGTGACTTCTTAATTAGCATCATACTCTGTCACACTTTGAGACTTATTAGGCTTGAATTCTACTTTCATATTGGCAAAAGACAAGTGCTACCCTTCTATCTGCAGCCCCAATAATGGGACTCAAAAACACTTTAGTGTGTGTTTCCAATATCCATTTGATGACTTGTGTCGTGGAGTCTCACGTCATATAGACATGGGAGTGCTATGGAGCTTATAAAGTGGGTACCCTATCTCTAAAGTTAATATTTTGGATTAGAAATATCTACACTTAATAGGTTAATATTTTGGATTAGAGATCTAGCCGGTGATAAGTGATCTTATTTCGCAATGAATTATGATAAGTGGCATCCGAACAGACAAAATTTCTTATTTTGTGCACACCAAGTGCACTTAGTAGCAGGTATCCGAGCAGACATGATATTTTATCTGGTGCTTATCTTATGCACACCAAGCGTACCCAGCAATTACCTATGACAAATGGTATCCGAACAAACATGATATCTTATCTGGTGCACACCAAGCGCACTTGGTAGTCGGTATGATATCTCTATGACATAATACAAAATGTGATAAAATGAATACAAGAAAATTCAATATCTAATTTCGAGAAATACTCACCCAATTAGTAATAGAACAAAATTTCTAAATTTCAAGATATGAATATTATTGATAAAATTGAATAATAAAGACTTACTGAATTAAAAACTACTACTTTGAATAAAAAAAACTACTTTTACAGACCTTCCTCCTTTGTTTTCATTTAAATTTTAGTATATTATAAATATTAGTGTTTTGTTCATCATAGAAATGTATATGTTTATATTTTTTAGCGTTTTATCTTTTTATTATTTGTACAATTAATTTCACAATTTATTGACCAAGTAATATCTTCTTTTTACACTGTGTTATGGTTGTGCCTGTATTCAGTCTTCTTTGAATTGATTTGGGTTTACTCAATAATAAGGTTTTTTGTTAGAATCGAAATAAAAGGATGAAGCAGAATGTGATGCTGTCAATTTGCTAACACGATAATCAGGTTGCTGGAAGTAAAGTATAAAGGTTTGCAGTATGGAATTTACATCAATGGTGTTTTTCAGATTTGGGATGGTTATTGTGATACATTGGGAGAGGATTCCATCCATTAGACAAAGTGAACTATTGCTTCAGGGATGAGATTAAAGGGGTGGGGGTTTGTCAAGTTAGATTGGAATTCTGTTTGTAAATATTTGGAAAATTAGTTGATTTCTTATCAACAGTTGAGTGATTCATGGAGCCTGATAGTTTTCCTTTTTCTTCTTTTCTTTTTCTCTTTCTTATTGATGTAATCTTGGTATCCTCTTGTACTCATTTTTGCATCAATATATTTGTTCTTTGCTTATAAAAAAAAAATCAGGTTGCTGGAGGATGTTGGTGCGTCCTTGCAGTACAACGTGTAGCATCATGCCATCATAAGAATTATTAATTTTTATTTAATTGAATAGTGGGTTGCTGTCATAAGTTTTTTGAATCATGCCATCATGTCCTTGCAATACACTTTTGACTACTAGTTGAGTTTTTTAAGCACATTCAGATAATTTTTTGTAAGCGTAAATTTTGACATTTTTCATTACTAGTGAGTTTTTTAAGTATATTAAAACAAAAAAATTTAAAAGTGTAAAATTTTATACTTTTTACAACTAGTGAGTTTTTAAGTATATTCAGGTAAATTTCTTAAAATTGTAAACTTTTACACTTTTCAAAACTAGTGAGTCTTGAAGCACATTCAAGCGAATTGACTGAAAGTGTAAAATTTCACACCTTTCGTAAGTAGTAAATTTTTAAGCTTGTTCAGGTAAATTTCTTGGAAGTGTAAATTTTTACACTTTTCATAACTAGTGAATTTTTTTGACACATTCAAGCAAATCGCCTAAAAGTGTAAAATTTGACACTTTTAGGAATGAAACATGTGATTCAATCCTAAGCTAGGAAGACATTCCTAGCCATGGGAGTTGTATAATCTATAAGAATGCTTCACAATCTTTGAATTTTTCAAAGTGAATAAAACTGGTAAAAATCAAGAAATTCATAGCAAAAATTAATTTTTACAATATTGTTTTCTCATTTTTTAAGAAATTGTTCAATTTTACATTTTTGGAGTGAATTTGTTTTTCAAAATTTCATATCTAATATGCATCTTGTTTGATAGATTTCAATTTTTGAGAGCTCAAATATATAAATTTTATTGAAAATAGATTTATATATTTTGAATTATTAAATTTTAATATTTTGAAAATTTTTCTTGAAAGTTAGGCATAACTCACCGCCATGCAGTTAGAGTATTTTAGAGAAAAATACTAAAAGAATATTTTTGTCCAATAAAAGATAATAGACTTAGTTGGTTACTAAGATTAGATTTGTATTAATTGATAATTTTGTTACTTTTCATAGACTTGTAATTGAATGACCACTTTATTTGTTAGCTCATCATCTTCAGGCAGAATTGGCTAAGGAGAAGCATATTTTCAAACTTTTGGCTTGTTAATCTTTCCATTCCTATTAATGAGTCAAAACATGCATGGTAGAAAATACATGATATGCTCTGTTAAGTCATGATAAGCTACCAAAGTTGTACTCACTTGGGGGGATTAAGGTTATGTTTGGTTTGAAATTTTAAAATTTATTTTGATTATTATGTAAATGATTATTACATAATTGATCAATATTTAAATAATTTAATAACAATAATGTTTGGTTATTACATATGAGCAAAATAATCTCTTTTTAAATTTCAAATTATTATCTATAATTTTATATTCTTATCTATAAATATGAATTTGTTTTAGACAAAATCAGTTTTTAAACTTATTATGATTTAATTAAATTTTTATGGAATTGGTTATAAATTAACTTTTTTTTTTTTTGGTTAAGTTAACCAAAATACATTTTTCAAACAAAAAATTGATTTAGTCATTTTTACCAATTAAATCCAGTAAAATAATTTAAACAAAACATACACTAACAAGGGCCATTGAGAGTAATACTATTATTTTCACCTCTTTCTGCCTTTGTTTTTCACCTTTCACAAGAAGTCCTATTGGGGTCCCATGGTAGGCCACTGGTTAATGGGTCCCACCTAAATATGAGAGGGTAATAAATAAAATAATAGAAAAACGAGAAATTATTTAATAAACTCATGACACTTATGAAATTCACATGACACTTATTGTATAATTAAAATCATACAAATTGTTATACGTATGTGATAAATTTATAAAATAACTTGTGTAGAGAGAGGTGAAAGGAGTAACATTATTGTTGATTCAACTATGATAATAAAAGTAATACTAAGTACATGGGTTTGGTTTATTGGATGACATCATCTATCATAATTTTTTTAAAAAATTTAAATAAAAAGACAAAACACATTCATTAATTAAAAAAAAAATCATTAACACATCATTAACAAATCAAACTGATATACTAAGTATTTTTTTAATAATAAATGTAAAGCAGAATGAGAAAGATCACTAATTTGATCATATTTCTATTGGATTAGATACCCTCCATAAGTAAGCAATCACTATCTCAAACACTTAATAAAAGGCCTAAAAATCTAAGTGGAGAGGATTTATAGCTAAGTGGGTGAGCTAAACCTGTTAAATGTTACTTTAATTTTATATAGATAGATGAACCCAAAACCCAAGGCCCACCAACCTCACCAATGTCATATCAGTTAGAGAAGTGTGTTTAACAGAATTCTTTGATGTCCTCCCAAGTCAGAAGTAAACAAAATAAAGATATTCCAATTGCAAATTCAATGGGGGCTCTTAGCCTCTGTCTTGACTGATCAACAGCCTAATGCAACAGTTCCCTCTTTTTAAGGGACCTTCTCTTCCTTTTAAAATAAGCTAAAGAGTAAGTGGGCCTTTTAACAAAACAAGAGTATGTAAGCTTCAACACACAAACTTTCAGTACTTTCTAGTTTCTGACTGGATTTGTTACTCCAAATTCAAGGTGGGGCACCAACTTCTCTCCTATATATGAGAGAGAGAGAGAGAGAGAGAGAGAGAGAGAGATGTGAGATGATAATTAATATGGGTTAGTTGGGGAGAGAGAGAGAGAGAGATGTGAGATGATAATTAATATGGGTTAGTTGGGGAGCTGGTGTTGTCCAAAAGAATCATTCACTTGTTTCAGTTGATGATCTTCCTTGGAACATAAGATGACAAACAATGTAGAAGTGAAAAAAAAAAATTAATAATGGTTTCAAACTTTCAGTGACATATACAAGTCAGCAAATATGAGAAGAGATATCAATAGAGTGCACATGTCATAAACAAAGTCAGAGAAGGTATTGTAGATGGATGCAGTATCATAATGTTCTCTTAGTAAAAAATTTAAAAAAAGAAAACACATTATGTCATGGGAGCTTATTGAACCAATCCAATAGGAACTCATCCATATCTTAATACCATCGTATGAGGTTATGATAAATGAAAGAAATTATACTTGCAGGCAATGCCCCCAAAATTTTATATAGCAGTGTAATGGACGGTGCCTTATAATATGACTGAGATGGACTTCTCACTTCTCACTTACTTTACTAGAACAACACATCATCTGTTAAAGTAAAACAAAGGCAAAGCAGTTGCCATAACAAAAAGTCAATGCAGAATTTTGCAGCGGAAAAAAGAATTATATGAATTGCTTTTTCAAGAAGCATTTTAAAGCAGTTTATATCATAGGTATCAGAATCAGATCGGCCAGTTCAATCGAAAATCAGATCTCCATCTGATTTGGTATACTGATCGAATCATTTTTGCACTAGAACCGGACTAAATTGACTTTGATTCCTATGAAGCTGCGCTGATATACAGTGCATTCATTCTCTCTCTCTCTCTCTCTCTCTCTCTCTCTATATATATATATATATATATATATATAAAAGATAATGCAACTGTAAGATCGAATGCATATGAGATGGGGTGTTTTAACCCCTAAATAGCCTGAGATTGAATAATTTATTTATCTCAATCACTTTTTTTCCAATATTTAAGTCATCCAAAGTTAAAACGCACTATTTCATATGCACTGAGTATATATAGTACCATTACCCTATAAAAAAAATTGTATAGATGGAGAATCAAATATATATAGTGCATTTATTTTCTCTCTATATACAATGGTTAAGAGTAAGTTTCTTAATCACTTCGGCAATAATTCGTGATGACAATTTTTATATCAAATTTAACATATAGTATATTTTTAAATAAATTAACTATAAAAATGGTTGAACTAGTCAACCATGAACTAACTCTTTCACCGGTTCATTGTCTAGTCCTGTTATGATAATTATGGTTTAGATGCTTATAGTTTGATGAAGGCTATCCTTTCAAGAGAAATTATATTAAGACAACATCCTCTAACAATTGGGCCCTTTCATCATTCTGTTGCTTTGTTTGATTGCTCATGGAGTAATGCTTTTGAGAATTCAACCAAACTCCCTTATTTGTGCCAATACATTTTCATTAATTAGAAAACAAGAAAGTAGAAATAAGTAATACAAAGCAATTAAAGCCTATCATTAACAATGAGCTCAGTTTATCAAAATTTCTCTCAAAAGAGGAACATCTAGTGCATTGTTTCTTCTATTTTTATGACCATTTCATGATCAAACAGTTGAGTGACCCAGTACCATATGTAAAGCAACCATTGAGAATTAGCATGCCGAACCACATAATGAAGCAACTCAAGTCTATCAAAGAAGAAGGAAGCATGTCTAGAGTAAGGTCCCATCAAAATATGTATTAAGGCAACATGGTGACTTAACATCAATTTAAAGACATCTAAAATTAAAGCAACAAAAACAATGCATGCCATACACTGCAACAGTTTGACATTCTAATGGAAGTCATTTGAGGTTATATATATATATATATATATATATATTCTGAAGGGACTAACAATTATAAGTAGGTATCAGAACAAAAGTTCATGACTGCAGGTACAATTAATTGTGGAATTACAATAAAGTTGTTGAAATTGACAATTAAGAGTCATGTTTTATCAATGAGAGGTTGCTCAAAAGCTTATTGACATAAATGAATTGTTGGTAGATCAATGAATGTCTCAAGAGCCCGTTTGGAGATCTTCAAATTATGGAAAATTGATTTTAGAGAACGGTATTTGTTCTTTTACTTCCAAACACCTAATGTTCCTTCTTGTGTTGTCGAACCCATGTTTGCCCGCTGCAAATCTCACGACAAGCATACACAAAAAATAAAATATTGAAAACTTTCACATGTAAATTATGGAAACAAAACTCTGGAATTAGCTTAGCTAGTAAGGCCTCAAGGACAAAAGGTTATGTCTCAAGAGATTTCTAGTTCTAATAATGCTAAAGATGTGCTTGATTTTACCCAATATACAATTAATTAATGCTAAAGGTTTGTGCCTCGTTTTACCTGTTAAAGGTATGCCTCATTTTATCTAATATGAAGTTTTTTTTTATGCAGGGTAACATATTCAAAATTTGTTCTGACAGTCACGCATCTAAAGAATATGTAATTGACAAGTCTGTGTCACTAATATATGTATATATGTGTGTGTGTATACACACACAAAAGAAACAAATGGAGTAGAGCTAAAAATTCTGGGGTTCTAGTTTTGTGCGACCAAATTTTGTTTGGGCTTGGCATTGGACTAACCCAACACAACCCAACCCAAGGGATCTACTAGAACTCAATACCTCACTTTTTTTTGTTAATGCCTAACAACACATGGTGGATTGGCTACCCTCTCACTTCTTCATAGGATGATAAACGGCAAGAAGTGCAGTAGTAAAATAATATGGAAATTTTTTTTTATGATCAAGCAAATTAGATTTAGACATATGACATATATTTTAAATTAAAGTATCATTATGATATCATTTATATTATATGTCCAAATTTAATTTGCATGATGGTAGAAAAATTTCATGTTACTTTACTACTGGACCATTTTTTCATGATATATGGTTGATGGTTTTGTACACACCAAATTCTTGGTACAAAATCAATATTTTACTACCTCTTCGTAAACATATATATTCTCAGGCCAACTCTATACAATTGGATGCTTAAAGCAATAAAGTGACAATTTTAAATGAGGTTTTTTCTTTGAATATTAATGTAATGTTTTTACTATATTTCATATATATATATATATTATATTTACTTTTGTAATACTATAAAATTTAATTATTTTCCAACAAGAAAGAGGTGTATATTGAATGAAACTCTAATAATAAATTTTTTACATATTTTTATATCTAAATAGATAGTAATAAAATATTAGAGTACAATGTGAATAAAACTCTATTAATAAAATTAAGTATTTTTTATAGCGCCTTTTTTGTAAAATTGGATTTTTATTAGCCTTAAACTTCTAATTTGATTATACTATAAATATATAAAATTGCGGCTTATTTTTTTTTTTTTTAGAGTTATACTTTTATTAATCTTAAACTTCTAATTTGATTATACTATAAATAAATAAAAATTCTGGGGCTCTAGTTTTGTGAGACCAAATTTAGTTTGGGCTTGGCATTGGACTAACCCAACCCAACCCAAGGGATCTACTAGAACTCAATACCTCACTTTTTTTTGTTAATGCCTAACAACACATGGACGATTGGCTAGCCTCTCACTTCTTCATAGGATGATAAACGGCAAAAAGTGCAGTAGTAAAATAATATGGAATTTTTTTTCATGATCAAGCAAATTAGATTAAGACATATAACATATATTTTAAATTAAAATATTATTATGAAATCATTATATTATATATCTAAATTTAATTTGCATGACGATAGAAAATTTCATGCTACTTTACTACTGGACCATTTTTTCATGATATATGGGTGATGGTTTTGTACACACCAAATTTTTGGTACAAAATCAATATTTTACTACCTCTTCGTAAACATATATATTCGCAGAGTCAACTCTATACAATTGAATGCTTAAAGCAATAAAATGACAATTTTAAATGAGATTTTTTTTAATATTAATGTAATTTTTTTACTATATTTCATATATATATATATTATATTTACTTTTGTAATACTATAAAATTTAATTATTTTCCAACAAGAGAGAGGCGTATATTGAATGAAATTCTAATAATAAATTTTTTACATATTTTGATATCTAAATAGATAGTAATAATATATTAGAGTACAATGTGAATAAAACTCTATTAATAGAATTAAGTATTTTTTATAGTGTCTTTTTCGCAAAATTGAATTTTTATTAGCCTTAAACTTCTAATTTGATTATACTATAAATATATAAAATTGATTTTTTTTATAGGGTCAGACTTTTATTAATCTTAGACTTTTAATTTGATTATACTATAAGTATATAAAATTTGGTTCATTCGCTTTAAGAAGAACCTAAAACGATTGTTTTATTCAGATTTATAATAGAGCCGGCCTTGACTAGACGTAAGTATAGTTGAAGAGTTTTCTCATTGACGAAATTGGAACATTGTTCAGTGCGTGAATTATATTTTTAAATTTTTTAAATTTAAGCCACTCCAAATTTTTGGCGCAGCCAATCATAATTTCTTATTCTTTTCTTTTTTATCAAACTTCAATCTCTTCTTTTCCCTCTTTGGCCCAATCCTAATTTCATTTAAAATTTATCCACCCCAAATTTTTTATTGTTTTAATTATTTATATTTTGACTTAACACTAGTTGCACTAATTTGATTTCCTAGCTCCGCGGGTATATTGATGTGGTGGAGAGAATCGCCATTGTGTAGCTTTGGAATCAATGGGAGAGGATGACGAGGGATGATAAACATTAAAAATCTCATAGGTCTTCAAATTACATCCACTGTTCAAAAAATCATCTCAACTTGAAGTAAAAATTATATGATATACTTAAAAAAAAAAAAAAAAAACTATGTAATGCTTACACAAGATAATGAATTAAGGGTTAGAAAATAAAAGGAAAAACAGAAAAATCATCTTCAATAAAATTGGGGGAGGGGTGTATACACGCAATCCATGTAGGATTGAGTTATGGTTCATGATCGGTCATCAAGATCTCATATAAAATCGAATGAATTGTGTAATAGATAGTTTATTAATACCGTGGAATTGTAACAGTTTTAATCAGTGATTAGGTTAACATCAAACCATAGTTATCAGAATTGCACCGGATGATGACCAGGTGAAGGGATTGATTCACGGTTTACTAGTTCAATCAGTTTAATAATTAATATATTAAAAATATATATAAATATATTAAAAATTAAAAAAATAACAAGATTTTTTTTATTATTTGGTGATAAATTAACAAAATATAAGCATAATCATTGAAATTATCTTAATGTATAAGTTTAATATATTTGTATATATAACAGAAATACAAGTAATAATATCTTATTTTATACCAAATTTTATCATTTAATTATCAAATATAAGAAGTTTTGTGAGAAAACAAGTTGTAGGTGATAAAAAGACACAAGGTGGTTCAATCGATTTTTTTTTAAAAATCGACTGGTGTACTCAGTTTTTTAAAAAATTGGTCAGTTCAACCGATTTTTTTTTTTATTCTTTAGCAAAAATGGTATATTAATCAAAGAGAACTGGTTTAATGCTCGGTTCTCGGTTGAATCAGTCGGTTTGGTCCAGTTCTAAAAATTATGAATCAAACTCATACTAACCACATTCGATCAGAGTAAAATCTAAGTTTAATATCAAACTCACACTTACAAAATTTATTACAAGTTATTTATATTTACAACTAGCTAATACACAACATGGTCATCGTATATATATAGAAACTTGTGTAGTGTCATCGGCTTGGCTCTGACCTAAAAGCTATAACTGATGGGTAGAGGTACCAGATCGCTTAAATGGTCTAAGACCCCCTACTCACAACCGATATGGGATTGTGCCATACTCTTCCACCCAAATTCGCGATGCCCTTAGTCGCAGTCGGGCCTCAAGGCGGGTTCAGGCTCCGTGTTTTATAGTTACCACCTAGCCATTCGAGTCTCGGGTCGACTTTGATACCATTATCACGGGCCGGGCTTTGACCCAAAAGCTGCAACTGATGGGTAGAGATATTGGATCTCGCTTATATGGCCCAAGACTCCTTACTCACAACCAATGTGGGATCGTGACAGTAGATGTCACGCCCCGAATTCCTCGCAAACCCGGGGCGCGAGTAACGAGACAGAAAGAAAATAAAATAAGATACAATCTAAACGAATTTAACCAAGCATGCATCCATTCCCATTAATACATCAAAATAACGTGAAATACATCCCGCCATTACAGTGTTCACGGGTCATTCGGGCTCAAGCCCTTACATCACAAAACATAAGTTCCATGGATAAAAAATGCACTAGGTGCTTCTTCCTATCAAGGTGTCACTGAAACTCAAGTAGCTAGGAGCATCCTCATCTGAAATGTTGTCCCACGAATGGGTCAGCTCAACTGTTGGTACAATATAATGCTAATGCAAGAAACAAAATTAAGGGTGTGGCATGTGCAAGTGTACAGTTATATCTACATGGCATTTAACATCATGCATACAATGTACTAGCAATAATCTACATGTTATCCAACTCATTAACATAATCTAAGGCGTGGCATGTGTAAGTGTACAGTTATATCTCCATGCATAATTATAAACTACATGCCATCCCATTCATCCATACAATGCATTAACAAGATTCAAAACAATTATAACCTACATGCCACCCAATTCATCCATACAATGCATTAGCAAGATTCATCACATATTCGGCAATTCATTAATGCAATGCAATAAAAATATGCGTGACACAACCATGCAAACTCCATGTCACACCCATGCCTCACTTTACGGACCTTCTCCGACGGCCTGAGCATCCAGTATGTCTCACTTTACGGACCTTCCCCGACGGCCTGAGTAAGCCAGTAAGTACTATGCCAAATGCTCAACTCACGCCATGTCCAAAGAATCACACTATGCCAACATGCTCATGATTCCATGCAAACCCCATGTCACACCCATGACTCACTTTACGGACCTTCCCCGACGGCCTGAGTAACCAGTATGCCTCACTTTACGGACCTTCCCCGACGGCCTGAGCATCCAGTATGCACTATGCCAAATGCTCAACTCACACCATGTCCAAAGAATCACACCATACCAATATGCTCATGATTCTACCATGTCACAATGCAATCCGATAAATCATCTTATCCCCACATGAGGCATTCTTTAAACAATGTATCACACAATAACATTCCAATCACAAGATCTTTTTATCAAGATTACATGCCCAGCACAACCCACTTAACACATGCTTTAAATCACGCATTACATAATCTTAACAATCCTCAAAATATAATCTACACATCCTGCTAACACATGCGATATACACATAGTCATGATCCACATTCATCACCAAACTTTCAACAAGATAACAAGGAGCACATAATCATATGAGCAATAAAACAAACATGTGAATCATCAAGTCAATATGGCAGTTATTCCTAAACTTAATTCTATTTCTTACTTAGCACAATATATCGTACCTGATGGGTCGATCTCGATCTCAGGAAAGCGTACTCGTAGTATAGTCGAATCACGGTAAGAATACCGAAGGTCAGATCACCTTCTCCTTGCCTTTTCGTGTCCCTAAAATCATAACATGTGACTCAGTCCATTTGTTACTTGAATTATGCTATTCAACAAATTTTATGTCTTTATTTTATAAGTTTCTATTTTACTAGATTTAACTCTACCATTAAGTCCGGAACGTCGAAGAAAATAGGTTTGGGCTTTCGCGAATTTTAATTTGGACATCCGGGCTAAAAGGGCAAAACGGTCATTTTGTACTTCCACAGTTTCCCATTTCCCAAGGCCTCTCCTCATAAATTGGATCCCACGGTTGGGTCCGAAACGTTCGAGATAATAAGATTTTACTATTTGTTCATTTAAATCGGGGTTCGTTTGACTGTGTTTCAATTCAAGGGCATTTTGGTAATTTTAAAGTTTACCACGGGTCTCTTATTTTTGGGGACCTCGTATCGCATCACAGACCTCACCGTTGGTCTTAGTAGGTTCAAAATAGTTAGGATACATATATGGCTTGTCCTATTTGAACTCCGGGCCATTTTGGGTTATTTAACTTAATTAAATAAACTTAATTTAATCTAAATTATTAAATTATAATATATACACATGTTATTTGCATAAAGGAAAAGGTGCGTACTGGGTGGCACCACGGCCAGGCATTACCCTCCCCTCCTTCCCGTCTACGGTTCGAACCCCCGCAACCCTTTTTTCCCTTTCTTTTTCTTTTTCTTCGTTTTCTCTCCATTTCCTTAAACGGTTGGGCCCAAGATCTTTTTAAACAATCAGGCCCAAAAACCCTTTTTAAAATAACTGGCCCAATAACCCTTTAACTTAGAATAGGCCCAACTAACCCCCTGACCAAACCTGGACCAGCCCAATATTTTAAAACCAAATGACCCACTGAGTTAAAAGAGAAAACGGCCCATCTCTGCCCAAACCCCAGACGACATTCCGGTCATCTTCTCCGGTGGTCCTGCCGGTGCCTGGTCGACGGAAAACTGCGGCCCCTTACCGTTTTTAACGTCGATTTTTCTCTGTTTTCACACTAAATGAATCCTAGGACCCTAAGAAATTATTTAGGAATGTTTATGAGCTTCAACACAGTTCACATGCACTGATCCACGTCAGTTTTCTGGTTGAGAAACCCAGATTCCGGCCAACGATTTCTTCCATATTTCATGCCATTTTCTTCACTGTTTCGGTCCCATTCTTAATGGAATTAGTTTATGCACCTACCAGGTGCATTTCCCTATCATTTAAATAGAGTTTAATACACATGAAATATCAAACCTGTCCCATGGCCGTGACCTGCAACTGGGTCTCATTCCCTCACCTCTCACCCATTTTACCTGATTTTCCTTTCATCCATTTCCCCTATGAATGAGCTACATGGTCCTAAGATCAAATGCAAATGTGATGCTAAGGAAAAAAAAAAATAAAACAGAAACATGGAGACCAACCTGTTTGCAGCCGATCTCCTCCTCCCTTCTGTTCCAGGTTAGCCCGAACCACTCCCTTCTCTTTCTGTCTTTCTTTCACAGTTTTCACGAGCACACACACACACATTCACTCTATCAACTCTCTTTTCCTTCACTTTCTCTCTCTGTATCTCTCTCTCTTTCTCTCTCTCTCTCTAAATCAAACCTCTCCACACTCTGAAATCTCTCTGCACACTCAACCCCTACTGCCAGCCCACTATTTCTCTTTCTTTTTTGACTTCTCCTGTCCAAGCCACCCTATTCTCCAGGTCTGCACCCACACACCCACATGCAACCCATATATATATATATATATAATATGTCACACACACACAACCGACCCACACACTTTAGAATATATCTTTCTCTACATACACACTAGTGGCACACATTTAATACATAACATTATGTACATGCACATACATAAGTAAAAAAAAATTTATTCCAAAAAATTTTTTTTTTTTTTTTTTCATTTAAAATTTTGTATCTTTACATCCTTCCCTCCTTAAAGAAATTTCGTCCTGAAATTTAAAACAATGTACTTCTTTAACAAAGTTCCGAAAGAATAATATGGATTATTATTGTGACATGAAAACGTGTAGCCTCTCCTATGTATCATTCACCTTCCCCCCAACTAGGCGACGTTGAATGCATTACTCTCTCCCATTACTCTCTCCTCCAAAAGGAACCCCGTCCAATTGGGCAGACTTGCAACGGCGTGCAGACATCTCCACATTCCCTATTAGGGTTTGGTTTTGATCCTACTTGTAACGGCCCACTCCACATGTCACAACATGTAATGAAATTCTCAGAATACGTTGGCTCCTCGATGCCAATTTCCCAAATTCATCCAAACCTCACGACCCACCTCAACAACCCCACATAATAACAAAATAAAGGAAAATCCTCACTGTTCACAAAGACATCTCAAAGTTCCTCACCCACACGTGATGACCATTCAACTAATCTCAAATCAAACCAAGAAATCACCTAGTGATTTATCGCAATAGCATCCACACACATCATCCGTATCACAATCTAATTCAATAACCCAGTTCCAAGTACCATACTCATAAAACTTAAAGTATTGCAGCAAGGCTCAAAAGAACAAAACACCAGTTAAATCCTTCACCATATTAGATCACATATACTCATCAATCGTTACACATAATCATATGAACACATTTAAGCATATTCTTGTACATGCATCAACATAAATCAATTCATATATCAAATCATAGTCACAGTACAATAACAGGCATTAAACTAGCATGCTCACAACAAAATCAACAAGTAACACCCAATGGCTAACTCGTAGCTTACCACATCAGCACTCAAGCATTAAAATCCATCACAAGAATATACAGATACATGAATAAGCATGGTAATCATGAAGGAATGAGATGCACCAAAATCTATCAATACCCCAATCCAAGAACTAAAACAAAGAATATACCTCGAACCGTAGGAGGTCCTGGAAGTAGATGCCTCAGGTGCGGCTACTGCATAAACGCGACCCTGGGTAGTCTGGTTCTGTCTACCCCCTTCCCTCTGTCCAGGGGCCCCGACACTCTGCGCAGAGGGTGCCTGGCTGAAAATGTGGTGCTGGAGGTCTATCGCCTAACTGCGGCTGTGATAGGGGTACCTGAGTGTGTTGATAGTAATGTGACCCTTGTGAGCTCTGTGGGGCTTGCCCCTGAGGGCAGTTGGCCCTAACATGGCCTATCTGATGGCAGATATAACAAATGGGAGGGGTTCTCTACCCTTGACTTTGCACTAGGGGAGGAAGTAATCCCTGGCTAGGTCTAGGCCCCTGTCCTAAACTAGGGTCCCTATGGGGGCAACCGGCCTTTTTATGGCCCGTCTGTCCACATCTAAAACAAGTCGGAGGTCCCCGTGGCGTTCCCTCTTGGGAAGAAATAGGTATAATAGATAGGGGGGCTGAAAGCTGAGTGGGCACTGGTGGTATCTGGGCAGAAGAGGCACTGGTTCGAGACTTCTTCGATGGTCCCCCCTTAGTATAAGTCAGTATAGGCACAGGAGTCTGTGCTAGGGGTGTCCTGCCCTGGGTCCAAGACTCTCTAATCCCTCTGAGGTCGGCCAACTCTCTTTCCACTCTAGTGGCCCTGATCACTGCCTTTTCATAGGTTTCTATAATATGGCCTGCCAACATCTCTCTGATAGTGGGCCTCAGCCCCTGAAGAAACTGGTAAACCCTCAACTCCTCCCTCTCAGTGATGTGTGGGGCGAACCTCCCCAGTGCAGTAAAACAGGACTCGTACTGGGTCACAGTCATGTCCCTCTGGAGGAGTGTCTCAAACTCCTTCCTGAATCTAATCCGAGCGGTCTCTGGAAAATAGTGGTCATTAAACATGGCCACAAATGCATCCCATCCTTCCCCAAACCTACCGATTCTTCCTGCAGATACCTTCCACCACTGGCTTGCTAACCCCGTGAACTGGAATGTGGCACAACGGATTCTCAAGTGCGGCTCGACAATCCTCTGGGAGTCCAGGATCCTGATAATCTGATCTAACCACTCCTCAGCCACTAGAGGATCAGGCTGCCCGGCAAATGAGGGTGGTCTCATCCTCTGAAACGCCTTCATCACGAAGGTATCTCTAGTTTCTCTTCCTGCGGCCCTGGCCTCGGCTTCAGCAGCCCTGGCCTCCTGCATAGTACGGAAGCACTCTTGTATAATGGCTGCTAAATCTCTGGCGCCGATAGTCTGCTCCACCTCCTCCACTGGAGCTAGTACAAGAGCAGGTGCGGGTATAGGAGCAGGAGCAGGGATAGGAGCAGGAGCATCAGTGGGAGCAACAGTCTCCTCTACTACAACCTGTGAAGGTGCAGTAGCTCTAGGTCTGCCGCGTCGGGGTCGATTAGTAGTCCTAGGCCTACCCCGTCTAGTTGGCCCAGCTCTCACAGGAGCTCGTCTAGGTGGCATGGGTCTACAAGTCCAAAGAAAAGAAAAAAATTTAGTACCCCTTTTTCACTCTAAACTTAAGCATTTAAAGAACATATAGTATATACAGGTCACACAAGTAACAGTCACAACATGTCTACACTAAACAAGTTCTTGCACTTAACAAAACATTCACTATAATTCAAAACAATGAGTTACGGCCTTATTGGGTTCATTTATGGTTTCATAACTCTTTCATTATTTCCTACCTTTATAGCTAGGTGATAACCTTTCATGGATCACAGCTCTTTTTGTTACTGACTGATGGGACGCCATCCATCAACTGTAATGCAAGACCTGAGACCAATCCAGTCTAGATAAATATCATATTCATAATACTATAATCCATGAAAATTGGTCACTAACCTAGCACACACTTACAAAATCAACAAGCCACAATCAACAACTAACACATAAACATGCAAGTATGCAATCCATTCCAAGAACACACATATACGTACGGGAACATAACCAACTAGGCATATAACCAAGTCCACGGCCTACCTTATAAATAACTAGGTACACGACCTATCATATAGATAACTAGGTGCATAACCTATCTCATAAATAATTAGGCATATGGCCTACCGTATAGATAATTAAGTGCACAACCTATATCTTAATAACTAGGCACACGGTCTATCCCATAAGGCATATGGTCATGCATTTCTAATCTCAGTCAACCACCCCATCAAACAATTCACAGGCTCCCTATCCGTCGGGAACTTAAGTATAGTGTACACTCGTGCACACCCGGGTAAAACGTGCACATAAAAACATACTACCCAAACTCTCCCAAGTAAACTGAAAGTCTAAACTCATCCCACCGTCCCTAGGTATTCGAACCTATGCTCTGATACCACGTTGTCACGCCCCGAATTCCCGCAAACCAATATTTTAAAACCAAATGACCCACTGAGTTAAAAGAGAAAACGGCCCATCTCTGCCCAAACCCCAGACGACATTCCGGTCGTCTTCTCCGATGGTCCTGCCGGCGCCGGTCGACGGAAAACTGCAGCCCCTCACCGTTTTTAACGTCGATTTTTCTCTGTTTTCACACTAAATGAATCCTAGGACCCTAAGAAATTATTTAGGAATGTTTATGAGCTTCAACACAGTTCACATGCATTGATCCACGTCAGTTTTCTGGTTGAGAAACCCAGATTCCGGCCAACGATTTCTTCCATCTTTCATGCCATTTTCTTCACTGTTTCGGTCCCATTCTTAATGGAATTAGTTTCTGCACCTACCAGGTGCATTTCCCTATCATTTAAATAGAGTTTAATACACATGAAATATCAAACCCGTCCCATGGCCGTGACCTGCAACTGGGTCTCATTCCCTCACCTCTCACCCATTTTACCTGATTTTCCTTTCATCCATTTTCCCTATGAATGAGCTACATGGTCCTAAGATCAAATACAAATGTGATGCTAAGGAAAAAAAAAATATTAAAACAGAAACATGGAGACCAACCTGTTTGCAGTCGATCTCCTCCTCCCTTCTGTTCCAGGTTAGCCCGAACCACTCCCTTCTCTTTCTATCTTTCTTTCACAGTTCTCAAAAGCACAAACACACATTCACTCTATCAACTCTCTTTTCCTTCACTTTCTCTCTCTGTATCTCTCTCTCTCTCTAAATCAAACCCCTCCACACTCTGAAATCTCTCTGCACACTCAACCCCTACTGCCAGCCTACTATTTCTCTTTCTTTTCTGACTTCTCCTGTCCAAGCCACCCTATTCTCCAGGTCTGCACCCACACACCCACATGCAACCCATATATATATATATATATATATAATATGTCACACACACACAACCGACCCACACACTTTAGAATATATCTTTCCCTACATACACACTAGTGGCACACATTTAATACATAACATTATGTACATGCACATACATAATTAAAAAAAATTTATTCCAAAAATATTTTTTTTTTTTTTTTCATTTAAAATTTTGTATCTTTACAATAGACTCAAAAGAGATATTTACAAGTCTCACTATACAATTTTACAATTCCTTCTTCCTTAAGTTTCCTCCACATCTTAAGTTTCATTACTTGAAAAATTAGTTGAAAAATGAGATGAGCTAACAAAACTCAATGAATTATACCAATGCCATGTCATGAATTTTTATAGCAAAAGAAACTTTAAGTAAAATCATAGATATAAAATATTACTAAAACATTTTAAATGCATTTTCAGAAACAGAATTTTTATTTAAACATTTGAATAGTAATAAGTAGCCCAATAAAACTCATAACACATCAAATATTATTTAGTATGTCTGATAAGAGCATAATTTTTAGTATTTTTAATTCCTTTATATTTATTTTTATGAAATATTTTCTATTTAAGTGAGCTGATTAATTCATTTATTGAATTAGGAGAGCATTGAAGGTAAAAGAATAATATTGTGCAACTTTCAGCTTTCAGACATTTCGACCTATGGAGTTTCACTTGAGATTTGGATGGTGTTAGATTTCGAGAATGAGGAAGTGGTCTTCATGAAGTTTTTAGAGGACGTCTTGGGCTTTTCAGAAAGATTTTCTTTGCAAAAATCTGAGTTCGTTTAAGCTTCCAAACATTGTTTCAAAATTAGGCCTAAGAAGCTGATCCGTGCAGTGAAATCCTATCTAACCAGTCAAATTTAACGGACCATAACTTAAGTTTTCGAAGTCCAAATCAGGTGATTCAAAAACTTAAAATTATCTACTCATCTAGGGCTACAACTTTCATGAGGAGCCCAAGTCAAGATTCAGTTGTTTTCGAATAGAAAAATAGCTCGCAAGATTTAGCCTAATTAAAGTGCGGCTGGAGCATGGAGAAAATAAAAAGAAAGAAAGCTACTCAAGGTGGGCTGGGCTAGTCAAACTTGCAGCACTGGAACGGTTGAAAATAAAAAAGAAAGAAAAAGCAGAGGAAGAAAAAGACAAAAGAAATAAAAAAAAGGAAGAAAAAAAGTCAAGGTGGGCTGGGCTTGCGTGATGACTTAGGGCAGGCTGAACTAAGTGTGGCGGACTGAACATTGGGCTAGGGCGCTGACTAGGAAGTTCCTAGGCAGTGGAAAATCAAAGGAGTATAGAGAGGGAGCTGTGCGGCGGAATTCAGGGGAAAGAAAAAAGAAGCAACCCTGCGGCTGCAACAGAGGTGGTAGAACGGAAGAGATACAGGGACAAATAATTTCTTAGTTTTTTTTATAAGTATGTCTGGCTAGTTTTTCTAATTCAATTCAAGGAAATTTTTTTCTAATTCAATTCAAGAAAATTTCGAACTCTCATTACAGTTTAATGGTTGAATCAATTCAGTAACGTTATTTTTCTCTTTTATGAATTATGTTCATGATAATCTATTTTAATTGTTTTATTGATATTTGATTTGATTGATTTAATCAAGGCCTGTTGAATTGATCAGATTAGTATCAATTGCTAGATTCAGGAATTATATTACATAATTGATATGATTCCTAATCAATTGTGGCAAATAGTGATAGATGATTGTAGGACAAGCTTTTGTTTATTGCTATGATTATCATGACCTAAGTTAAACAGTCCGAGCTTGTATGATTGTTGCTTAGAATAATCTAATTTCCTGTATATTAGTGCTGCCATTATATTAAATTTAGAGAACTTGTTCTAAATTGTTTAATGGTTAGAATCTGATGGAGAGCTTATTTCATTAGTGAGGAATTAAGAGAAATTTCGAGTCGCAGAACTTGTTGTTACCTATGATCATTAGATTCATTAAAGGGTAGAATAATGTTATAATTGATTGATTGTTCCTCTAACTGTGAGGGTGAGATTGAACCGAAGAATTGAAGTTTTTAATTCATTAATTTCTGTTATTAATTTAGTTTTTTTAATTATAATTAGTTTGCTCAGAATTCCAAACTCCCCCTATTTATTGTCTTGTTATTAATTGAATTTTAGTTTAGAGTTGGTTAGAATAAATAAAAAATAAATTGTGAACAATCTTTGTGGGATCGACCCTTACTCAGCTAGCTACTGTGTTTGTTTTCTTTCATTGTGTTAAGAAGTAAGGTTAATTTATTTTTGGAGTGTTAACAACGTGTTTCCAATGTCCATTACAACGGTCGGAATGGACGAACTCGCGTCTAACTCAAATTTCGAACAGAATGTCATCTATAATAACAGTCATTTATAGTGACACTAAAGAGATCTCTGACCTACTTATGAGACTTATCAACTCTTAGTCTCCTGCTAAGGACATAATAAAAGGGACCCGTGTAATGACATCTACAAAAACACATTGCTAAATCATATGATTATCCATAAATTTACAAATATATTTGTTAAACATACTTGTAAACTGTACTTCAATTTTATTATTTGAAAATATAACATAATGTTTTATTTGTTAAAACACAGAATAATATGTTTCACAATATTGCATTCAATTCACTATTTCAGGGAAATAGATTACTCACTTCGTGCTCTTAAAGTACTCATTGATCTTTTTTCTCTCCTTAGGAACCCTACATACATACATTTCATATTAAAACTATGTTTGAGTGTAATGTAATATTATTTAATTACGTTTGTCCTATTATAGTTCAAACAATACAATTTAGAATTCTGATAAAATTTCTCATATTTTAATTCCATTGGAGCCTCATTTGACTCTTGTTAAAGGTCATTTATATAAAATATAAGGCTTTTAAATAATTAGGACAACAATTGTACAATCCCTATTTATTTTGTTTATAAGTTTTATTTTTAACTTCTAAGTTCTAAGTGTTGGTTGTTTCAACACTTATCTAGCATTTTGAATCATTATTTAGACTAATCATTAAACTTTAATTAAAATATATTTTTTTTAATTTCTAATAACATTTTTTCTTACTATTTCTCATATTTAGAGTTTTTTTTTTATAATATAATTATGTTAATTATAATTTAGGTAGTGTTAAGATTGTTTTGACACTATTAATCATTAGTCAATTAGTTTAATCATGATGTATCATTCTATATCATATATGTTATTCTTATATTTATGTAATTACTATTTTATGCAAAACTTATTAGAACTTCGAAAGTAATTAAAAATTTCATACAATTCTTGAATCATTTTTAAATATTTCTTTTTAGATGTAGCTGTTGTCTTTAGATGTTATGGCATTCTGTAAAATGATAAATTCTCCCCGATTCTGTAGATACCATGGCAAATGCATCCACAAATGCAGCAGATGTATCAACAGTGGGACAGAATGCGAAGATGCCAACCATCCACACCTCGTCCTGGCATGAATATAGATAAGGAAAAATCCCTGGTGGAAGTCAAGATTGAAAACCCATCTGATTTTCCGATGGATGGTAATAACTTCACTGCTATCAATAACAGACATCCTCAACTGCAGTTTCGACAGCAGCAAATTGCTGCAATGTCAAACTTTCAAGCTCAACCAGTCAATCAATTTAAGCAATTGCCCTCCATTCAAATTCCTGAAGTCCAGACACCGTAAGGAAGACTATTTGTAGAGGGAATTTCACTGAGGGTTGATGAAAAGAAATCAGTGGGATTCTGATGGGTGGGGATTTTGCATGCAGGAACATGAGAATTGTTAGGGCTCCACCAGTGAAGGTTGAAGGCTTTCAGGAATTGATGGGTAGTGATGCTACGTCAAAGCATGATTGAAGGAAAATAAGCTAACCTCACCTCCCAGGTAAAATTACCCGTGGGGATACTCAATGTGATCTTATTTAGACGACCGGATAAGATATGATCAGAGTAGGTAGGATATAAAATTTTATGTGATATTAAATATTTTAATTAAATGTTTAGAACTCATTTATATAAAAGCATTAAATATGTTATTATATAATAATCATGTGTGTGGATGTCTATTAGATATAAGATTTAGATATAACTATTTTTTTATACTTTTATATTTTTTTTTTTCTGCAAGTCATTTAATTTTCTTTTTCAAATATATGCATACAAGTTATCAAAAATTAAAATTTTCTTCACAGGTTGATTGCAAAATCTAATAATTATAATAACAATATTTTAAAATGTGAATGTGCAAATATTATTCACAATATAGCAATCTCTCATTTTTAGAGTGACTAAAAAAAATCAGGATCTGTGTTGCTTAGAATTATCAAAATCAATAATTACATACATGAATATATATATATATATATATATATATATATAACAATTTATTTATTGATATGAAAAATACATTTAAAAAATTAGAACATATAAAAAAAATTAAACAATGAAAAAAAAATCTAATTTTTTTTAACTTAACTCTTCGATGTCTTTGTTTCTATATATTGCGGCATTTTATTTTTATCCTAATAAGATAGGATAACTCAAATATCATCACCCCCTTAATATAAGTTATATCTTACTTGGTTGGGATATAAATGGTTTATCCAATTTTAATTGATGAAATAAAAAATGAGATAAGATAATATTTATCAACTCTCTTATTCCACTTGTCCAAACGTCGCATATGATACACATCTTCACAATTGAATAATCTTTCTACTTAAAATGCTATATATAGATATATATATATATATATTATGCTTATCAAATTTTTCTATTAAAAATATTTACACAAATGATTTGTCATTATTGTATTTGCTTTTTAATACATTATATCATATTATAATATAACATAAAACCAATATAAAACTGTCAACTTATTTATGTAAACTCTTTAAGTAAATTTTTTTAGTCAACATAACATTACTCATATATATATATATATATATATATATATATAGATATATACACATACTAGTAAGTTGCCCCGGATTTGCTAGTTTTAGTGATAAATAAAAAAAATCTGATCTAATTTATCAATTTCATATCACACTATTTTGTGATGAAAAAAAAAAAGAATTTTTTAATCTAAAAAATTGGCATTAAATTTGATAACTAAATTTTTTAGTCATTTTATCGAATATGTATTGTACAAATTTGAAACATTGCACATATTTTCCATACTCACTTGTGAAAATTGATAATCAACTTCTGTATTATAGTTTTTCTAATATTCAAAACTTCTATTATGTAATATTAACCGGTAAATTTGTAATTCACATGTTATATTATATGAAATTAGTTTAAATTAAGATTATGTTTAAACGGACAGCTAAACCACAACACAAAATTTACTAGCTACAACATTTTTATTAAATACTTTTGTATTAAACTTAGAAATCTAAGTTTTTTCGTTAAGTTGATTAAATTTATTATAAATATTTTATTTGACACCATTTATGTATTTTTTTAACAAATAATTCAAATATTTAATTATTTAACTCAAATAATATTTTTTTATAATTATTTAATTTAAATAATGTCTAAAATATTTTTCAAAATGTAAAATTTAAAAAATATGACATTATCTTAATTAGTGACACACTAAATTACAAATGATAACATCAAATAAAGTTGTATCACATCATATATTAAACAATTTTTAAAAATATATATGTATATTTTTTTGAGAAATGTCCACTAACATTACCCATTATATTTTATTAATATTAAATGTTTTTAATTAGATGTCTATTATCACACTTATCAATAAATGGGTCCTATTGCATGGCTCATCATGACTTCCGATGAAAGGCTGAAAAATATTAAATTATCTTATCATAATAATTTTAATAATTAAATAATTAATGATGTATATCTATATAATTTATTTATGTGATTACCTATTTAATTTTTAAAATTATAATTTTAATCAAAGAGATAGCAATGGTGACATAATCTTCAGAAAATAAAACAGTACACACAGTTGTCGATCATAACATTCAATGACAAAACAATGATAATTATTGTAAATAAATAAAAAACTCAAATGTCCAAATACATTAAATGACAATCAAGCAAGAGCTGAAATTGTACATTTTAATAACAATTTTCGGATGTCATGCGAGTCAATCATCTATATTTCTGATGTCTTCACGTGAAGGCTTGAAAAATGGGCCCACCCAAGTATTATCAAAGTTAGAAAAGACAAAGGAAGAAAAACTTGAGCATCTCATTGTTTATTTATTGTGGAGCCCTCGTGAGGTTCCCATATTTGTCAGTGTCTACATATTTATAAGTACAAACGAACAAACCAAGCAGCATTGCTCGTATGTTGTGGGACCCCTGTGGGGTCCACAGATTTACCACTAAACAAGCGAACAAAGCAGGCGGATGGCGAAAAATAAACAAAAGTAAGCACTTGGAAGAAATTTACTACGAAACCCTTCGCTTTTTATTACCGTAATTTGGGTTACAATTTGTGCGGATTAATTCAAATCTAATTTTATATTTTATATTTTTTAAATTAAATATAAAATTAGGTTTTGAGATAAAAGAATTTAAATTAAAACTAAACTTAAATTGATAGTTTAAAAAATCCAGCCCAACTCGAATTTGAATCTAAGTTCAATATTTTATATATTATATTTTAATTATTTATCATTAAATTTATAAGATTTCTTATTATTTATATTTTTATAATTTAAAAATTTATTGGTCTTTTTAACATTTTTTGATTTTTTTTAAAATCAGAAATTATGAGAAATTATTGTGACTTTTAGTGTATAATTAAAATAAAAAAGATGACAATTTATTAAAGAAACCATGAATAAAATCTAAAATATAAAATTAATAATCGAGTTCGAATCGAGTTTGAATTGAACCTAAAACTCATAAATTTTAATTTAGATCAGGTTCAGATTAAATTTTAGAGCTTAAGGTTGAGTTCGGGTTAACAATTTTAAAACTTAAATTAAACTTATACATGACTCAATTCGAATTTACTGTGCACAAATTATACCCCTAATAGTAATACATATCTTTTGAACCCACATCAATTTTTGTTGTAAAAATCACCTCCCTTCCTTTCGGTATATCTTCTGGTTTAAGTTATGCATTTTGAGTTTGATAAGTGGTGGCATTATGGTACAAGCTTTGCGGGGCTAATAGATGGTTGAACTCCAAGCAATGATTTGAGGGGAATTAAATTTGACTATGCGCTCCCTTTTTCTTGCCGTAAACATTATATATGTATGTGTGTATATATATATATATATATATATATTTATGTCTCTTTCTTCAATATTATATTATTAATTAATTAATACAACCTGTCAAAATTATCTTCCCAAAAACAAAACAAATCTTCCCACTAAATTATCTCACCCTCTCAAAAGGAAAAAAAAAAAAAAAAATTATACTGAACTCCCTAAAAATTTATTGATACTTAGACACGGTTCTCCTATAGTTTAAGAAACTACATCATCTCTTATTTTTTTGAAAAGCCCAACTTTACCCTTCTCATCAGTTTGTCTCCCCCTCCATCTCTGACACTATTCTCCCCACTCTTTGTCCCCCTCTTGTAACAACGTTCCCCTCTATCTCATTTTTGATCCTTTCTCAATTCCAACTCAATTTCCTCTTTAGACAAATAACTCCAAAAGTGAGAATGAAAATCGGTGGGAATGCAAATTTGATTTTTCCGCCTAAATTGGTCATCGTTGTAATATTTTTATCAACAACATTTGCCAATTGGTTTGTTCATCTGTATATCTTATTTCTAGCTCTTCTTTCTAATTTACATGCTTTTTTTACTTTGGGTTTTCTTTATTATATTTCTTTCTTCAACTCAAACATCTCTTTCTATTGTAACTCTTTTACATCATCTCTTTCTCTCTTCACAATCTTGTTCTATTGCTTTGTTCTTTCAGAAAAAAATCACCATCAGCGTGTATTTCAAAACTCCAATAGAGGATCGTGGATTTTATTGTTTGAGAGCCACATCTAATAAAATAATCGAATACAATTTGGGTAAAGGGAAAGTTTTGAACTTCTCACCCCAGAACTTTTGTCCTCTAAGCCAAATCACAACATTTAAATGTGTCAAAAAATTCTATGTTGTTCCTTATTTGTTAGTGGGTTTGTTGAAGGGGTGTATTATTGCTTAAAAAAACTTCATGATTTGATAATTCAACCAAAGTGCCCAACCCTTCACTCAAGAATTTCCCAAATTTGCAGTGTCAAGTTGGTGTTGAAACCTTGGACAATAGTTGTGTTGGGTTCGTAACCACAACAGAAGTGATTTCAAAAATTTATTTAGATCTTTTTCTTTACATGAATTATACAATCTTGAAAAGAGGGTTAGAATTACCTTATTCTTGATAATCTTAATTGTCGAAGAAGTCTTCTGCAAGAGATTGATGCAATCTTCCTTACTCTTGATAATCTTGATTGTTAAAGAAGTTTTCTTGAAGAGATTGATGCAATTTTCCTTTTCTATTACTATAGGTCTTTTCCTTTTTTCCCTCTATAGAAGTCGTACAAGAGAGAAGAGAGTGGGCTCTTCTTTTACTCTCTCACAAAAAAATAATATATTCGCTTGTTGTGTTTGCCTATCCCTTTTAAATCACATATTTATAGTGATTTGTAAAATTAGGACAAAAGGAGGGAGCTCATGTCCCACCAAATTAACTCCGATTAGTCAATTAATTTCTAATTAACTCTTAATTAATTAATGACTAATTAATTCCACTAAATAATTAGAATTGTATCCTAATTTGGATAAAAAAAAAAAAAAAAACTCATAATCACTAAGCGTATACAGTGAGCCCTAATACCTGGATATCAATAATTAGGATTCAGGCTTATACACTATCAAATCCAATTCTTAATTATTTTTACAACTTAATTTACCAATTATTAATCACTATAAAATGGTACAACATCTCAATAAATAATTTATTGAAAAGATCGAATCCGAATTTCAGTGATTAATTAATTGAATTAATACATTAGTGATATTCTTCTCTCTAATTTAGAGAATGTAGATTTCATCTTGAGAATATATGTTCCCATAGTCTAAACAATGATTTCTCAAGATACCGAGGTGTTGATCTAAGAGACCTCACTCATTAGTAACTCAAAGTCACCACCATTAAGAACTTGAGTCCACTATTCTCTCAAGATTTAAGAGCTTACTGTGTGAATAGTAAATATAAGAATTATATCAAAGATGACAACTTTGTATCACGTGTTTCTTCTAGTGATCTAGTTCAGTGTATTTCAAATACACCAATACAATAACCCTAAAGTCCATTGCACTAATGGTTAAGATAAACTACCCTATCACATAAAGGTCAAATGTATTACAGTCTTATAGAAAAGATGCACAGTCTCATGAATGAATGCAAACAATTCTAGAATTTCTTAATCATAAGTTCATATCTCCTATACATAAATCTCATTTATATACATGAACTATTTTCAATAAGAATTCAAGGATTAACCATCTCATAGTATAAAATAACAACGTCCACATGTACGATAATATAAAACTAAATAATAATAAATCTAGTTTATTAAATAATAGTAAAATGTCTTGGATGTGAGAGCATACATCCTAGCAGGTTGGCCAATATTGATCCACCTTACGCCCTCGAGCATCTTTACAAGATCCACCATTTTGGGTCTCTGATATGGTGTATATATATATATATATATAGCTATAAAGTCTCATATTTGCTATTGATGTTTTTTTATGATCATCTGATTGATCTATTTCACTCGTGAAGAAGGGCATGGAAAAAGTGATGGATTAGATTGGAAGAACAACAACAACGTTGTCACTTTGTCGAAGACAAACGATTGTGAATTCGCTGCATGCGAGCTCAACGCCAAACGAATGTCTATGACTTTAGATTCTTGTTGCTCGAGCTTCCTATTAATCTAAAAAGTTAGATGGTTAGATTTATACAAAGAGAAGACAAACCCTGAGATCTATAATTTTCATATGTGTTTTTTTACTCTACAAATATAGAAAAAAATTAGGAGTAAATTACACTGACCTCCCTTGAGATTAAGTGATATTACACACGATTTTCTTGTGATTTTGTTTTCCATATGAAATATGTGTGAATTTTTAAATGTCTATCAGATTTTATCTTTACATTTGTAAAAAATAGGTTTCTATACCATGAAACTAAAGATCAAAATTCGGTGTAAATTTTTTGCATATGAGGTATTGTGAAAATCTACAATTGTAGTAGATCAATGTTGCAATGTAAACATGGGTTTATATGACTTGAAATTTTGGACAGACATAGTGTAAAAATGTTAAAAATTCACTACAACAAATAATACTTTTAGCGACGCACATTATTAGCCACACCCACTGTGCGTCGCTAAAAGGGACCTTTTGCGACGCACAACAGGCGTCGCTAATAATGTGGAAAAAAATCAATAAAAAAATTGAGGTTCCGGATCATTAGCGACGCACATTGGGGTTATTAGCGACGTCCATTGGGTTATTAGCGATACTAATAACTTTTTATAGTATAAAAGATTTGATCGCTCCCTCTCTCTCTCAGACCGTCTTTCTCTCTCTCTTAATTTTTTGCCGTTTCTATCACTGTGCTATCTAGGGTTAAAAACTAAAAAGAGAAGGGGGCGAGCACATCGGGGAAGAGCGGCCCCCAGGTAGGCCACTGCCCTTTCGATCTCTTCTCTCTCTCTCTCTCGCTCTCTCAAACTCACATCTATTTCATTATTGATTTTGCGTATATATGTGTATTTATGCGTGTTTTGTGTGTGTGTGTGTGTTTGCTAATCTTTTCTTTGTTTTATTAAATTAATTTGTATGGTTTAATTTGGATGATGTTTAAGCTTCATGTTGATTGATGCTCATAATCGTATTTTTTTTTTTACCCTTAATGCCTTGCAGCAAAATGTTCATTGGTTTTTATACCATTGATGACTGTTATAATCATCCCCTTGAACATGATATATCAAATTGAAGTTTTGGTTCTTCTTTCTTGGTGGGGTTAACAATCATTGAACTAAACTAAAATGAGAGAGAGATGGAAAACTAAAATGGCGTATACAACTATTGGGAAAAGAAGTAAATTTTGGTAGTTTGAGTAGTTTTAGATTATGGTTTGATTTGGATGATGTTTGATTTGTAAAAATGTCTCTAATAATGAATCAAACTTAAATTTGAATTAATTATTTTTTTTTTAAAAAAAACATTTCCAATCATTGATTTAAACCTATATAAAATTTATAGGTATAAAAATTTAGGGAGTTGATATGAATATAAAAAAAATAAAAAAATTGGGAAGGTGGGGAGGTAGTTCTATTTTATTAATTTTTTTAAAATAAAATTAGTAATAAAAAATAAAATACCTAAATTTTTGAGAGGTGTCAAATAATATGTATTAAAATTAAGAGTTCATATGAAAATATAAAAGAATTTGAGGATCAAATCCAATTTTGTTATAAAAATTCTAATAAAATTAAGAATAAAAATTACAATATTTAAATTTTTGAGGACGTCCCTTTGTCCTCTTAGATCCGCCTCTAATTCCAAGCAAGTAGGTTTGGCATCAAAATTCTCAATATTGTAAAAAATTTGTTAAAATGTCAGAAAAAAACCTAAAGATGTCAAAGAAAAAGATTTAATTTTATAAAATGATCCCAAAAAAATAGAATCAAAAGCGTAAGAAGGACAAACATAGAAAAGAAATATTATTTAGTGAAATTTATTCCAAGAAAAAAAATTTAATATGACAAAAATTAGAAATATAAATGACGTTGAAATTGATATATATGTAATAAGATTAAGATTGAGGTTTTATCTGAGTGATATGAATAGTCAATTTGCATAAAACTTGAGTGAGTTCAACCCTTCATTTTCTGTTGTAAAAAAAAAATGTGATAGGGTTGGCAAGTGCATGTGAATGCATCTTTAAGCTTTTATTAATTGTTATTCATGAGCATTCTTCAGGATTGTTTTCAGTTAAAATTAATTATTATTTTTGGTCAAGTGAGATTTTGCAGAGCAGTTGTTCTCTTGTAGATTATAGAGTGCATCTCTCAATACAATAAAAATAAATTAAATAAAATTTAAAAACAATTCACTGGTTGCATACTATGAATTTGTAGATTATAGAGTGCATCTCTCAATACAATAAAAATAAATTAAATAAAATTAAAATAATAGGATTCTGCTTGGACCGTCCGAACTTATTTGATTTTCTAATGATCAATCCTCAAAATCAACTCATGTCTTTGCTTAATCTTTATTTGACAGGTACATTTCCAAGAGATTTAGGCAGCTTTTGAAGGACATCCGAACTGCAAAGATCAGTTCCTACTTTGATTCTTTGTGCTTTGGGCTCTGTTTCTTATGATAAGTTTCAAGCTTTCAGGTAATGCTTTGAATGTGCCTGTTCTGATTTTGTAACAATACAAACGAAACAAAACTTGGTTTTTTAGCTTTTAACAGTATATAATTTCTATAATGACCTTGTTGAAATGCTCTCTCTCTGGAATTTCTTGTTGTTAACCCTTTTTAGATTACAAATTCTATATCAAAAATATCTGATTGGTTTTCTCTTTCTATTTTTTTTTTTTCAAAAACCATTTCCAGTGGTCATCCTATTAGTTTAAGCTTTACTAAAATTGGGAGTGTCAGTATATAAACTAGGTATCTTGAAAAAGAGGACAGATAATCATGAGTATTTTTTTTTTAAAAAATGTGGAGTACACTGCCATGCAACCGTACTGAGTTACTCTATTCATTGACATAAACTTGTGTGAGTTACTCTATTCATTTTAAGGTGTTCTTATAATTACTTCTTAGTGCTGAACTTGACAGGTTAATAAGCAAGAGGATGATTTTTCTAGTGTTTTATCTTAATTAAATTTTGATGGGAAGAAATATTTCTTGTTGAGATGAAAATTATACATGTGGTAAACTTGAGTTCTATGGAGATGTACTAAATCACTTATCTTTTTTTTTTTTTTGATAAGTAGAGTATATTATTAATGAAAAAGAGGGCAACCTGTGTACACAAGAATAATAAAAATCCCAACCTAATGTACTAGCTCAATCTCCTATAAAATCAACCAAAAAAATGGGAATTTGGATATATTTTGGAAATCCAAAACTGAATGTATCCAAAAGAAGTTGTTTAAACCTATACAAATGTACTTTCTATATCCTCGAAAGCCCTCCGAGCATGACCACTTGAGCAACCAGCTAGTCATGACTTTCAAAAGTGTTTAACCTTTTCCCGTTATAATTTGTTGTATTTCAAACAAAGAGCATAATAAGTTCTAGGGGTCCCAGCTGCCCCACAATGCAAAAGCAAATGATTTGGACCTTTTTCATGTATGTCTTCATTCAACATGTATTTTTTCATGGTTATGTTTTTTCCCCTCTTGTTTTTCATGTATGTGTTCATTGAACTGCAACTTGTTAAATTATCCCTTGATCCTGAGTTCCTCTAAAAAATAATTTTTATTTTATTTTTTTGTTTTAGCTACCAAGTAATAAGAGTTCTTGAGTCCAATAGATTGAGCTGTATTACTAGATACACCTGACCTATTAAGTCAGTTAGTGGTTTTAGGTAGCAATTGATTTTCTTTTGTTGGTTAAGTTGTTATTGTTAGGTGCTAAGTAAATAATTCTTGATGAATGACCTTAATTAATAGATAAAAATTGAAAGTTAGGTGCTTTTACTTGTTATCAACCAAGATCAATATGTTTTGTATTGACATTTTTAATGCTATTGTTAATGTTTTTTAAAGCAAAACTCTGTCTGACAATCAGAGTTTGCCCTTACACTAATGAATTTTTTAATTGCATTCATGTAAGCCTAGCCCCGTTCGGGAGTCATTTTCATCACATGTGAATCTTATCGCGAAATTTATCCGCGATCGGGCTCGTGTGTATGAAAATCGATTCTTGAATTGTCCAGAGAGGATAGTTCGGGAATGCATAAATCTGCATTGCAATCAATAGCGCATATGCTTGAATATTTCATTATGATAAAATTTCAGCACGGTCTCCTATTGTTCTCTGGGTATATATTTAGGCGTGTTAACGTTTATCTTATATACTTGGAGAACCCTGGGGAGATGCTGCCGAAATTTTGTCCGAGTGGAATCAAGCATTTGATTGCTGTTGATTGCAATGTAGATTGTGCATTCACGAATGGGATAGGACCACCTTACCCTTTAGAGAGAAGTTGAAGGTGATAGGATTCATATTTCATAGTTATAACGAGTATCATTTTTGACTTGTATTAGGTAGACGAAAATGGATAAGAGTTGGATGGACTTGAGAGGCAGGCATTTGCCAGGGTATGTGAAGGGGATCAAAGATTTTATTGAGTTTGCTCGTGCATTTGCAGATGGGAGAAATAGGATAAGATGTCCATGTAGGAGGTGCAATAATAGGGATTATATACACATAGATGAGGTCAAAGAGCACCTACTCGAACACGGAATGGACAAGCGGTATACGTGTTGGGAATTTCACGAGGAATGCCGTGACGTACGAGTGCTATTTGATGAAGAAGAAGAAGATGATGATGATGACTTTGGTGATAATGTTGGGGTTGGTTACGAAGGCTTACCACAAATGCTGGCAGACTTGCAAGGGGCTACAACTGGGGCGAATAGTCACAAGAGTGACACCGGACCATCGACCGCGTTTGAGTCGTTGTTAAGGGAAGCAAGGCAGCCGTTATACCTGGGTTGTGATAAGTTTTCAAAACTGGACTTTCTCGTGAAACTCCTTCATCTTAAGACCATCAACCGTTGGAGTAACAAATCAATTACTATGGCTATTGAATTGATTAAAGCAGCGCTTCCTACTGGGGAGACCCTTCCGAAATCATATTACGAGGCGAAAAGAACATTAAGAGATTTGGGCCTCAGGTATATTCTCATACATGCTTGCAAAAACGATTGCATGTTATTTTGGAAGGAGATTGAACAATGTAAGGAGTGTACGGTATGCCACGAACCCAGGTACAAGTTGAATGAAAGAAAGAGCAAGACAATTCCGCACAAGGTGCTGAGATATTTTCCCTTAAAATCGAGGCTACAAAGGTTGTACATGTCTCAGAAGACGGCAAAGGTTATGCGGTGGCATAAGGAGAAGCGTGTTGCTGAGCAAAATGTATGTAGGCATCTGGTAGATTCACAAGCTTGGGTTGAGTTTGATACAAATCACGAATGGTTTGCAAATGAGCCGCGTAATGTACGACTTAGGCTGGCTAGCGACGGTTTCAACCCGTTCGGTGACATGAGTAATGCCTATAGCATGTGGCCGGTCTTGCTTGTGCCGTATAACTTGCCACCGTGGAAATGTATGAAAGAACCATTTATCTACATGTCGTTGCTTATTCTAGGGCCAAAGTCTCTTGGTAATGAAATTGATGTGTACTTGCGTCCTTTAATAGATGAGTTGACGGAATTGTGGGAGGTGGGAGTAGAGGCATACGACGTCTCTAAGAATGAGACATTTCAATTGCATGCCGCGTTACTTTGGACCATAAATGACTTTCCAATATACGAGAACTTGTCTGGGTGGAGCACTAAGGGGTATCTGGCATGTCCAGTTTGCAATAAGGATACATGTTCCCTACATTTGTCAAATGGGAGGAAGATATGTTACATGTGCCATTGTCGTTTTCTACTGCCATCACATGGCTGGCGAAATCGGCAGAAGCATCTGTTTGATGGACAAATTGAGCGCAGATTGTCACCTCCATTGTTGTCTGGCAAAGACGTGTTGGCACAATTGGCAGTCATCTAACCAGTGAGTTTTGGGAAGACACCGGGTAGTAAAAAGAGGAAACATACTGATGTGGACTTAAATTGGACGAAGAAGAGCATATTTTTTGATTTACCGTACTGGGAGACCCTTAAATTAAGGCACAATTTGGACGTGATGACATCGAGAAAAACATATGTGATAATGTGCTGGGAACTGTAATGAACATTGAAGGGAAGACAAAAGATAGTGTTAAAGCCCGGTTGGACTTGTAGGAGCTAGGAATAAGGAAAGAGCTGCACCTAATACATAGCGGTGATAAATATATCGTGCCTCTTACACAGTATACGTTATCATCCGCAGAGAGAATAAGGATTTGCGAGTGGTTTAAATCGGTGAGGTTCCTAGATGGATACGCATCGAATATATCTCGGTATGTAAATGTTATAGATGGGAAAATATCCGGATTGAAGAGCCATGACTGCCATGTCCTTTTACAACGACTTCTTCTGGTTGCACTACATGGGTATCTCACCGATGACATATCGACTACATTAACTGAGTAGGGTTGCTTCTTTAGAGAATTATGTGCGAAGACGTTGAATGTGGAAGTACTTGACAAGCTCGAAAGGGATGTTGTCGTGATACTCTGCAAGTTGGAACAGATTTTTCCTCCAGCTTTCTTCGATATCATGGTCCACTTAGCAGTGCATTTGCCTCATGAGGCAAAAATTGACGAACTTGTCGAATGCTGTTGGATGTATCCAATAGAAAGGTATATTTAATTTTGTGAATTGTGTTATCTATCCATCCTAACTATTTTAATCTGTAACTGATTAATTATCAAAACAGATATTTGCACACATTGAAGCAATATGTGCGCAACAGAGCACGACCGGAAGGGTCAATTGCTGAGGCTTACATTGATGCTGAATGTCTCACCTTCTGCTCTATGCATCTTGAAGATATTGAGACAAGGTTTAACCGTCAAGAGCGAAATTGTGATAGATGTCCCAGGCAATAACGAACTGGTCTTGCGGTGTTTAATCAGACTGTGCGGCTAATAGGTGCCCGTATATATGAATGGTGTCATCCTTAAGACTTAGAAAGAGCCCACTATACCGTGCTCAACAACTGCGAGGAGACATTGCCATATTTTAAGTAAGTTTATCGAAATCATTGCAATACTACGTTAGTATACAAATGTAAGTTACATATAGCATATCTCATCTTATGCAGTAAGCATACGATCGAGTTTCAGAGAGAAAATGTATCAAGTTTTGATTTGGAGCAAAGACAAAAAAATTTGTTTCCAAAGTGGTTCGGAGAACGTGTAAGAATAGGTTTCAATTAATTGTAATTGTATTAGTTAATGCATTTGTATTCAATTAATTTTGTACTTGTATTGAATTAATAGATGAAACTATTACGCCATCAACAATCTCCTGAGGCGTACGATCAATTATATTCCTTGGCATGTGGTCCTGATCAAAGGATATCCCGCTACACCGGTTTAATTGTTGATGGTGTTCGATTTCACACAAGGGAACGTGAGGTCAGTCGTCGAACACAGAATAGCGGGGTCCTTGTTGAAGGAGATGGTGACGGAGGACAAACTGTAGAGTACTATGGTGTTTTACAAGACATCATACAGTTACATTATTGCTACGATCATTCTGTGTATATTTTTAAATGTGATTGGTGGGATGTAAGTAATAAGAAGACTGGAATGCAGATTGATAAGCACTTCATAAGTGTTAATACGTCACGCATGACATTTAAAGATGATCCGTATGTTTTGGCATCGGTTACAAAACAAGTTTTCTATTTGAAGGACACAAAAATAAGAGGTGATTGGCATGTTGTCTAAAAAATAAAAACTAGAAATGTTTATAATGTCCTAGAAGTTGGCGAGGAAGATGAAGAGTTGGAGAGGATTGAGGAGGCACTACAAGAAAAGTCTCAAACTGCCAACGATGGTGTTGTCCGGCATGATCAGGAAGATGTTAGTTAGTATCGGTTGAATAGAACTAATGTAGAACCAATTCATGTCGTAGCTTCCAACGTCACCAATACCACACAATTAGATCCGAGGGATGCAACATTCATTAATGATGATGATGACGAGGAAAGTGATTTTGATGATGAGACATTGTTAGAGTATTGTACTGAGAATGAAGAAAATTCAAGTTCAGATGATGATACAAACTCAGATGAATAATTGTAATAGGTGTTACATGTGGTAAGATCAAGTGTAATGGATATTCAATTTTATGATGTAATGGATTTTAATTTTTTTGTTGTAATGGATTTTACTTTTAAACTTTCTTTTTAGATATGGTTGGACTAAGCTCACGCAGACGCGCAGCCCCGGTTGACCCATCGACCCCTTCCTCTACAGGATCGACCGATCCTGCCATTGATGGTATGGATAGTTCCACTTTGTATTAATGATTATATAAATATGGTACTAATTGTTTCTATTTTATTGTTTCTAAAGCTTCGGCCACCACCGCTAGACGAGGGCGCGGTAGGTCGAAGAATCAGAGTTTGTAGGCTCAGATGGAGGCAGCAAGGGGCTCGCGACTTCGGATTGAGCTACCTGAGGGCTTGTTGAAGCCTGTTGGTGGGTGGGCACAGCAGTTCACCACAGAGGTCGGCATCATTTGCCGATTACGCGCCCCATTCCATATTAGTGACTAGAGTCTCGTCACTCAGGAGGAGCTACGGGATATTTATGCGCATATCCTAGTATGTCTTTTATTATTGTGTTGAACTAAATTTTAACATTTCTAATGTCGTAATGTTTTGACAATGTCATGCTTTACAAGAGAAGTTTGACATCGATCTCCACCTGCCTCACGTAGTGAAGGCAGTGGACCGTTACCTGGGAGTCCGTTTCAAGGACTATCCACACCGTCTCCATTTGCACTACGAGGCAGAGGTGGCAGGCGGTAGAGAGCCCTACGACAGACCCTACAGGGGGGTGGGATTGGATCTTACTGTGTAACCGGTTTGCAAGTGATGCATTCCAGGTAAAAATTGTCAAAATTACTTTTGTTGTCTGGTTTAAATTAGTATCATTTATACTAACCTTCTTTGTTTTTGCTAAGTGTAGGAACTAAGCAGGAAGAACAACGAGAGTAGAACCAAGCAGAAGGTGACCCACTATGGTGGATCACGTTCTTTTGTATAGTATAGGCATGATATGGTAAGTTAATAAATGTATCAAGTTCTTACTGTATAATCTATTCATGAAATCAATCCTCAGAAGCTACTATTTATTTGCTCCAGCGAGACCAAGACATCGGTGCACCACCCAGCCCCATTGATTTGTGGCACAGGACGCACTACAACCTCAATAAGGGCCGGGCTGGGCCTGAAGCACAGCGGCTTTATGTAAGTTTTTATGTAACTTGCCACAGTATTACTAATTTAATATTAATCTAAAGTTATAAAAGTAGTAACATATATTTATGTTTTTATAGGAGGAGATGGTCCGGTTGCGTGATCAGCCGACAGGTGAGGGTCAGGATCCGCGGATCGATGACCAGAAACGGGAGACTGTTCTGGGCAAGAGGCGTGGCTATGTGCGTGGCTTAGGGACTGGGATGCCGTCGACGACATCGTCCTTTGAGAGTGATACTAGGGCACACGCAGCTACTGAGGCAGTTCAACAAGAGAATGTAGCACTGCACCAGAGACTAGATAGCCTCGAGGAGTGATATTTCGAGCTACAGGCTCTTGTGCAGACGATGCTCAGCCAACAGCGTGATTCTTTACAACTTTGGTAAGTTTTTAAAATTATATACTTTGGTGGATTTATTATTTATAGAAAATGAATCGAAACCACATCACACACCTCAAAAATGATAAAATAGACTTGCACGAAGTTACGGAACTCGGTTCGGATGCCCAGTTTGAAACTTATGCAAGTTTCAACTCCAAAAAGGCCCATTTTGGGGTTTTGACAGACCAAAATGCCGGATATCGGCCTAAGTACACCAAAACCACATCACACACCTCAAAAATGATAAAATAGACTTGCATGAACTTACGGCACTCGGTTCGGATGCCCGGTTTGAAACTTATGCAAGTTTCAGCTCTAAAAAGGCCTATTTTGGAGGTTTGACAGACCAAAATTCTGGATATCAGCCTAACTACACCGAAACCACATCACACACCTCAAAATGATAAAATAGACTTGCACGAACTTACGGCACTCCGTTCGGATGCCTGGTTTGAAACTTATGCAAGTTTCAGCTTCAAAAAGGTCCATTTTGGGGTTTTGACAGGCCAAAATGCCGGATATCAGCCTAACTATACCAAAACCACATCACACACCTCAAAAATGATAAAATAGACTTGCACGAGCTTACGGCACTCGGTTCGGATGCCCAGTTTGAAACTTATGCAAGTTTTAGTTTTAAAAAGGCCCATTTTGGAGTTTTGACGGACCAAAATGCCAAATATCAGCCTAACTACACCGAAACTACATCACACACCTCAAAAATTATAAAATAGACTTGCACGAACTTACGGCACTCGGTTCGAATGCCCGGTTTGAAACTTATGCAAGTTTCAGCTCAAAAAATGCCCATTTTGGGGTTTTGACAGACCAAAATGCTGGATATCGGCCTAACTACACCGAAAATACATCACACACCTCAAAAATGATAAAATAGACTTGCACGAACTTACGACACTCGGTTCGGATGCCCGATTTAAAACTTATGTAAGACTATTTTAGGGGTTTGACAGACCAAAATGTCGGATATCAGCCTAACTATACCGAAACTATATCACACACCTCAAAAATGATAAAATAGACTTGCACGAACTTACGGCACTTGGTTCGGATGCCCGGTTTGAAACTTATGCAAGTTTCAACTCCAAAAGGCCCATTTTGGGGTTTTGACAGACCAAAATGCCGGATATCTGCCTAAGTACACCAAAACCACATCACACACCTCAAAAATGATAAAATAGACTTGCATGAACTTACGGCACTCGGTTCGGATGCCCGGTTTGAAACTTATGCAAGTTTTAGCTCTAAAAAGGCCTATTTTGGAGGTTTGACAGACCAAAATTCTGGATATCAGCCTAACTACACCGAAACCACATCACACATCTCAAAAATGATAAAATAGACTTGCACGAACTTACGGCACTCCGTTCGGATGCCTGGTTTGAAACTTATGCAAGTTTCAGCTTCAAAAAGGTCCATTTTGGGGTTTTGACAGACCAAAATGCCGGATATCAGCCTAACTATACCAAAACCACATCACACACCTCAAAAATGATAAAATAGACTTGCACGAGCTTACGGCACTCGGTTCGGATGCCCAGTTTGAAACTTATGCAAGTTTTAGTTTTAAAAAGGCCCATTTTGGAGTTTTGACGGACCAAAATGCCAAATATCAGCCTAACTACACCGAAACAACATCACACACCTCAAAAATTATAAAATAGACTTGCACGAACTTACGGCACTCGGTTCGAATGCCCGGTTTGAAACTTATGCAAGTTTCAGCTCAAAAAATGCCAATTTTGGGGTTTTGACAGACCAAAATGCTGGATATCGGCCTAACTACACCGAAAATACATCACACACCTCAAAAATGATAAAATAGACTTGCACGAACTTACGGCACTCGGTTTGGATGCCCAGTTTGAAACTGATGTAAGTTTCAACTACAAAAAGGCCTATTTTGGAGGTTTGATAGACCAAAATGTTGGATATCAGCCTAAATACACCAAAACAATATCACACACCTCAAAATTGATAAAATAGACTTGCACGAACTTACGGCACTCAGTTCGGATGCCCGGTTTGAAACTTATGCAAGTTTCAGCTTCAAAAAGGCCCATTTTGGGGTTTTGACAGACCAAAATGCCGGATATCAGCGTAACTACACTGAAACCACATGACACACCTCACAAATGATAAAATAGACTTGCATGAACTTACGGCACTCGGTTTGGATGCCCGGTTTGAAACTTATGCAAGTTTCAGCTCCAAAAAGGCCCATTTTGGGGTTTTGACAGAGCAAAATACCGGATATAGGCCTAACTACACCGAAAACACATCACACACCTCAAAAATGATAAAATAGACTTGCACGAACTTAGGGCACTCGGTTCGGATGCCCGGTTTGAAACTTATGCAAGTTTCAGCTTCAAAAATGCCTATTTTGGGGTTTTGACAGACCAAAATGCCGAATATCGGCCTAACTATACCGAAACTACATCACACACCTCAAAAATGATAAAATAGACTTGCACGAACTTACGACACTCGGTTCGGATGCCCGATTTAAAACTTATGCAAGTCTATTTTAGGGGTTTGACAGACCAAAATGTCGGATATCAGCCTAACTATACCGAAACTATATCACACACCTCACAAATGATAAAATAGACTTGCACGAACTTACGGCACTTGGTTCGGATGCCCAGTTTGAAACTTATGCAAGTTTCAGCTCCGAAAAGGCCTATTTTGGGGGTTTGACAGACCAAAATGTTGGATATCAACCTAACTACACCGAAACCACATCACACACCTCACAAATGATAAAATAGACTTGCACGAACTTACAACACTCGGTTCGGATGCCCGGTTTGAAACTTATGCAAGTTTCAACTCCAAAAAGGCCTATTTTGGGGGTTTGACAGAGCAAAATGTTGGATATCAACCTAACTACACCGAAACCACATCACACACCTCACAAATGATAAAATAGACTTGCACGAACTTACGGCATTCGGTTCGGATGCCCGGTTTGAAAGTTATTTAAGTTTCAGCTCCAAAAATGCCCATTTTGGGGTTTTGACAGACCAAAATGCCGAATATCGGCCTAACTACACTGAAACTACATCACACACCTCAAAAATGATAAAATAGACTTGCATGAACTTACGACATTCGGTTCGGACGCCCGGTTTAAAACTTATGCAAGTCTATTTTAGGGGTTTGACAGACCAAAATGTCGGATATCAGCCTAACTACACCGAAACTATATCACACAACTCAAAAATGATAAAATAGACTTGCACGAACTTACGGCACTCGGTTCGGATGCTGGGTTTGAAACTTATGCAAGTTTTAGCTCCAAAAAGCCTATTTTGGGGGTTTGACAGACCAAAATGTTGGATATCAGTCTAACTACACCGAAACCACATCACACACCTCACAAATGATAAAATAGACTTGCACGAACTTACAACACTCGGTTCGGATGCCCAGTTTGAAACTTATGCAAGTTTTAGCTCCAAAAAGGTCTATTTTGGGGGTTTGACAGACCAAAATGTTGGATATCAACCTAACTACACCGAAACCACATCACACACCTCACAAATGATAAAATAGACTTGCACGAACTTACGGCATTCGGTTCGGATGCCCGGTTTGAAAGTTATTTAAGTTTCAGCTCCAACAATGCCCATTTTGGGGTTTTGACAGACCAAAATGCCGAATATCAGCCTAACTACACTGAAACCACATCACACACCTCACAAATGATAAAATAGACTTGTACGAACTTACGGCACTCAGTTTGGATGCCCGGTTTGAAACTTATGCAAGTTTCAGCTCCAAAAAAGCCTATTTTGGGGTTTTGATAGACCAAAATGCCCGATATCGGCCTAACTACACCGAAACCACATCACACATCTCATAAATCATAAAATAGACTTATGCTACTTTATTTCGTTCTTATTATTTATGCATGCAAAAAAAAAAAAAAACTATTCGCATTCTATGTTCATATATATATATATTTACTAATTGTTCTAATATATGTCATTTGATCTTTATTTCAGATTGATCGGGGATTATTGTTGCGTCAGAACTTGTTATTTTGATTTTTTTATTTTCATGGATATCTGTAGTAACATTTTGGAGACAATTTTTAATTTTTCTATTTATTGATGAATTGTACTTTTACGATTGTACATAATTAGTTTAATATATATATATATATATATATGAATGTATTTTTTTTTTTTAATATATTCATTTCAGAATGCTTGGATTTTATTGTATATCAAGATGGATGATTGATACAGGTTTAAACAAGAACAAAACAACAAATAAAACAAAGTAGATATGGTTCTAAAAAAAAAAAAAAAACACTTTTAGCGACGCACACTAGAGTGTCGCTAAAAGTCAGAATTCAATTAAAAATCAGTATTAGCGACGCACAGTGGGCGTCGCTAATACTGACTTTTAGCGACGCCCACTGTGCGTCGCTAATACTGATTTTTAGCGACGCCCAGTACGCCCTTGTGTATTATTTGCGACGCCCTACCCTATTATTAGCGACGCGTTTTGAGCGTCGCTAATAGGAACTTTTAGCGACACCAAATGTTTTATTCGTCGCTAATACTATTAGCGATGGTACTATTTGTGACGCCTTAGCGTCGCACGTGTGTGCGTCGCTAAAGACATTTAGTGACGCACAGTTGCATTATTAGCGACGCACTTGCGCGTCGCTAATAGTGCATTTTGTTGTAGTGATTTGTTTGGTTGGAACAATTTTGTATATATTGCACAATTATTATAGTTCAATCTATTATGAAATTTTACATAACAATTTGACAATAGGATAAAAATATACTAGATTACTGCCATTTTGTATATATTATGCAATTATTACAGTTTAATGTATTGTGAATTTTTACATAACATTATGACAGCTTGAGAAAATTATACTGTGAATTACATAGAAGTAACAACAAAGGGCAGTTTCAAGGAAGATAAGGAAGGTCACACTGTCAACAACAAAATCGACAAGGAAGAAATATGGGGCACATTATAGATCCAACATGGGGGCTATAATCAGATTGATTAAAGAACTGGAATTGAGAGTGAAAGATCAAAAGGTTTTGAGGAAAACACCGTTCTGGAAGTTTTTTAAGAAGATAATAAATAATAAGTTAACAGTAAAAAAAACATGAAAGTCAGATGAACTGGTGTTTGATATAATAAAATGATTTCAACCAACTACAAAGACTTTTGCATTGTCAACAAAAATGATTTTTCTTTGTGACTCTGATATTGAGCATATTTTGGGACTAATTCAGGAAATGTACCAATGACCCCGTCCTATTTGAACAAACCAGACAACCCATTTGTGCAAAGGTATTTAAAAATTTAGAACGGTTGGATGCTAAGGTTATTAAAGAAAAGGTTTTGGAAGCAATCAATAAGAAGGGAAAATCACATAGGCAGGATGTAGCCAGACTTTTATGTTTGTATGTGTGCCTAACATTATTTTTTTCAACAATAGGCGTGACAATGAGCTAGGGGTTCATACAATATATAGAAGATATAAAAATGATGACATTATATAATTGGGCAGGTGCAATAAGAACTCAGTTGATGTCATCAATGGAAAGATATCACCAAACCCCAGAAAATGTTATTGGTTGTGTTTGTTTCATTACTGGTATGTAACATACTATTAACGCATTTATTTTACACACGTAGCATGGTTTATCGTTTACAGATTCTATAGTGTGTAAATCCTAGCAACGTTTTAATTTTAATGTGTCGTAATTTGTTGCAATATTGGTTGTGTGAGCACACTACCTTGCTGAAACCATCACCTAAAAAAGCAATCCCAAGAATGTTGAAGTGAGACTTAACTAAGATGCAAAAGAGGGTTACAGGCACAATGTTGAACAGTCTTGAATGTCGATAGATATTCAAAAATTTGAAAATTTGAAGTTACGTAAAAGACATTGTATTGCTTGTTGTTACATTTTACATTGTGTTTAGTGAAAACTTGTGATATGTCAAATATAATTCTATGGGAAACTGTAGAATTTTACATTGCATTTTTCTGGCATGTAATCAACTATTAATTTAATTTTTAAAAGTTGAAAGATGTTCAGAAGTATGTGCCTTACAATTTAAATGTGTGTCATATGGACATGTAAATGGGGCTGAGTTGAACAAAACAAAGAAAGAATTGGCAAATTTAGACACTGATAGTGAGGATAGTAGTGAAATAGAGTCATTCGAACAGAATGTGTATATAAGCAATGGATGAATCCAGAGAAAAGGGTAACGAAGATGATTTTGAAGAAACCATTTAAGAAATGCTAGTTTCAAAGCAACGATTAAGAGAGAAAGTTGATCGTCAAACAATGCACGAAGAAGAGGAAGGTGGTCATTTTATTGGTATAGAAACACCCCTGTGCAAGTTTGGTCCAGATATTGAGGTCGTTGCATTAGGGAGAGCAATAATTGTTGACCGATGTGACCAAATCCCTGTAACACAAGAAAGAGAATGTGCACAGACAACAGACGTTTATCCCAATGAGATGAGATAACTCAAATACCATCACCCCCTTTGTCTAAGTAATAAAAAAACACAGAGATAAATAAAAAATTAAATATAAAATATGCATTCTTATTATCTTGCTTTGTAAAATAGACTGTAAAAATATACAAATAGTTAAAAAAAAAAAACAAAATGATATAGTGTATTAAACATAAACATATGCATTTTTATGATACTATCTTTTTAATAACTGTGAAAATATACAGATAATAAAAAATCTAAAAGATAAAACTGAAATTAAACATAAAAATATATGGGTTTCCATAGTATAAACACTTTATGAATAACAACTAGTTATGGAGTTAAAATGAAATCATTATCAAAAGTAAAACTAATGAGCGAAATATTGAAAAAAACAAAATATACTTACATACCTGCAAATGATCGGGACGCTGAATAATTCTGATCTTAAATCGAAAAATTAAATGAAGAAATTTGAACAAAATCAACACGTAGTGAACTCGTGAAGCCTGAAAGGATGTGATAAGATCCAATTCAAAGAAGGAATGAAGAAATAAAAGGTTAACAACTCGTGAAGCCTGCAAAAAAAAATATGCGGAGAAGAATGATGTGATAAGATCCAATTCAAAAAAAACAGCGAAACTAATATTGCCAAAAATAGATAAAGAATGCGTCAAAGATTAAAAAACAAGTAAAAAATTTAATTAAAAAATGTTTCAATCACGTAAATTCAATAACGCATAGATAACAAAAGAAAAAAGAATAAATTCATTATGAAAATATGAATGTAATATGCCACATAATATATGATATACTTCACAATAAAAAAAAATTTAAAAATGTCTTTTAGACCAAAAACATAAAAAAAATGTAGACTAATCACTAATAAAATTAGACTAGAGGCCAATTAATTCTTAAAAAAATGAAATGACTCACTCAGATTAGAATCTCTCTCTCATAAAAGGTGTCTGCATATGTGGTATGATTTGTAAATTGCTACATTTAAGTCCAACTTATATATCTATATATATATATATATATCAAGTTGCCTTAATCTATTATAAGATAAGATTTGCAATGACAGAGATGCTATTCTGATTCTATGGAATCTGAGCTTGAAAATTTAGAATCAGATACATGTTTACTCAAAAATTGGAATTGAATTCTAAACATTTTTATTTCAAAAGTTCCAAATGCACACGCTGCCAAACATAGCCTAAAGTAGAGTTTGAAAATCAATCGCAAGAAAACCAATAATTGACAATGGTGACTGAGAATCTCCGATGGAACTCAGTCCTTCTTCAGGCGTCTATGGTTTTCCAGATACTCAATAAAAGACTCAATATATCGGTCTTGTCGGTCCTTGTCTCCAAACACTGCCTTCATCTCCTTTGCATTGTCTCTGTAAGTCTTTCCTTCCTCCTCAACCATTACCAACCTCACTGACTCAGCCACTGAGTTCCTCGTAAATGACCCGTCTCCTTCATCTCTCGGTATTTCTATCCCGACCTTCTTCCCTTCAAAAACCCTAGCATTCAACCCTTGGTCGACCAAGAATGGCAACATGATAAGTGGCCGCCCAAGCATCAGTCCCTCTATTATTGAACCCCAACCACAGTGAGTCAAGAAACCACCCACTGAGTCATGAGCCAGTATCCTGAGTTGAGGAGCCCAACTCGTCCAAACAACTCCACGACCTTTAGTTCTCTCCACGAACCCTTCCGGCAGGTCGACCGAGTCAGACTCGTTCGAACCAGGTGGCTTTCTCAGAACCCAGAGGAAGGGCCGCTGAGATAGCTCTAGCCCAAGAGCCAACTCGGTGAGGTCTTGTTGACTCAGTCTCACCTCGCTCCCGAGAGCTACGTAAACCACCGCCCCTGTGTTTTGTTGGTCAAGCCACTCAGTGATGGCAGTTTTGTCATCTCCGCCATCTTGCACAGTGGGGGGCATTAACCCCACCGGTATGACAGGTTTCCGGTAAAGCTCCTGGAGGAGGTCCAACCACTCCGGTTCACATTCCTCGCAGTGTCGGACCATAATCACGTCGGAGCCAGCACTCACCAATCCCACGCGGTATGCGTCGGAAATACCCGAGACGTTCTGTTTCGCCGCGCCAATGATCCATTTTATCTCGTGGGGGCGATATGATACCTTCGTCGGAAATGGAACCCACGGCGGTGGGACGGTGAAGTGCTCCGGCTCCGTCCGTGGATCAGAGCCGTGAATGAGGACCGACGGCAGGTCCCAGGAAACAAGAAAACCAGGCGTTGATTATAATGAACATGGCAGATGAGATGTTAAGTCTAGTAGCGATCGGCGGCAACCAGTAAGGGGCAAAGTCGTAAATAATCCAATCGGGAACAGAACTTTCAAGGAAACGAGTCAAGTCAGTTTGGAGACCGTCGAAGGCCTTCTTGAGAATATAGTCGGAGCGAACGTCCATGGTGGCCTCTGCGTTTTCAGGGAGTCCATCGACGCGGGGTAGAGGAAGCTTGACTAAATTTATGAGAGGGGCTAGATCAGGAGGCAGTTTTGGGAGGCGGTCGATGTTTCTTGGAGTGGATACAAAGGAGACTGTGTGGCCCTTTTGAGCAATGAACTTGGAGAGCTCTAGGTATGGGATCATGTGACCGAAGGCTAGCCATGGGAACATCACTACGTGTTGCTTAGAGTCGGAAGCCATCTCTTTCCGTTTCTGCTGGTGTTCTGCATGCTCCATTCCGTTCCTTGATATATGTATGTATATATATATATATATATATACTTTATATATGTTCCATATGAGTGAAGACTGGGATCTGATGCTGCCCACAGAACGTGGCGAAGAGCACATAGAATATACTCTTAGCAGTCACAGACTGTCAACAAAATTATACAGCATTCATAGTTGAAACTCTCGAGAAAATTTTTGCGCTCCCAAAGCACCAACCTGCCATGCCCCAATCTAGTAATTACAAACCTACGGGCTATGTACCATTAAAATAACTTGCATGGCTGACATAATCACGTAGGGTCATCTTTAAGAGGAGTGCTTATTTCCATAATTTTTTAAGACTACAGTTTATTTGTCAAATTAAAACTTGCACGAACAAATAATGTATTGTAAATATACATATAATTTATTATTTAATCATTAAAATTATTCATCCAGAATTAAGTGTAGATCCAAAAAATATTTAGAGAGGGTTACAAAATTTTAATTTGAGTCAAAGTTTTAGATAAAAATGAAAAAAAATAATAAGATTCTAAAAAAAATTAATAGGAAAATTTTGGACTGAACAAAAATTTTAATCTAAATTTTTAGAGTGAAAAATAAGATAAATGATAGGATTTATTAGATAAAGATTGGATTAAGTTAAAATTTTGAGGCGTATTAATTTAAAAAAAATCAAAATTGTACATGTATAAAAAAAAAATTCTTAAATTTGGAGTGTGCTGTAGCTTGGGGTAGTTTACTAGTAGTGCACCATTGACCATAACCATTGAATAATTTTTTTTAACCATTAAATAATTTTTCTTTCAGAGCATGCATGGAATATTTTTTTAAAACCATTAGGTGTCCCGAGACACCACGTCACCTTGCATATAATACTGACACCTAATAAGAGATGGACAAGTGAGACATTTGCAGTAATTTTTTGAACCTTTTTTTCAGCATTTTGTTTGCTTGTATAAAGGTTGTAAAAAAATTAGAAAGTTGTTACAAATATTTCACATGTCTAATTCTTATTAGATGGTAACACTGTTAATGCAAGATGACATAGTGTCTCAGGATCACCTAATATTTTCTTGTATTCCTAGAACAATGCTCCCAAGGATGTGATTATAAGTCATGTGTGCAAGCATGTACAATATACTTTTACACATGTAACTTTTCATCTTTCCATTGAAAGCACGGTACTCTTAAAATATAACATAATAACTATCCTAAAACTTATATAATGAATATGGTACTTGCTACTTCTACTTAATACCCTAGTTTTTAAGGCAATAACAATCATATACTCATGATAAGTGGTATCAAACCTAGCCAGTAATCTAAGCCTTGTAAATGGATTAGATATGGATGAGATTAAGGGTGATTTGAATCCAATTTGATCTATTAACATATCAAGATTAGAAATCAAGCCACCTTAAATATGTAAAGTTATATTAATAAGATTTTGTGTATATTTTAAATTTATGTATAAGTTAGATTTTGTATCTGGTAGAAAATTTGACTACAATAGATTCCTTTCTGAAATTAAGGATTCTAATCTCACAGGGATTCCTTCCTAAAATACAAAATTGTAGTCTCACAGGAATTCTTTCCTAAAATTAAGGATTGTAATCTCATACATACATGTAAAGTTTATTTTATAAATTCTCTATATATTGAGTGAAAAATTAAAGTCTAAGAAAAAACTTGAGATCTTAGACGTTTCCCAAACTTCTCGTAACATTCTTGAGTATCTTCTTTTCTTCTTCCTTATTTCTTTTAAGATTTATTTCTTCTATTTTTCCATTTATGGTATCCGAGTTTCTTGTCAAATGACATTCTTGACCTTTTTTTTCCCTATTGTTGTCCTATTATCTCCACTTCAATGGCTAAATTAGAAATCACATCTCAAAGACTTGGTAATTGTCCCCCCTCACGATCAGAATAAGTCTTCTCTCAATACTTCTTATCGTTTCTTTGCATCTCATCAACAAGGTGTTTTGGGTCGACCCCCCATTACTTGCCAAATTTGTGCAAGAACAGGGCATTTTGCTTTTCGATGATATGATCGATGCAAACAAATTCCTTAACCTCCAACTAATCCACATACCCGAAGCTTTTACATCCCTTACCATCCAATACCCTCAAGAATCTGACTAGTATCCTGACAGTGGTACAACAGCCCACATGACTCATGAAGTGGGTAATTTTTCTTATAAATAACCCTATCATGGTGATAATGGTGTTCTGGTAGGTAACGGGTCCACCATCCCCATTTTTCATGTTGGTTCCATTTCTCTTTCTCACAATGTCACTCTCAATAATACCTTTCTAGTTCCACATATTCATAAAAATTTAATATTTTTGTAGCTAGTTTACTAAGGATAACAATTGTTCTTTTATTTTTTTTCTCCAAATGGCTTTGTTATTCAAGAGCCGGGAACAGGTAAAGTGCTGGGGACAAGCTGTAGACAGTCCTAGTCTTTACGTGTTGGATCGTCCTTATCAAGCCTTTTATTCAAGCCATCTTTCATCAGTTAAGGCCACTTTTATAGTTTGGCATAGTCGTCTTGGTCATACATCTTATAGTGTTATTGATGTTTTAAATAAGAATGAGCTCATTACTTTAACTTGATTCTGTTAAGCCCAATAAATCTGTTTGTTCTAGTTGTCAAATGGCCAAAAGTCATAAACTTCATTTTGATTTAAATAATAAACGCAATCTTTATCCTCTTGACATAATCTATGTGGATGTTTGGGCCCTTCCCTTGTTACTTTTACTTTTGATTTTCGTTATTATATTGTGTTTATTGATGACTTTAGTCATTACACTTGGTTTTACTCCATGAAATGCAAATCTGAATTTTTCTCTATCTCTATTCAATTTCAAAAAATGGTAGAAAATCAATTTGAGAGAAAAATCAAAGTTTTTCAATGTGATGGTGTTCATGAGCTCTCTAATACCCATTTCTTCTCACATCTCTTTAATTAGTAATATTTTCAAACATGTTTCATGTCCTCATACTGAAGCTCAAAATGGTAGAGCTGAAACGAGAACACCAACACATTACTAAAACCGTTCTTACCTTATTACTTCATAGTCACTACTCCGTCTTCTCTTTGGGTTGAAGCCTTTTGTAAAGCAGTCTATATCATCAATTGTTTTCCTACTATTGTTCTCCATCATTGCTCTCCCTTATCAACTGCTCTACGGTAAGGCTCCTAAGCTCTCTATGTTTCATACTTTTGGATGTCTATGTTTCCTATACCTCCGTGATTAAGCTTCCCATAAACTTACCCTTCAGACTGTCCCATAGTGCTTTCATTGGTTATAGTTCTATACATAAAGGTTTTTGTTGCCTACATCGATCCACTAGAAAAGTTTACTTCTCTCGTCATGTTGTATTTGATGAGTCAATTTTTTTTTACCTCATCTTATCCTTCATATTCTGTATTTTTAGCAGATTTCTTGACCTATCAGGACATCACTTCTATCATTGATTACTCATCTCCTACCATATCCATGACTCATATTCCTTATGAGGATGGTCTTTATATGCCTACCATACCTACACATTTGTCTTCTATCACACAAACACATTTTCTTCCATCTCACATTTCCTACCGTCTTCCATTAAGGCTTTCACCTCACCAACTTGCTTGGAACCCACAACTATACCTCATTTCCCATCTTGATCTCTCTTCTATCGCTAGGTGGCTCATTTACTATTGATCTACCTCTTTCTCAACCTTAACCTTCAGGTATATCTAATACACATCCCATGATCACTCGTTCTAAGTGTCGTTCTCATAATGCTAGGCTTCATTCTATCACCACCCGTCATCCTTTACCTTCCCACCACTTCTCAGTTTATAATCATAGCACCACAGCCTTCTTTGTCGCTCTTCTCTCCACTTCTGAACCTCATAGCTACAAGTTTTCTTTCAAACATACTTATTTGCTATGTTGACATGGATGAAGAGATTCAATCAGTCAAGCATAATCACATCTAGACTTTTACTCATTTCACCCGAGGTATGAATGTTATTGGGTGTAAATGGGTTTTCAAAATGAAGTTAAAGTCAGATGGTTCCATTGATTGGTACAAGGCCCATCTTGTGGCCAAAGGTTAGACTCAACTATCGGGAATTGATTTTGATAAGACATTTAGCCCTGTAGTCAAACCTATTGCCATTCATCTTTTCTTATCACTAGCTCGTGTCAATAAGTGGGACATTCGACAATTAGATGTGAACAATGCTTTCCTCTATGATGATATACAAGAGGAAGTTTATGTCTCAGCCCTTTAGGTGTGAAGATCCTTACTTCCCTCATCATGTTTGTCGACTTCAAAAAACATTATATGGCCTCAAACAAGCACCATGTGCTTGGTTTGAGAAATTCAGTAGTCATATTCTACAATTGAGATTCTGTTGTAGTTAATCTGATTCCTCCATGTTTATACAGATGACTTTTGCAGGTACTATGATTCTTTTAGTGTATGTTGATGATATCAAACTTACAAGCAATTCATCTACTTTGATCTCCACTTTCATTGATAATCCTAGTTTTGTCTTTGCAATGAAGGACTTAGGTTCTCTTCATTTTTTTCTTAGGCATTGAAGTTGAAAGTTATGATGATGGTCTTTTTCTCACACAGTCGAAATATGCCTTGGATCTCTTCACACGTACTCAAATGGGAGGTGCTAAGCCAATTTCATCTCCTTATGATTGCTAGTCAAAAGTTGACTCAAGATGATGTTTTTTTAAGTGATCCGACCTTTTACCATAATATAGTTGGTGGCCTTCAATAGTTAACTCTTACTTGGCCTAGATCTTTCCTTCACTGTTAATTATGTTTGTTAGTTTATGCATACTCCAATAGTTGCTCATTTTCAAGCTGTTCAAACACATCCCTCGATACGTTAAAGGTACCCTATATCATGGTCTTCAAATTCATTCTAATAATTCACTTACCCTCACTGGTTACTATAATGTTGATTGGGCTGGGAGTCTTGACACTCGACATTCTACTTTTGGGTATGCTATCTTTTTAGGTCGAAATTTGATCTCTTGGAATGCCAATAAGCAACCTACAGTCTCTCGTTCCAGCACTGAAACCGAATATCGTGCTCTTGCTTATGCTGCTGCTAAAATGACTTGAATCATTTACATTCTTCGAGACTTGAGCCTTCCACCTTTTGCTCCTAGAATTATTTGATGTGATAATCAGAGTGCTTTGTATATGAGCTCAAATCCTGTCTTTCACGCTAATTCCAAACATATTGAGCTTGATTATCATTTTGTTCGTGAAAAGATTTTAGTAGAACTTTTTAAAATTTGTTTCATTCTTTCTACTCTACAACTTGCTGATATCTTCACCAAAAGTCTTCATGAGGCAGTTCGTACTTCTTTGTGTTTCAAGTTGAACCTTGTGAGTTCCCCCCAATCAACTCGAAGGGAGGGTATTAACATATTAAAATCAAAAATCAAGCCACCTTAAATATGTAAACTTAGATTAATGAGATTTTGTGTATATTCTAGATCTGTATATAAGTTAGATTTTGTATTTTGTAAGAAAGTTGAACCACAATGGATTCCTTCCTAAAATTAAGATTATAATCTCATAGGCAATTCATTCAGTAAAATATAGAATTGTAATCTCAGAGGAATTCCTTCTTAAAATTATGGATTGTAATATCATACATACATGTAAAGTATATTTTGTAAAGTCTCTATCTATTGAGTGAAAAAATAAAGCCCTAAAAAAAAACTTGGGATCTTAGACTTTTTCTAAACTTATCTTAATATTCTTGAGTATCTTATTTTCTTCTTCCTTCTTTCTCTTGAGATTTCTTTCCTTTATTTTTCTGTTTATGATCCGTTTGGATATTATCCTATCCAATTTGATAATTCGACGAATCAGTTACTTTTTGATCTATCTCTGAGTCCATTAAATATCAAATATCCGATCCTATAATTTCAAATTAATGAAAAAATTCATTTTAAAACATTAAAATTTATTAATTCATATATATACTTTCTCCAATTAACAACCTTATTATTTATTTCCATCAGACAACCTATGCATACAATCATTCAATCAATATATATATATATATATACACACACATAAATAATATTAATGAATTATGCAAAAAGTTTACAAATGAAAAATATATAAAATAAAATATACATATTATATATATATATATGTTATCGAATCAGGTCTATAACAGATCAGATCACTATATTTTATATCTAATCCATAAAACTTATATAATAAAAGGATTCGGATCGGATCATAGATCGAAACATAAATTCTAAATCCAAACTTAGTAGATCGAATTCAGATTGAATCTTGATTCATTGACAACCCTACACTAATCTACTTTGTGGGATTGTAAGCAGGGTGGTCAGAAAATCTGCAAAATTATTCTTTGGTCATGGTAAACTGCATTTGAGCTGATAAATAAGAGTAATGATTTGTCGTTCATTTTCTAGTCCCTACACACTTACATGAAGGTGAGACCCATCATTATGGGCACCATTAGCGAGTTTCATCCATGTGAGTACATGGACAAACAAGTAGCTACTTGATAAATAGTTGAAAAAATATTTTGCTGCCCATGTGGTGTCCATATATTCATATAATAGTGTGACCCATTCGTGTGGCTGTAGTGAGTCTCACCCTTATGTGAGAGTATATGGACACTACACAAATACTAAAATATGATCCATGAATCATTATCTAAATAATTAACATGTGAGTAATGTTTTACAACATGTGTTTTTGCACATATGGTGCTCATATATTCATATAGATGTGAGATATATGTGAGTGTCCGTGTCATAATAATGGATTCCACATCTATATGAGTACATGTGTCTTATATGTGCACAAACACTGTAATTGTCAGACATCTCAGGAGAAGTTAGTATAATTTACCCATTTATTTTAGTAACTTATTTTTAAGCAGTGTTTCAATAATTGGTTATTTATGTTCTTAAAATTAGAAGAGTCAAATATTTTTTTAAATATGACTTTTGTTTTAGTATCCATCATTTATCTCAACGTTCAGATTGTTTTAAATGCACGATCTAGATTTGACACAAAAATTTTCTTGTTTCAATTTTTAATTGTAATAATAGTTGAGAAGAAGAATGATCGCTCTGTTAAAAAATAACATTTCACTATTAAAACAAAAATGTCAAAATTTTTATTAATTGTCAGACATCTCAGGGGAAGTCAGTATAATTTACCCATTATATTTTAGTAACTTATTTTTAAAGCAGTGTTTCAATAATTGGTTATTTATGTTCTTAAAATTTGAAAAGTCAAATATTCTTTTAAATATGACTTTTGTTTTAGTATCCATCATTTATCTCAACGGTTCAGATTGTTCTAAATACACGATCTAGATTTGACACAAATTTTCTTGTTTCAATATTTAACTATAATAATAGTTGAGAAGAAGAATGATTGATCTAGTCAAAAAATAACATTTCACTATTAAAACAAAATGTCAAAATTATTTTTTGTTAGTGTAAACACTGCAAAAATTTAGTTTTAGCATGATTAAAATGATTTTTACCATTAGAGTTGCTTTTATATGTTGAGTGTATTTTTGTAAATTAATGAATTATTTTAAATTTTGTTGTTTAAAATTTAAAAAGGTTATGATGATAATGTCAACAACTATATAAATCCTGATAACTATAAATATATAACATTAGGGGTGTTAATTCGTGTTATTGTGTTGTGTTCGGGTCATGTCAATGTATACATATTCGAAAATATATGTCAACCTTAACACGACACTATTAACTAATCGTGTTAAGTTTTTAAACCCAAATCTAACCCATTTATTAAACATGTTACACATGTCGACATGCTTATAATAGAATACACTCGAAGTTATAAAAGAATATGACACACTTTTTCCATTGATCAATATGGGTATATATATATATACCTTGTACAGAAAAATCAAATCAAATCACAATCCCATATTATCTACAACTAAATCAAATCCTAATCAAATAATCTAAATCAAATCCTAATCAAATATTATGTACAACTAATATCTCTAACATGCCCTAGCAAGATGGAGCTCCGAAAAGAGAGTCCAATCTTGTCCCGAAGAGACAGAAAACGAGTTCGTGGTAGTGGTTTGGTGAGGGCATCCGCGAGTTGATCGGTTGATGAGACGTGAGCAACACGTAGAGCCCCAATTTGAACTTGATCGTGAATGAAGTGAAAATCAATGGCAACATGCTTCATGCGAGAATGAAATACTGGATTGGAACATAATTGGGTAGCTCCGACATTGTCGCAATAGATCACGAGTGACTGAGGTAGCTGAACATGGAGTTCAGTAAGGAGAGAACACACCCAATTCAATTCAGTAGTAGTGGCAACAACAGACTGATATTCAGCTTCAGTAGAAAACTGAGCAATTGTACGTTGCTTCTTGGAACTCTAAGAAATAGGATTGCGACCAAGATAAACAATATAGACATTGGTAGACGAGAAATCCTCCTTGTTGCCTGCCCAATTAGCATTGGAGAAGGCATGGAGGGACAATGGTGAGTCACGATAAAGACAAAGGCCATGATCAGAAGTACCACAAAGATAGCGCAGGAGACGCTTCATAGTAGTCCAATGGTTAGTGGTTGGACGATACATGTACTGAGATAATTTGTTGACCGTAAAGCAATTTTCGGCCAAGTAAGAGACAGGTACTAGAGGCTACCCACAACGGCTCTGTATTCAGTTGGGTCTGTAAGAACAGAGCCAGAGTGGAGTGTAAGTGGTGGACTGGTGGGAAAAGGGGTGAGTACGGATTTGCTATCCAGCATGGAAGTACAAGCAAAAAGATCTAGGATGTACCGGTGTTGAGAAAGGGACCAAGATCTTTAATGGAGAAGCAGTGAGCAAGAGAGCTAACAACCCGGTTGACCATAGCAGTATCGTCGCTTGTAATTATAATGTCATCAACTTAAACAAGGAGATATATACAATAGCGACCAGTGGTGAGAACAAAGAGAGATGTATCGGCATGGGAGTTGTGAAAGCCCGAGGCAACAAGAAACTGGCGAAGCTCAGTATACCAGGCACGGGGAGCTTGCTTAAGACCATATAGGGCTTTGTGAAGTTTACACACATGAATGGGATAATCAGGATCAACAAAGCCTTGTGGTTGAGACATATAGACATCTTTGGAGAGATGCCCTTATAAAAAGGCATTATTGACGTCAAGTTGACAAAGAGACCAGCTACGACTAATAGCAATGCTGAGGACAAGTCGGACTGTGGTAGGCTTAATGACTGGACTGAAGCATTGTAGTCAACACCAGGTCGCTGGTGAAATCCTTTAGCAATCAACCGAGCCTTGTACCTGTCAATAAAACCATTAGAGTAGCGTTTAGTGCAAAAAATCCATTTGCATCCAACAATATTCTAGGGGGAGACAGATGGGACTAACCCCCATGTCCCATTGCGAACAAGAGCATTATATTCTTCAGACATGGCTTAATGCCATTTGGGATCTTTGAGGGCTTGGGTCACAGTAGTGGGTTCAAACTCAATGGGTTGAGAAAGGTGGGCAATGAGATTGAGTTTGTGGATAGGTTTGTGAATAGCATTTTTGGTGCGATTAGTCATAGGATGAGTGTTGTGAGGTGCGGGGAGGGGAGGGGAGGGGAAGAGAGGGTGGGACGGCTGGTTCGGTAGGGTGGATAGGGGGAACAGGTGAGTGAGGTAAAGGAGGGGGTAAGGTGGGGGAAGAAGGGGGTGGAGGTATCGAAGTGGACGAGGGTGCAGGTAGAGCAGGGGGGGTCGGAACATCGCTTGAGTTCATCGAAAAAGACTGGCTGTGAGATAGATTGGAAAGTGACCGAGGCGGAGTGTTGGAGGAGGGAAGATGTATAGGTGGCGGGATCCAGGTGGAAACAATTTGTGGTTGAGGACGAGGTAATTAGGTGTGAAAAGAGGAGAACGGAAAAACAGACTCAACAAACTAGACATGACGGGAGATAAACATTTTGGCTGTAGAAGGATCATAACACAAGTAGGCACTTTGGGTAAGAGAATAGCCAAGAAAGACATAGGGAGTGGAGCGAGAGTCAAATTTGTGAGAAGAATAAGGCCGAAGCCAGGGGTAGCAAAGGCAACTAAAGACCCTAATTTTTGAGTAGTTGGGAAGAGTACCAAAAATCTTTTCAAACAGGGAAGAGAGATTGAGTGTGGGAGTGGGTATACGATTTATGAGGTAGACAACAGTAGTGAAGGCATGAGACCAAAAAATTAAAGGAAGAGAAGCATGAAAGAGAAGGGTGAGACCAGTTTCGACGATGTGACGGTGACGTCGTTCAGAAAAACTATTATGTTCTAGTGTGTGAGGTGGAGTGGTAAGATGAGCAATACCATGAGTGGCTAAGTAAGAAGCAAGACCAATATATTCGACACATTAATCAGAATAAAGGGTTATGATTTTTTGGGTAAAATAGTTTTCAACAATGGTTTTGAAGCGGATAAAGACATCATGAACATCCGATTTATGCTTGAGTGGATAAATCCAGATATATTTGGTATAGTGCTCAACAAAGATAACATAGTATTTGAAGCCATCATGGGAGAGGACTGGGGAAGTCCACACATCAGAAAAGAGGATTTCGAGAGGTTTGGTTGAGACAATAGAAGTAGTAGAAAATGGTAATTTGTGACTTTTATTGAAGTGACATGCATTACATGAAAAGTGAGGCGAAATGGAAGACGACAAATCTAATTTATAATGAGACGCAACATGTTTAAAAATGGAAAAAGCAGGATGACCTAATCTATGATGCCACTCAGACGAAGTGGTTTTTGACATTAGAGAAAGCAAGTAAAGGTGATGTCACGGATGAGGAAGTTGGCCACTCATACACTCCATCCTTCATTTGGCCCGTTAAGAGGATTGCCCCCTTACGAAGTTCCTTCACAAGAAAAGAAGTGGGTAAGAATTCAATGGATACATTATTAGTGGTGCAAAATTGAGAAATAGAAATTAAATTCTTTTTCATGCTAGGAACACAGAGAACGTTAGATAAGGTAAAAGAAGTGGTAGGGGTAGTGAAGAAAGTGGAACCGGTATGGGTAATGGGTAGACCCGTGCCATCGCCAATCATAACATCGTCTGTGCCTGGGTATGGTCCATGAAGAGATAAGTTGCTGAAGTTGGTAGTGACATGATGAGAAGCACCACTATCAAGGAGCCAAGATGGAGTGGCGGAGGCTGAGGTGGCCGCAAAATGAGCCCGAGGTTGCCACAGGGCAGCAGAATGAGTGGGCAAGAGAGCAAGATGAGGAGGACGAATCATTCGGTACAAGAAGAAACGAAGGGCACCGTATTGCAGTATGTCCCTAAATACCACAAATCTGACAATAGCCAAGATATGGTCGTGGTGGTGGTCGATCACCCCGAGGCTGGTGCAAGCCTGGAAAAGGGTGCCAAGTGTTGGTGGAAGATGGACGCCATCCAATGTTGGTGGGGCCAAAATGGGGTGGTTGGGTAGTGGTCGAAGAGGGATGCCACCTAGAGGGACGGGAGCCAGAAGTGGTGTGGTGAGCAGGATTAGCAGAGGCTAGGAGATAAGACTGATCAGGCTTTTTTTTTTTTTTTGTTGCAAATGGGCTTCAAAAGTGAGTAGTTTTTCATGAAGCTCATCAAAAGGTAATGGGGGTGTCACGAGCGTGAACGGCATGGACTAGGTCTTTATAACCACTACCAAGACATCAAGAATTTTTTCCATGAGATCATCGTCGTCCATAGGGATGCCAAGAAGAGCAAGTTCATCGACGCGGGCTTTGACTGATTGGAGAAAATCAGTGATACTCTGAGAACCTTTGGTAGGATTTTTGAGGTGACCTTTAACTTGTTTGATCCAGCCACGAGAGGGCTGAGCATATGTGTTAGCAAGAATCATCCAAGCTTGACGAGAGGTGGTGGCATGAGCAATGAAAGGAATAAGAGTGGGGGTACAGTGAGCTAATAATAGCATTGAGTATAAGTTGATCCTGACGAATCCAGAAAGTATGAGCCAGGTTCAGTTGAGTGGTTTGATTGGCTGCAAGAGTTTCAGGTGGGCAAGGTTTGGTACCATCAATTAGCCAATAAGATCATAACCAATGAAAAAGGTTTGAAATTGGAGTTTCCAAGAGGTATAATTGGTGGAGGTTAATTTAAGAGGGACTTGGGCAGAAACATTAATGGCAATGAGGGCTGGGTTGGCATCGTTGTTGGGAAGGATAGTGGGAGTAGTAACAGCAGGGGTAGAAGAGTTTTGAGTGTTCATGGTGGCAAGCAGAACCTTTGAAATTATTATTATTATTTTTTTTATAGTATGGACGAAGGTGAAGACGAGCAGAGAATGGGGGTAAGGGTGCAACTGTGGCGTTTAACGGAAAGGACAGAAATAGAGAGGGAAAAAAAATCCAAACCTGTGGTGCAGAATAAGAGAGAGGAAAAGAATAAAAAAAAAATCCAAACCTAAAGGAGTGGTGGAGATTGCATGTCTCTGGTTGCTTGATTGAAAAAAAAAAATTGGAAAAGCAAGGAAAGGTGGAATAACAGAGACAAAACAAGAGGGCGGGGATGTGATGCACAAGAATGCAACGTGCAACAGAGCACGGCAATGGTAGTGGCGGCGTTGGTTGAACAGTGATATCGAAAATTATGGGACCCTCTTGGGGCTTGGGATTGCAATGTTCTGTTGATCGAATCAGAAGAAGAGAGAGGACTGATGGGCTGCAACACGGTGTGTGTGACGATCAGATGTAGGAGAAGACGCGTAGAGATTGAGGAGACTCGCTCGGGATCGGGAATGGGAGATAGCAACAGCTTTAAAATGGGTTTGAGGCGCTGTGGCTTGGAGGCTTGGTGACACGGCTGGGGCGGCTACCAAAGAAAGAAAAAGAAGAATAGAAGTAGCGGGCTGATATAATCGGTTCAGCAGAGTATCCAGAGGCTGTGGAGTGGGGTGTTGAGTCGCTCAGAGAGCAGAGGGGATGATGCAAATATATATATATATATATATATATATATATATATATATGCTCTGATACCATAATAGAATACACTTGAAGATATAAAAGAATATTGCACACTTTTTCCATTGATCAATATGGGTATATATATACCTTGTACAGAAAAATCAAATCAAATCACAATCCCATATTATCTACAACTAAATCAAATAATCTAAATCAAATCAAATCCTAATCAAATAATCTAAATCAAATCCTAATCAAATAATCTAAATCAAATTCTAATCAAATATTATGTACAGCTAATATCTCTAACAGCTTAATCCGTTTATTTTTATTTATTAAATAAAAAAAGTTACTTGTCTTTTTATATATATATATATATATATATATAATTTTCAAGTTTAGTAAACTTTAGACATAGGTCAAATCAAAGTAAAAACATATTTTATTAGAAAAATAATCTTCAAATTTCGATAAATTTATGACGTGAAACGAATTATCTTAACTCATATTATTTTTTCATAATTAAATATGTTAAGTCGCGTTAAACGGAATAACATTACTAAAATTCAAATATGACATGTTTATTAATCGTGTTATACATGTCAATCCGTTTATAACCTTAATCTATTTATACTCAAATACAAATCCACTAATTTTGTATCGTATTCAGATCGTATTATCGTGTTGTGTTAAAGATTGACACCCCTAATTATATTACATAAGAAAATAGAGATCAGCGAACAGAATTATCTAGATTACTTGAATATATATAAGAAAATAGATTTGAAAATGCAAGTATTGAATATGGGTCCATCTTCAAATTCATTTACTAACAGCCTAGATTACTCAGTATCAACAGCTATCATAGAGAAGCGATCACAAATAAAGAAGATCCGTATTGAAAAGAAATTGTTTTGTAAGCAAATATCGGATTGACTGTAAAATAGAATTTTGGATCCTGAATAATGATTCAATTGTTGATAATAAAATAAAGAAGAGAATTTTAGATTCAATTTCCCAATTCAATGTTGAAAAAAATGATTAATCAAATTCATTTGAGTGGGGTTTATAGTAAGGAAAATGCTACTATGCAAACGGGCACCTATGCACAGGCATGGCTGTAGCTTTAGATCAATTATACATTGACATCACACCTCTTAACTGAAATCAGCATGTGAGTAATCCCATGGCTTGAACATTCCTGCAAATATGCTCACGTTCACACAGTAGGCATTGCCCTGCAGTAACTTTTTCTCGTAGAATGTTTTTGTTAGTTAATGACTGTACAATCGCATGTAATTTAGTGCTTGTTTGTTAGTGCTTTTTTAAGCACTTTTTTTATTTATACGCGTGCACCGCGACCCGTATCATCACTTGATTAGTTATGGATAGTTTTTCTCATTTTTTAAAATTACAATATATATATATATATATATATATATATTACTGCATATATGTCACGCCCCGAATTCTGACCGAACCCGAGGCGCGACTGTCGAGACAGAAAATAAAATAAATAAAAGGACAAGGTAAATCAATCCACTAAACATGGGTCCATCCCCATTAATACATAAGATAACATGAATACATCGTTCATAGGTCATTCGGGCTTAAGCCCTTACATTACAAAACATAGGCCCCACGGACCAAAATATAACAAGTGTCTCCTCCTATCAAAGCATCACTGGGTCTCAAATAGCTGGAGGGTCCTCATCTGAAAATGTTGCCCACGAATGGGTCAGCTCAACTGCTGGTATGATGAAGTGCTAATGCTAGAAATAAAGCTAAGGCGTGGCATGTGCAAAGTGTACATTTATCTCTAAATGTCATTCAAAGCATCGCAGTAATATATGAATGGTATGCATGACGCACCCATGCACAACTCTATGTCACACCCATGTTTCTCTTCCGGGTACTCCCCGATGCAATGGCCGATTTTGGGTTTTTCACCACAGGATCTACACCCTCATAATGCAAAGCACCATGTGCTTACCCACGCTATGTTCTCAAGGAATTCATCATATGCCAATATGCCAATGCAATCTCAATGAACATGAATCCCAATAATGTAACGTGCTCGGACAATAAGAAGTAAATCACTAATCAGTTTCATATACATGCATATCTCATATGTTCGTACATCATGATTCATGTTCTTCACTTTATTAATTTGCAAGTAACACATAACATGTGAACAACCAATTCCAAATGAACAGGTAAACACATTACAGATAAACACATACAGCATTCCAGTCATTCACAAATATCCCTAACTTAACTTCATTTCTAACACTAGCAAAACACCATACCTGATGGGTTGGTATCAACCCTAGAAGATCGTGAACTATATGTAACTGAACGGGCGGATGAGACTGTAGGAGATCAGATCGCCTCCTCCTGTCCTGTCAGTGTCCCTAAAAGTAGAAATTACAACTCAGTCCATCGTTGTTTGAATTTATGCTATTCATCAAATTTTATGTCTTTAATTTATAAGTTTCTATTCTGCTAAATTAAGCTCTACCATTGGTTCTAGAATGTTTAAGAAAGTAAGTCTAGGTTCTCGTAGAACTCAATTCGGACACCGGGGTTTAAAAGGGCAAAACAGTCATTTTGCACTTTACACGTGTCCTTACATTTCGTGATCTCTTTTCACAAATCGGACTCCACGGTTGAGTCCGGAATGTTTGTGATAATAAAATTTCACTATTTGTTTACCTAATTCGGGGTTCGTCTGACAGTGTTTCAAGTTAGGGGCATTTTGGTAATTTTAAGGGTTACTACGGGTCTTTTATTTTTCGGGACCCCGTCTCGTAAAACGGACCTCACCATTGGTCTTATTAGGTCCAAGATAATAAGAAAACATATAAGGCTTGCCTCATTTGGATGTCGGACCATTTAGGAGTATTTAATTTAATTAAATATATTTAATTAAATTAAATTCAAAATGTATAGTATATATATATTCTGTGCGCAAATATGGTTGGTCGAATAGGGTGGCACAGCGGACGCGTGCCACCTCCCCCTCCAAAACGTCCACCGTTCGAATCTCCTAAGGTGCATAATGCACCTTTTTATTCTATTTTTTCTGTTGAACAAATTTTATTAGATATACATATTTCAATGAAATTTTAAACACAAGGGTTCATGTGGCTCAGTGGTCAAGGCTTGGCCCCTCACCCCATCGGTCTCCTGTTCGACTCCCACCAGCCGCACCCATCTCCCCTTTTCTTTTTTTTTTTCTTTTTCTTTTTCCTTTACTTGTTGGGCCAAAGACCAACAGGCCCAAAGCAGTTAGCCCACTCCCTTTTAAACCAAACAAGCCCAAACCAGAAATCAGGCCCAAGGCAACAGGCCCAACTCCCCTGCGCCCGATCTTCCGGCCAAAAGCCGGTCATCTTCCCCGGCCGAACTCCGGCCAGTTCGCCGGAAAACCGCGACTACCCCTCCCATTTTCTCCCTATTTCCACGTTCAAACTCCTCTGTTCTTCCATTAAAAGACTCCTAGGAACTTCGGGACTTCATTGGGGTCACTTTAATCTCCAAACATCATCACCCCAACATGCCCGGACTGATTATTCCGGTCCAAAAACCCAGATTCCGGCGACTGGTTCTCCCCTATTTTCTCACAATTTTTCCCACTGTTTTTCACCCCATTTTGACTCTAAGGTTTTCTGCAACTCACCCCAACGATTTCCCCATCATTCAAACGTGGATTTAGCGTTTAAAACACCAAAACCCGAGACTCACCCTAGACCTGCAACTCCAAAGTTCTCCCTCATTTCTCAACCGTTTTCTATAATTCTTTTTGCATTATCTTCCACTTTTGATACTCTACCAGCCCCCATGTTCAAATACACAATTTATGCATTGTAAAAAATCAAAGACAGAACCGTATATGCTTACCAATTTTTGGGTTTTTCTCTCTGTGCAGGTTTCTCTCCTCTCCTTCAGTTCCTCCCGGTTGCTTCTGCTTCTTCGGAACTCTCTCCTCTTTGCCCTCGGTCTCTCCTTTCTTCTCTTTTCTCCTCTAACCGAGACTAGCTCTCCTTTTCTCTTTATTTTCTCTCTTTCTATCTCTCTCTCTCTCTCTCTCTCTCTCTCTCTCTCTCTCTCTCCAAGACCAACCACTCTCTGCTGATTCTGCACTCCCCCCACTCCCTGAATTCTACTCACACACACAACCCCAACCCATACCTTGTTTGAGTGTATTACACTCAAACTCACACACACACACAACCGGTTACACACACATATACCTCACACAATCTGTTTTATATATATACATATACATGTATATTTTCACATTTTAAATATACACTCATATGTATACACATACACACCACATATAATTTAAATCATATTTATATATATATATATATACACATATATATACATACACCCACACACATTATCATTATAATAATAATAATAATTATAATAATAATAATAATGATAATAATAATTAATATTTGCAAGAATAACTAATAAAAAAAAAAAAATTTTTCCATGTTATAACATCCTTCCCTCCTTACAAAAATTTCGTCCCGAAATTTAAAATAACATAAAACCAAAAGAAAATACATCACTGATCAAATAACTCAGGGTACCTAACTCGAACCTCGGCCTCACGCTCCCACGTAGCCTCCTCAACCCCATGGTGGTTCCAACGAACCTTGACCAAAGGGATGGTCCTGCCTCGCAAAACCTGGTCCTTCGAGTCCAGTATCTCTACGGGTCTCTGGTCATAGGAAGCGTCCCCCTCTAACTGAAGATCTACCCAGTCAAGTACATGTGAGGGGTCGGGATGGTACTTCCTCAGCATAGATACATGGAAGACGTCATGAACTCCATATAGCTGTGGTGGTAAGGCTAGTTTATAAGCCACCTCACCAACCCTCCTAAGAATCTCAAAGGGGCCTATAAATCGTGGCGATAGCTTTCCACTGCGCCCAAATCTCCTCAAGCCCCGTCTGGGAGATACCTTGAGGAACACATGGTCCCCCACCTCAAATGGCAAGGGTCGCCGTCCCCTATCTGCATAACTCTTCTGACAACTCTGGTCGGCAACAAGCGCTGCATGATCACTTGTATCTTGTCTGTGGTCTTACGGACTACATCGGATCCCAAAACAATTGTCCCCCTTACTCCTGCCAAATACACCGGTGAACTGCTAACTACGGTTGCAGGCAAACTCTACCAAAGCAGGGTGATCCTCTCAGCTACCCCTGAAGTCCATAACGCAGTCTCTAAGCATGTCCTCTAGGATCTGAATGACACGCCCTGACTGACTATCAGTCTGAGGATGAAAGGTAGTACTAACTTAGCTGAGTCCTTAAGGCTGTCTAGAAGCGCTGCCAAAACCGTGCAGCGAAACGTGGGTCCCTACCCCAAACAATGGACAAGGGAATTCCATGTGGTCATACCATCTCTCGTCGTAGCACTAAAAGATCGATGCAAAGCGTATTGCAACATGTAGACGTGCAGCCTTACCTATGGATCACTCACCTCTCCCTCAGCCAGGCGATGCGGAATGCATTACCTCTTCCCATTACCATCTCCCCCGTAAGCTTCGCCTCACCGGTAGGCGTGCAGCGGTGTGCAGACATCCCCACACTCCCTGCTATGGTCTGGTGCTAATCCCATTTGTAACGACTCACTCCACATAGCATAGTACATAATGAAATCCTCAAAAACACATTGACTCATCAATGCCACTCCCTCTCAATTTCCATCCAAGTATCACGACTTATCTCATCAACTCAACACAATAAAAAGTAAGGGAAATTCTCACCGATCACAAGGATACCCCAAGGTCTCTCACACATGCTATGTCATCTAACCCACCTCAAATTAATCCACGAAATCACCTAGTGATTTATCTCAATGGTATAAATACGCATCATCTGTACCACAATGCAATCTATCACCCAGTATTTTCTAAGTACCCTAATTACCCTCAAGACATCAATAGTACAATCTAAAAGTAAAGCTACCATCTCCCACCTTAGTCTATATATAACCAAGACTAAGTGTCGTGCACTAATAAGGACTAGCCTATTCATTTCATGCACGCATATAACGATTGGGTATACAAATGTAGACTGTGTCGTTTATGTACTCTAATCATGAAACTTAAGTCAATATATCAAGGTTCAGAAGAATAAAACATTAGTGGTACTCTTCATCAATTTCCTTCACGGATCTATATCCGTTTTCACACACATGTATCAACGCACACATACAAACATGTTTAAGTATTCTTTTATACATGCATTTATAACAACCAGTCTGTGTATATAAAAAAAATGAAGTCATGATCAAGGCACCATAATAGTCACTAAACTAGCATGTTTATATAGAGTAAAAGTACAACATTCAATAGCTAATATGTAGCTTACTATTTCGGCACCCAGTATAAAACTTCATTCCAGGAATACACATATACATAATATAAGTACATAATCTGTTGTACAGGTAACCAGGCAGATTCCCAATCTCTACGGATATATTCAGGCTCATAGCCTATCTTATAGACAACAAACCTATAGTCTACTATTTAACCTTATCCGTTATACTGTACAAAGGCAAGCATTGAATCCCAGATCATCAATAACCAAGCACACCACACCTTGTACCATCTTTCAAACTAAGTTAACAAGCACTCATCTACTCATGTAATCCAAACCAATCCCAATTCAACTTAAAGTCTAACCTCTCTTAACCCACAATAAAGTCAAATTAAAAGGGATTTAGGGACACCCCATGAAACAAGGAAAACATCTCCCTCAGGAGTACACCCTATCTCTCTTCCCCTACAACAGCCTATACTCGTCTAAAGTGTGAAGAACCGATCTATCTCCAACATAACACCAATACTAGACGCATCAGATAAGGTGAAGAATCCAAATGAGGCATGCGGTTGGCCACCTCTATAGATTCTCGTCAGCATCATCCTACCCCTAACGTCATGGCAACATAGTAAATATGCATGAATGAGATGCACTATGGTCTATCAATATGCTGATCCATAAACTAACACAAAAATGTACCTCAAGGCTCTGAAGGTCCAAAAAGGATAGGTGACTCTAGGCTGACTACTGCATAACACCACTCTGGGTGGTCTGGTCCTGCCCATCACTCCTCTCACTGCGAGTCCCGGCACTCGATACTGTAGGTGCATGCTGAAAATACGGTGCCGGAGGTCCCTGACTCAATAGTGGCCGTGGAAGAGGCACTTGGGTACACTGCTGGTAATGTGGCTCCCCTAAGTCTTGGGAAATCGGCCTCTGAGGACAGTTGGCCCTGACATGGCCAGTCTGGTGGCATACAAAACAAAGTCGTGGAGTTCCCTGTCCTTGACCCTGTGCTGGTGATGAAAATGACTCCTGACTAAGCTCGATCCTCCGTCTCAGACTGGGATCCCTCAAAGGAGAAGTGGCCATCTTGTGGCCAGGCTGTCTACAACAAAAACAAGTAATGGTCCCCTGGGATGCGGAGGTGGATATGGAAGAAACACCAGTCCTAAACCTCTTCGGTGGTCTCCCACCAGTGTGAGTCTGGGCGGGTATAGATATCTGTGCAGAAGAAGCACGAGCTCGAAACCTCTTCAATGGTCTCTTACCAGTGTATATCGGGGTAGACCTAGGGATCTGTGCTGGAGTCGCCCCGCTCTGGGTCTGGGGCTCTCTAACTCCTCTGAGCTCGGCCAACTCTGTCTCAGCCCTGACCGCTCTCGTCACTACCTCCTGTATAGTGTGAAGGCATTCTCGCATAATGGTCGCTATGTCCCCAGAACCACTAGTTTGCCCTACCCCCACTGGAGCAGGTGTAAAAGTGACGGCCTCCTCAGCTGTACCATCTGCAGAAACAGCAGCTTGGGGCCAACTATGCCACGGTGGTGCAGTGGTCCTAGGCTCATCGTGTCCAGGTGGCATAGGTCTGGGAGTAGCTTGTCTCGGTGGCATGTCTACAAGTTCAAAGAAGAGGAAAATTAATACCCCATTTTCAGGTACTCGTGTTAAAAGAACATTAAGTAGGTACCTGTCAACACTTCATCATTTTGAAGTAACAACCACAATATACCATGACACACTTGCCTAATCAATACCTACATAACTAATGTTAATCACCACCACCCGTTAGTTATACTGAACAATTTACACCGAGTTCCAACATAGCCCTCTACTAAGAAGGATTTTATCTCAACAATGTTACACACGCATACTTAAACATTTGAACACTAGCAAGGTTTAACTCCTAGTGAATACTATCCAAACAATACATCTCTCCACCACCGGGGTTTAACACAAGAACATCTTTAAAAATCTAAGGGGAAACACTCTAAGTATCCATCTATATACAAAAGGGTTCCACAAGTCCAAATCCTTATTATAGCATTTTAAGGTTTGATGTGTCTTTTATCATCCCTTACTTTTATAGCTAGGTGATAACCCTTCATGAATCACAGCTCCTTTCATTACTGGCTGATGGGGCGCCATCCATCAACCGTAACTCAAGACCTGAGACCAATCCAGTCTGTATAAATATCATAGTCATAGTACTATAATCCATGAAAATTGGTTACTAACCTAGCACACTCATCCAAAACCATAAACAACGGTCAACTAAGTAAACAACTAGGTTCACAACCTGTCTCCTAAGTAACTAGGCATAATGTCTATTGCGTAGATAACTAAGGGTACAACCTACACTTCAAATGACTAGGCACACCGTTTATCCCATAAAATATACAGCCTACTACGTAGACCTGAGTTTCTAACCTTAGTCATGTTCTGGTCAACGACTAGCATTTTAACAGGTGGTACATGTCACAGGTCAATATATATATACTCAACAATTTCCTCACACTGTATATATGTCATGCTTATCACTGCATTAAATCATATAATCATTTGTCGTAACATAGCATCTAGTAACATGTGATCACAACAATCATGCTTCAATACACATCTAATCACATAACACACAAAATCCTATCGCATGCTACTAACAATTCACTCTAAATCTCATTTTCTTCTCTAGGGCCTCACGGTGTTAAACAACACCCCACAGTCTCTAGGTATTCGAACCTATGCTCTGATACCACGTTGTCACGCCCCGAATTCTGACCGAACCCGAGGCGCGACTGTCGAGACAGAAAATAAAATAAATAAAAGGACAAGGTAAATCAATCCACTAAACATGGGTCCATCCCCATTAATACATAAGATAACATGAATACATCGTTCATAGGTCATTCGGGCTTAAGCCCTTACATTACAAAACATAGGCCCCACGGACCAAAATATAACAAGTGTCTCCTCCTATCAAAGCATCACTGGGTCTCAAATAGCTGGAGGGTCCTCATCTGAAAATGTTGCCCACGAATGGGTCAGCTCAACTGCTGGTATGATGAAGTGCTAATGCTAGAAATAAAGCTAAGGCGTGGCATGTGCAAAGTGTACATTTATCTCTAAATGTCATTCAAAGCATCGCAGTAATATATGAATGGTATGCATGACGCACCCATGCACAACTCTATGTCACACCCATGTTTCTCTTCCGGGTACTCCCCGATGCAATGGCCGATTTTGGGTTTTTCACTACAGGATCTACACCCTCATAATGCAAAGCACCATGTGCTTACCCACGCTATGTTCTCAAGGAATTCATCATATGCCAATATGCCAATGCAATCTCAATGAACATGAATCCCAATAATGTAACGTGCTCGGACAATAAGAAGTAAATCACTAATCAGTTTCATATACATGCATATCTCATATGTTCGTACATCATGATTCATGTTCTTCACTTTATTAATTTGCAAGTAACACATAACATGTGAACAACCAATTTCAAATGAACAGGTAAACACATTACAGATAAACACATACAGCATTCCAGTCATTCACAAATATCCCTAACTTAACTTCATTTCTAACACTAGCAAAACACCATACCTGATGGGTTGGTATCAACCCTAGAAGATCGTGAACTATATGTAACTGAACGGGCGGATGAGACTGTAGGAGATCAGATCGCCTCCTCCTGTCCTGTCAGTGTCCCTAAAAGTAGAAATTACAACTCAGTCCATCGTTGTTTGAATTTATGCTATTCATCAAATTTTATGTCTTTAATTTATAAGTTTCTATTCTGCTAAATTAAGCTCTACCATTGGTTCTAGAATGTTTAAGAAAGTAAGTCTAGGTTCTCGTAGAACTCAATTCGGACACCGGGGTTTAAAAGGGCAAAACAGTCATTTTGCACTTTACACGTGTCCTTACATTTCGTGATCTCTTTTCACAAATCGGACTCCACGGTTGAGTCCGGAATGTTCGTGATAATAAAATTTCACTATTTGTTTACCTAATTCGGGGTTCGTCTGACAGTGTTTCAAGTTAGGGGCATTTTGGTAATTTTAAGGGTTACTACGGGTCTTTTATTTTTCGGGACCCCGTCTCGTAAAACGGACCTCACCATTGGTCTTAGTAGGTCCAAGATAATAAGAAAATATATAAGGCTTGCCTCATTTGGATGTCGGACCATTTAGGAGTATTTAATTTAATTAAATATATTTAATTAAATTAAATTCAAAATGTATAGTATATATATATTCTGTGCGCAAATATGGTTGGTCGAATAGGGTGGCACAGCGGACGCGTGCCACCTCCCCCTCCAAAACGTCCACCGTTCGAATCTCCTAAGGTGCATAATGCACCTTTTTATTCTATTTTTTCTGTTGAACAAATTTTATTAGATATACATATTTCAATGAAATTTTAAATACAAGGGTTCATGTGGCTCAGTGGTCAAGGCTTGGCCCCTCACCCCATCGGTCTCCTGTTCGACTCCCACCAGCCGCACCCATCTCCCCTTTTCTTTTTTTTTTTCTTTTTCTTTTTCCTTTACTTGTTGGGCCAAAGACCAACAGGCCCAAAGCAGTTAGCCCACTCCCTTTTAAACCAAACAAGCCCAAACCAGAAATCAGGCCCAAGGCAACAGGCCCAACTCCCCTGCGCCCGATCTTCCGGCCAAAAGCCGGTCATCTTCCCCGGCCGAACTCCGGCCAGTTCGCCGGAAAACCGCGACTACCCCTCCCATTTTCTCCCTATTTCCACGTTCAAACTCCTCTGTTTTTCCATTAAAAGACTCCTAGGAACTTCGGGACTTCATTGGGGTCACTTTAATCTCCAAACATCATCACCCCACCATGCCCGGACTGATTATTCCGGTCCAAAAACCCAGATTCCGGCGACTGGTTCTCCCCTATTTTCTCACAATTTTTCCCACTGTTTTTCACCCCATTTTGACTCTAAGGTTTTCTGCAACTCACCCCAACGATTTCCCCATCATTCAAACGTGGATTTAGCGTTTAAAACACCAAAACCCGAGACTCACCCTAGACCTGCAACTCCAAAGTTCTCCCTCATTTCTCAACCGTTTTCTATAATTCTTTTTGCATTATCTTCCACTTTTGATACTCTACCAGCCCCCATGTTCAAATACACAATTTATGCATTGTAAAAAATCAAAGACAGAACCGTATATGCTTACCAATTTTCGGGTTTTTCTCTCTGTGCAGGTTTCTCTCTTCTCCTTCAGTTCCTCCCGGTTGCTTCTGCTTCTTCGGAACTCTCTCCTCTTTGCCCTCGGTCTCTCCTTTCTTCTCTTTTCTCCTCTAACCGAGACTAGCTCTCCTTTTCTCTTTATTTTCTCTCTTTCTATCTCTCTCTCTCTCTCTCTCTCTCTCTCTCTCTCTCTCTCTCCCAAGACCAACCACTCTCTGCTGATTCTGCACTCCCCCCACTCCCTGAATTCTACTCACACACACAACCCCAACCCATACCTTGTTTGAGTGTATTACACACAAACTCACACACACACACAACCGGTTACACACACATATACCTCACACAATCTGTTTTATATATATACATATACATGTATATTTTCACATTTTAAATATACACTCATATGTATACACATACACACCACATATAATTTAAATCATATTTATATATATATATATACACATATATATACATACACCCACACACATTATCATTATAATAATAATAATAATTATAATAATAATAATAATGATAATAATAATTAATATTTGCAAGAATAACTAATAAAAAAAAATTTTTTTTCCATGTTATAACAATATATATAAAAAATTGCTTATATTTAAAATAAATATATTACTGTTTCTATTACTGTATATATATAAATGTTTTCGTTGCTGTTTATATATATATAATTGAATCTATATAAAAAATTGCTTATATATAAAACTGAATATATATTACTGAATGTATATAAATAAATATATAGTTACTGTATATATATTGGCATTTATTGTTACTGTCACTTACTATGATTGGCTTTTGTTGTGCTGTAATAGTGTCGGTATTTATTTTATTTTTAAAAAATAATCTTAGAAGGTGTATTAAAAAAAATTAATATTATTATAAAAATTAGTTCTGAAAAATAATTATCAAAAGTAATTTTACTTTTTTTAAGTAAAAAGAAAAACATTATAAAAGTTACTTTTATTAATTTGAGGAAGGGTTCTAAGGATTTGGATCATTTTAGTAAAACATTTTCTTAATTTTGTAAATACATTTTTAGATATGTGATATATAAGACTATTCCACATGTCATACAAGAGTATTTTGAAAAAACATGAGGAAATCTTTTACAACAAAAGATCTCTATTCAAAATCTAAACTTATAAAGTAAATTTACAAATTTATTCTTTTGTTTAATAAAAGAATTCAAAGGAGAAATTGAACCAAGAATAATTGGATAAATGTTTTTTAGGAATGAAGTAATTTCTTGTAAAAAAACAAAAGAGAGATTGCAAATAGCTACCTCCATCACAAATAAATAAAATGGAAAATGCTATATTTCTCAAATATGTATTTCAAATGATGAAAATACTAATGCATTAAATCATGTAATTAATGTGCGACAATGATACGTTGCTACATCATTGCCATGTCACCTAAGATAAAAATTTAGAAATGGTAGTTGATGTAAAATAAGTGATGGATTCTTGATGACACTATACAATCCGAAATTTTTTTACCTGACTTTTGACTCTTTTCTGAGATATTTTGGTTTTTTAATTTTGTTCGGATTAGTATTAGTAGTTTTTTACTCTACAAAAATAAAGAATTAGTAGTTTCTTAATCAAATTAGTAGAAGAGTGTATAGTCTCTTATTTCGATTAGTGCTTTTAACTTTATAAATATGATGTATTTAGTTATTATTATATAATTTGCTAAACAATATTTTAATTTCAAAATTGGAGAGTTTTTCACTTGTTGGGTGAGTAATCTTGTATTACTTTATTTATAAGAAATTTAACGTCTTTGATTCTTTTTTATATTTTGATGTTGCGTTAATAACATTACTTTGAATAATACTTACATAAAGTAGGGGTGTCAATTCGTGTTATCGTGTCGTGTTCTGGTCGTATCAAGGTATACATATTCGAAAATATGTGTGAACCCTAACCTAACACTATTAACTAATCGTGTCAAGTTTCAAAACCCAAACCCAACCCATTTATTAAACAGGTTACACGTGTCGACCTACTTAACCCGTTTATTTTAATTTTTTTATTTTTTAAATTAAAAAATTTACTTATCTTTTAATATGTATAGATAATTTTCAAGTTTAGTAACTTTGGATATGGGTCAAATCAAAGTAGAAATCTCTTTTATAAATAAAAAATCTCAAAACCTTGATAAGTGTTTGATGTGAAATTAATTACCTTAACTCATAATATATTTTATAATTAAACGTGTTAAGTCGTGTTAAACGGGTTGACACTAGCAAAACCCAAACCCGACCTGTTTATTAATCGTGTTATACGTGTCAACCCGTTTATGACCTAAACCCATTTATGCTAAACCCAAACCCGTTAATTTCGTGTCATGTTCGAGTCGTGTTAAAAATTGACACCCCTAACATAAAGGCTTGTCTAGAGGCTGTTTAAAAATTCTTGAAATTAGATCATATCAGGATGAATCTCATTAAGTTATTTTTAGTGTTTAGAAAAATCAACTTCCTTCTAATATGAAACAAACATTTTGTTCAAATTTTAAATATTTTTAGGATAAGATGTGAAATAGTATATTTATAGTTTAAAAACTAGTTTTGATTTTTTCCAAACAAGCCTATGCATTTCAAAAATACCCACACAAAAAAAAATACAAATACTGCACCTAAAAATTTCAAATTTCAAATTTCATGGATAGAATATCTGTTTTATAACCATTTTGGTAGATTAGATTAGATTAGATTAGATGGGTAGAATATTAAATATATGATGGCATAATAATAGTTATTAAAGCATCTAACAGTGGTGCGTCCTCTTCTAACCTAATGTATCATCTAGCTATCAGATACTTGAGTCCAAGTTTTTAAAGTTTACCCAACACGACAAGTAGGCCACGCGACGACAACGAGACCGTATACTTCCAGGAGTTAAAAGAAGTTTTTATGTGAATCAGATTTATGATTTCAAAAAAATATTTAATTTTTGTCTAGTTGGTATATTATAATTAATTTGATTAATAGATTTGATTTACGCAAAAACTTTTCGTGAAGCTAATTAAAGGCATTTGAATATGACTTGTTCTATTTAATTAGAAATTTTAGATTGAACAGACAAACGAACAAACATATAATGTAATTTATTATAAGTATATGGATAGTTTTTTTATGTGATTAGTTGACTTGTTATTTGATTATTGTGTTAATTTTCTTAATTTTCATATATATTTAATTGTTTTTAGTATTTATTTATTTATTTTTTAAAAAATCAGAACAACCAGGCATTTAATTTATCAGAAGAGTTGAGCTGTTCAGCAACCCCAATTCAAGACCAGTAAGTGCATCTAATTAGATTGAAAATTGATTAGTTTTATTAAGATATTATTAATGCTTAATAATACAATCGTGGCAAAGCACAGACAGTACTATTTTATTAGGGCATCTCAACAGAACAATGACATCAAAGCAGTGGGGGCTATGTCTCCTCAAATAATTTAAAATTTTGTATTATAATTTTGTTAAAAATTAAGAATGATTCTCTGAAAACTTGTGGGCTTTTTATAAAAAAGAATTTACTACAATTTAAAATTTAAAATTTAAAATTAATATTTTTTTATACCTTTTTTTTTTTTTAAGTAGAAAATTCTAGATTCGGTGGTCGCTGATTGGCCGAGAAAGATAGAAAAAGCCTGCCCCAACAACTAGCACAATCCATGCCTTCCAGATTCCAAAATTTGATGCCCACTTCACCCACCAATAATGAGCGGTGCTACCTCTCTTAATTATTTATATCAAAATAATAAAACGACAGTGTTGTATTGTATGGAGATACAATCAATAAAATAGTGTTTCATCACTTGATAAATAATTTTAAAATAATTATTGATGCTGCATTTTTTGGTTCGCAAGAACTCTGGACTCCACAACTTGAAGAACACTCAAAAAGGGAGATCAAAGGGCCACTGGATTGGCTCCGGCGGTAGCCGCTCCGATACTTAAGTCAAAAAACTGAATTGAAAAGATTGTAATGAAAGCCAAATAATGAGTATAAAATAAAGCGTACCTCTAGGGTTTAATTTATAGGCAATAACTTTCCCTAGTTGATTAGGATTTGGAGCCATGAATATAGGGATTGGATCGTCGGAGATTGCAGTTATCTTGTTGAATACAGCAACAATAGAGATAACCGTGTTTGGCAGTTTCCTTGTTGAAGATTGTTTCCTTATTCTCTATTCGGTAAAGACTTATGGCGATAACGAGGTCTGAACCATACAGAATGCTCTGAATGAATTTTGTTTAGAGCATGAGTTCTGGAGGATAAGTGCATGAGTGTGCTCTGAAGGCTTTGCCTGCTCTGGATGACCGAGTGTTATCAGATCTGTAAGCATACATGTCTCAAGATGATTGGTGTGTCGGTTTGTGATATATCAGCTACTCCCCCCCCTCCGAGCCTTAGTTAGGGCTTAGCGCATAACTAGGGCTATGAGCTGTATGAAAAGTCACACGTTTTTTTTTTCCATTTTCCAAGACGACTGTTTGATGGGTCATTTATTACGCAGCCAATGCTTGAGAAGCCATTATTACCCTCAACCGTCACGCCGATTCGGCTTGGGGGGCCCATATTTTGAATACATATATAAAGAGAGGGAGAGGGCTTATTACGCCCTTCTTCTTCACTTGCTTTCACTATATCAGAAACCCTACTGTTGCCAACTCATGACGATTGGTGTGCTTCTGTAGTTCGAAGAGTGTCTGTTACCTGCAGCTTCCATTTCCTTAATTGATTTTAGGTTCGATTTTTAATCTCTCTCATTGTTCTTCCTCCTTTGCTTCGTTTTTTTCCTTCTTCCTGCCATGTCTGGTCTTGGGTCACCTTTTGGTTCAGGGAGTTCTTCAAGGACAGTTTCTCACCTTCAACCCATAGATGTTCTTCCTTTTGGAGATGTTGAAAATAGATCGGTAGGGTCCCCCTCTAGTCCAGAGGTTAGGATAGTTAATGCGTTCGTGGAACCCCCAAATAGGTTTGGAGAGACCTCTGGTCGATCCGCCCATAGAGAGGAGGGTGAGAGTGCAATCACCGAGAGTATGCTAGAAGAGTTGTGGGAGAAGTATAACCTCCCTTCAAATGTCACTTTTAGGGTTCCGGACGTTTTAGATCGTCCGCGTGATGTTAGAGCGGGAGAAATTTGTGTTTATTTAGCTTGGTTTGAAATGGGACTGACGCTCCCTCTTCTTGACCTTGTAAAACAATTCTTTTGTTGGTTTAACCTTTGCCCTTCAGACCTCAACCTTAATAGTAAGAGACATTTGTTAAGTTTCATAGTATTAGGGCATCTGAACAATGTTGACGTGTCCTTTGACTTGATCCGTAGCAATATGGATCTGAAATACATGAGGTCGAAAGGCCTCTTTCATATGTCTTTTGATAGTGGGCTCAGACCCCTTTCCGCTGTGCCCTCTTCCAACAAAATTTAGAAGAAGTGGTATTTCTTCATAACAGGAGGATGGGAGCATGCAGACTTCCAAGACCATCTCTCAGCATTCCCTCGAACTACTTGGGCCAAAGGGTGAGACCCAATTTTTTCTTGTGACTGCTTCTGATTCTGTTTCATGCGTTGACTACCGAACTGATTAACTTGTGCTTCTTACACAGTTAAGATTGTGTGGAAGAGGCCTCGCTTCATTCCCGAGCTCTAAGAGCAGTACTGCTAGCTCTTACAAACCAGTAGCCGGGATCATTCTGTCATCGTCGATCCCAAAAACTTGATGGCTGCCAAAAATCAAGTGGAGGAGCTGACGCAAGGTGTGATGGCAAGGTGGGAGGCCGAGCCGTCTCCAACAGTGGGAGAGGTTCCTTCCCCAACAGAACCCCCCTCTAGACGAAAATGAGGAGGCTAATTACGAGCTCCCCTAAACCTGCCAAGGGGGAAAGGGTGGAACCTTCCCCTATCTCTATGGTTCCCCCAGCCCCAACCAGCAAAACGGGCAAGGGGGTTTCGGCTTCGGTGGCCCCTAGTACTGTCAACCAGGCGGCCAAGAAGGTTTTCAGGGATTTCTAGGCTAAAGGCTCCCTAAAGCTTAAGCCTCAGAAGTCAGAGAAGCTTTTAGCTGATCTGGCTTCCCTTCAGGTCAAAGTAAGTTCTTCGAGTTCCCTATCTCTTTTCCCTTTTTCTAAATACTTTTAACTGGGTACTGACCTGCTTGTTTTGTATACTGCAGACCTTGCACACCTTCTCTGCTCTGACGGAGGTCTCTCTAGTTTCAAAGGAAGTTGACAAGCTCCAGGCTGAGCTGGATGAAGTTAGGTTCCAATTGGGATCTGCCCAGTTTGCTGCTCATGCTTCGGAGGAGAAGTGGAAGGAGGCATCCAATTCTCTTGCAGTTATGGAGTCTGAGAGGGATCTTTATGTTTCAAAGGCAGATAGGCTTCAGAGGGAGATGGACGACATGCGATATCTTTATGTCTAAAAGCTAGATGACGCAGTTGAATAGGCCAAGTGTGACAATGAAGAAGAAATGAAGACAGCAGTTGAAGGGATGGCCAATAACCTGATTTTGTTTGGCTTCAATAACTTTCGATCCAAATTCCTTGCCAAATTTCCTGATTTTGATGTGTCCTCAATCGTGCCTCCTGGAGTTGCTCCTCCCGAAACTACCGTTCCGAGCGGAGTGGTTGATGTTCCTCCTACCGAGCCTTCCCCAATTGATGAGCCTGCCCTTGTAGATCAGGCTTAGAAAGCATATTTTACTATTTTTGGCCTTTTTAATGTAATGGACCGTGTTTATCAATGAAACAGTCTTTTTTCTCAAAGCTCTTGTTTTCTTCTTTTGTGTGTAGCCTTAAGTTAGACTATTCTGTAGTATTTTAGTCCTTTGAATTTGTAGTTGATGCGAAGATTGTTGTAAGTAAAGTTGTTCTGAAACCCGTTGTACGTCAGACCAGCTCTTAAGTTGTTAATAGTTGTTTTCCGAGCTGTATAACTTACAATAAGGCAGTGATTGAAGACTAACTCTGCCTGTTGCATCATCTTGGGAGCTTCAGCGCTTAACTAAGGCTGTAGGTTCAGGGAGATTATGCATTTTGTCCTTTAGTCTTTCGAAAGGATAGTTTAATGTGTTATTTATTACACAGCCGTCGTTTGGGTTTTCAAGGACAATCTTTTCCTCAACCGTTGCGACGGTCCGGATGAATGGCTTTTGGACTTCAAGGGTCTATATATACGAAAGAGGGGCATGCCGTTGTGCCCAATCTCTTGTTTTTGCTTCCAAATTGTTCCCCCATCGGAGGGATTTGAATGTCCTTAGATGCTGCTGTTTGTCCGGAGATGATTGACGATCTTTAGTCCGAGTTGGGTATGATTAAACGATGGCCGAGGGCCATCCAACCCTTTGCTTCAGTCTCCAAGGAAGGATTAAAGGAGGATAAGGTCTCCTTGTCCATCTTAGCATCCGGTCGGGATCTCCCCGCTTGGATGTGGTCCCTCATTGATTCAACCGAGACATGGAATATTGATGATGAAGACGATGGTGGGATGCCTCCTCCCCTTTGTGTCTTGGCAGAGACCCTTGCACAAGATGGCTCGGGTGTCGTACCGAATTTGAGGAAAACGAAGCCTGAGAATGGAGGTTTCATGAGACTTAGAGCCCTCATCCTCCGTTGGTGTTGATGCCAATGATAGTGATGATGAAATGGACTGGGTACTTTCTAATATAGATTGGGGTTCAGGGTTCCTTCCTTTCAAATTGGAGCCGGTGATGGCGGTAATGGTGGTTTGGAACTCTGGCCCATTTCCCTTGTACTGGAAAGATTCGAGGAAGATAGCCATGCTATTGTAAATCCAAACGATATCTTGCCTGAAATTGTTGTGACTTCTGTGTTATACTTTTGTTTTCTTACCAGTCTTATTGTACTGATGTAACTTTTATGGATTATCAATAAAATTGGATTCCTTTTTCTTGCATCTGATGTACCTTTTGTGTTCTTTTGGAGTTAAAACACTTTTTCGAGCACTGCCGATAACTACTTTTCATCAATAGTTCTGTTTGTATGTTTTGGGAGTTAACCAAGAAAACTTTACATAACACCTGCGCCTTGAACTGAAATACTTAGTGCCGCTGCTCGGTAGTACATAAGCCAAGTAATCTAAAAACCAGCTCTGAAGAGCAGTCTTTTGAGTGATTCATAACAATCGGAGTAAATAAGCTGTGATAACAGCTATGTTTGCCGATCTAAGAAACTTGTGCAAATAATAATAGTTGGAAAGTAGTTGAAAATATCGGAGCTTCTGTCTTTTGATGGACTAGATCACTAGGTCTGGACACTTGCTGGATCAGACCATGAGGTCTATACATTTAACGGTCCAGACCATGAGGTCTGTACATTTAGAGATGGACCAGACTCTGAAGGTCTATGCATTAAAGATGGACCAGACTCTGAAGGTTTGTGCATTTAGAGATGAACATTTTATGGAGGTATTTTAAGGAAAAAGAAAGCCTTTATTGATAATACTTCCATAAATGTTCTACATTCCAAGGTCTAAGAATAGGTTTCCCAGCCATGTCCTTTAGCCAGTAGGTGGTAGGCCTAACAACCTTTGTCACTCTGTAGGGGCCTTCCCAATTGGGTGATAACTTTCCCGTCATGGGATCCTTAGTGTTAGGAAAAACCCTTCTCAAGACCAGGTCTCCAACTTGAAATCTGACAGGCTTGAGCCCTACTTTAGAATTGCTGATCATTCTATGCTGATAGACTTTCATCCTGATCCTGGCTTGATCTCTATTTTCTTCAAGTAAGTCCAAATTTTCTGCAAGCTGCTGATCATTGGACTCTTGGTTGAAGGCTTCAGTCCTTAAGGTTGGCATTTCGATCTTTACGGGGATTACTACTTCTGTACCGTAAGCAAACGAGAAGGGAGTTTCGGAGGTGGGAGTTCTTCTGGTTGTTCTGTAGGCCCAAAGAACCCCAGGAAGTTCTTCCACCCACCTTCCTTTGGCTTGCTCTAACCTTTTCTTTAGTGCATCAAGGATTGTTCAGTTGGTGACCTCTGCTTGCGGATGGCCTAGAGAGGCGAAATGTTGTTTGATGTGGAGACCTTCACAAAATTTTTTGAAGACTTTGCCAGTGAACTGCATTCCATTATCAGATATGATCACTCGTGGTATGCCAAACCTGCAGACAATGTTTCTCAAAATAAAGTTTTCCACTTTTTTTTCTGTAATATGCGTTAGAGGTTCGGCTGCAGCCCATTTAGAGAAATAGTCAATGGCTACCAAAAGATATTTCTTGTTTGGTGTGGCTTTAGGTAATGGGCCAACAATGTCCATCCCCCACTGAGCAAAAGGCCAAGGACTAGTGATTGGGATGAGCTCATGATGGGGCTGATGTTGATAGGGAGCAAACCTTTGGCATTTGTCACACTTCTGGACGTACTCCTTGGCCTACTTCAGCATACTAGGCCAATAATAGCCTTGTGTTAGAGCTCGGTGAGCTATTGTTCTACCCCCATTATGGTTCCCACAAACTCCTTCATGAATTTCCGCCAAGACATATTAAGACTCCTCTGGAGTTAAATTTTCAATAGGGGCTGAGAGTAAGACCTTCTGTAAAGTCTATTGTTTAAGATTAGGTACCGAGCTACCCTGATTCGGATTCTTCTTACCCTGTTTTTATCTTCTGGAAGGAGCCCTGACTCTAGGTACTGGAGGATTGGGGTCATCTAGTTTTGGGACTGTTCAGTAGTTTGGGCAACCTGAACTTTTTCTATGCTAGGTCTTAGCTGGTGGGAAATGTTTATTGCAGCATCTCCTCCTACCTTTAGGCGGGATGCCATGTTTGCCAAAGCATCTGCTCTGCAATTCTGGTTCCTTTCTATTTTCTGTATGGAGAACTTTCGGAAGGAATGCTTCAAGAAGTTTACTAGTTCGGAATACCTGAAGCATCTTGTCGTGTTTGATGGAGAATTCTCCCAAGACTTGGCTTACCGCCAACTGGGAATCTGAGAAGACCTCAAGGTTTTGAACCTCGCATTCCAGAGCTAACTTCATGCCTAGGATTAGGGCTTCGTATTTTGCTTCATTGTTAGAAGCTCTGAATCCCAGGCTAACCGCTTTTTTTCTGATAAGAGCCCGTCAGGGATTGCAACACCAGGCCCACTCCAGAACCCTGATTGGTAGATGACCCATCAGTATAGAGCTGCCATGTCCCTGACATTTCGAAGAGCTATGCCTCATCCTGAAGTGCCGGGGTGAATTCAGCAACAAAATCTGTTAAGGCTTGCCCCTTGATGGAATTTCGTGGTACATATGTTATGTCAAATTCTCTTAGCTCCACGGACCACTTTACTAATCTTCCTGAAACCTCAGGCTTCCTCAATATTGAATTTAGAGGATTGGCAGTTGGGACCTCAATTGGATGGGCTTGGAAGTAAGGTTGGAGTTTCCGAGCTGATATTACTAAAGCGAAGGCCAACTTTTCAATCTCTGGGTATCTCTTTTCTGCATCGAGTAATGCCTTGCTGATGTAGAATATAGGTTTCTGGACTCCCCTGTCTTGCCTAACTAATACAGAACTGACTGTGTTCTTAGAAACTGCAAGATAGAGGAGTAGCTTTTCCCTTTGGACTGGTTTTGACATGAGCTCTGGAGAGGCAAGGTATTCCTTCAATTCTTGAAAGGTTTTTTCACACTCTTCGGTCCATTGTAGAGTTTTGTTACCTTTTAAAGCTCTGAAGAAGGGTAGACAGCAATCAGTGGATTTGGAGATAAACTTGCTTAGTGCTGCAATTCTGTCATTCAGTGCCTGAATGTCCTTCTTGGTTTTTGGTGACTCCAGCCCAATTAGAGCCCGGATTTGTGTGGGGTCTGCCTTGATACCCCTCTAAGAGACAATATATCCCAAGAATTTTTCCTTCGTCTCCCCAAAGGTACATTTTGAGGGATTGAGCTTCATTTTGTGTTGTCTTAGGATGTTGAAAGTCTGAGATAAGTGCTGGAGGTGGTTGCCTTTCTGTAAACTTTTGACCAACATGTCATCAATGTAAACTTCCATGGTACTACTGATCAGTGGGTTGAACATCTTGTTAACCAAACGCTGGTATGTGGCCCCAGCATTCTTCAAGCTGAACGGCATTACTCTGTAGCAGTATAGACCTCGTTCGGTTATGAATTCTGTCTTCTCTTGGTTGGAGGGTACATCTAGATTTGGTTATACCTAGAATAGACATCCATGAAACTCATGAGTTCATGCCCTGCCGTAGCGTTAACTAGCTGGTCTATCCTTAGTAGTGGAAAGCTATCTTTGGGGAAAGCTTTATTGAGGTCTGTATAGTCAACGCAGACCCTCCACTCGCCATTTTTCTTCTTGACCAAAATAGTATTGGCCAGCCAGTATGGGTAGAATACTTCACGTATCATCTTGGCCTCTAGCAACTTCTAGACCTCCTCATTTATGATCTGATGCGGCTCTGGAACAAGCGGCCTTCTCTTTTGTCTTACTGGTGGGTGATCTGGATCTACCATCAGTTTGTGAGTTATGAGGTTTGGATCTATACCTTCCATGTCTTTGGTTTCCCATGCAAACATAGAGATGTTGTCTTTCAGAAATCTTACTATCTTTTCTTGCTCGGCATGCGTCTGGTCTGGACCAATGTACAAATAGTGCCCCTCTGATTCTGAGCTGACCAATACTTTGATGGGTTCCTCAATTGGTTTGGCCCTGCTATCTCGTCCTCTTGGGCTTAGGGGTTCTTCAATTCTAGAAGGGCAACCTTTCTCCTCGAGATTGTGGGAAAGAATTGGATCCGCACAGTCCCGAGCATACTGTGATTGCTATTTAGTAGTCTTCTCCTTGAGTGCGATGGCATGACATTCCCGAGAAGTCGGTTGGCACCCTCTGACAGAATAAACAACTTAGTTATGGATGTACTTTAAACATTGGTGGAAGGTTGAGTTGACAGCCCCTATCTGGTGTAACCATGGTCTCCCAATTATCACATTGTAGGGAGATTTTGTATTCAGCACCATGTATTCTGAAATCGTGGTTTTCTGTCCTTCACCTTCCCCTACTGTAGTTGGCAGGTCAATCCTTCCCAAAGGGGTGCTGAGATTACCATTGAAACCTACCATTACGGCAGTGGTAGGATTGACGCTATTGCAGTCGATCTTCATTTGCTTAAGTGGCTCATAAAACAGTATATTTACAAAACTGTCGGTGTTAACCAGAACTCTTCTGATCTCGAAGTTGGCAATTTTAAGAGTGATGACAAGGGCATCATTGTGAGGGCAATGTACCCCAGCCAGATCCTGTTCTGTGAATTGGATCTTTGGTTCTGGTTTGAGACTTTTCTCAACGTTGGTGATCTGTAAAGTGTTCGGGGCAGCTTTAGCCTCCCGAGCATACCTTTTCCTTGCTCTATTTGACATTTCTGTAACAGGAGTATCTGCATGGAGGACATAAATAACATGGTTATTCTGCCTTTGAGGCTCATTCCATCCTTCCCTCTGCTCTTGCCTCTACTCGAGCCTCTGGTCTGTTCTGTGTTGATTCTTGTCCTCGTGGAGGTTCTGCCTCCCGTCCTGCTTAACGAACTCCCGAAGACGTCTTTTCTTTATGAGTTGCTTCACTTCATATCTAAGGGACCTGCATGAATTACTTGTATGCCGGTAATCCTTGTGGAAATTGCAGTATTTATTTTGGTCCCGAAGACTGGGATCTCCTTTTATCGGCTCTAGCCATCTTACAATTTCCCAATCTCGGATCTGCCGAAGTACCTGAGCCAGTGTAGTGTTTAAAGGAGTATAGTTAGTGAATTCCCTTGGTCCGGAATTATAAACGGCCCTGGGTGCCACTCTTTTTTCTGGACTCCTGACCATTTTCCTACTAGGGTCTCTTTTATGGTCGTCCTTCTTACGATCTTCCCTTTTCGGATTATCCTTCTGGGTTGTTTCTTTGCTCTTTTGAAACGTGCCATTGGCTTCCTCCAAGTTGATATATTTCCTGGCCTAGTCCATTAATGTAGCCATGTCAGTAGGAGGGCTCTTTGTCAAGGAATCCCTGAAACCTCCGTAAGTAAGACCAGAGGTTAGGGCAACTGCGAGGAAACCTGGGCTGCAGTCTGTTATCTCTGTGAGTTCAGCATTGAAGCGCGTAATGTAAGCTCTGAGGGGCTCTTCCTTAGTTTGTTTGACATTAAGCAAGAACTCTGGTCCCTTTCTCAGCCTTCTGCTCGTCATGAACCTGTCCAGGAATTGCCTACCGAGCTCATAGAAGCCGGTAACTAAGTTCGGTAGGAGGTGGTGGAACCATTTTAGGGCTGTACCTTTTAGTCTGGTAATGAAAATTCGGCACATAAAGGCATCAGAGGTCCTGTGAAGGGCCATTGTATGCTGGTAATGTGACAGGTGATCTCCTGGGTCTCCAGTCCCGTCATAAAGGGTGAACTTCGGCACAACGAACTTCCTTGGTCTTTCTTCTGACATGATGGCAGGAGTAAATGGGGTGGCGAGTCTTCCGAGCAACCTGGCCAACTCATCCTCCTCTAGAAGGTTCTGGGCACCTCTCATAGCTATTGTTCGGTCCATGGATTCTGCAACTTCTTCAACCCTCCGTGGGTATCTAAGCTGGACTTCTTGCGAACCTTGCCTTACAGCTTCAGCTTCAGGTTGTTTGGGTTGAGCATGTCCCACAGATTAAGGAGGGTTTTGAGGCACCCGAACTAGGGGAATTGATGCCGCTTGGGGCTGAGGCTCCTATGGTGCTGCATGTGCTCCCGAAGCCCTTGGAGTTGGAACTCTAGTTGTGCTTCGGTAATGGATATCAAAGGGCAAAAGATGGCGTTCCCCATCCCGGGGCTACTAATGGCTGTGGATCTCTGCCGACCCGAGCAGCATAGGGCTCTTCATTCGCAGTGATAATAGGGGGTTGCGTCTCCTCAGTAGCAACATTGACTGACGGATTTGGAGGATTTGTCCCTTGATTTCGTGTAAGCGTTGCCAACGTTCTAAACATGACTAGTAGATGTTCTTGCACTAGTTGGTTGTGTCGTTTGATTGACTCAATCTCCCGTCGCAAGGGATCAACTGTCGGCCCTCTTGATCATCCGGCAGGCGGCCGACATTGAGAGTTTTGAGGATTTTGAGCTTTCTGCCTTGGTCGGAGGTTGGGGGCCATGGTTCTCTAGTAAGAAGGAGAATAAGTTTGAAAGTAGAGTACTTGGAGATTGTCGTTTCTCCACAGACGGCGCCAAACTGATGCTGCACTTTTTGGCTCGTAAGGACTCTGGGCTCCACAACCTGAAGAACACTCAAAAAGGGGATCAAAGGGCCACCAAATTGACTCTGGCGATAGCCGCTCCGATGCTTAATTTAATAAACTGAATTGAAAATACTGTAATGAAAGCTAAAGAATGAGCATAAAATAAAGCGCACCTCTAGGGTTTAATTTATAAGCAGTGAATTTCCCTAGTTGATTAGGATTCAAAGCCATGAATATAGGGATTGGATCGTCGGAGATTGCAGTTACATTGTTGAATACAGTAACAGAGATAACCGTGTGTGGCAGTTTCCTTGTTAAAGACTATTTCCTTATTCTCTACTCGGTAGAGATTTATGGCGATACCGAGGTTTGAACCATGCAGAGTGCTCTGAATGAATTTTGTTTAGAGCATGAGTTTTGGAGGATAAGTGCATGAGTGTGCTCTGAAGGCTTCGCCTGCTCTGAATGACCGAGTGTTATCAAATCTGTAACCATACGTGTCTCAAGATGATTGGTGTGTCGGTTTGTGTTATATCAATTATTAATTAGTTTCAATTGATATAAATAAGTGTTAAATATATAAAAAGTATGCTGATAAGTACACTTGACACTTGTTTATTAGCGCGGGAGTAATGCTTATGAAAGAATGAATAATTTCTCCTTCTTTCACATTACTGAATTCACACTATTGTACCAGAGACTATTGGGATGTATCGCAGTTGCCTGAATTTCATCAAATTGTTTAGATTGCATTTATATCCATTTGTTTTGCCAAATTCTGTGTACATATTGTTATAAAAGTGGCATCACCCCATCGAGTGTATGTAGGAGCTCATGTGCCCAAACCCTAATTAACAAACATCTTCATCAATTCTTAGGAATGAAAACTAATAAAAAAAGGTTCTACTTGAGTTTGGATTCAAAAAATATAACTCATACCTCTAAGGCATTGTTTCTTTTTCTTTTTGTTCTTATGTGTTTATGTGTGTGTGTGTGTGTGTGTGTGTGTATATATATATATATTCGTTATCGAATCTTCATTAAAAGAACTCAAACCTTGTAAAGACGTCTATGGTTTTCTAAATACTCAACTAAATTGTCTATGTATTTGTTTTGTCCGACCTTGTCACCAAAAATCAAACTCATCTCTATTGCTTTGTCTCTGTAAATCTTTCCTTCCCTCTCATCCAGTACCAACCTCAATGACTCAGCCACTGAATTCCTTGTAAATGACCCGTCTCGTTCATCTCTCGGTATTTCTATCCCCACACTATTTTTCTCAAACACTCTAGCATTCAACCTCTAAGTCAATTAAACCAAATTAGTGTAGTTTTAGTATGACTTTTAATGTTGAGTCTTAGTAGTAGTAGGATTTGATCTATTTTATCCTAATGGGATTAAGAATCTTTATCCTAGTGAGAATAGTATTATTAGTTTGAATAGGATTAGAAGTCCTAATTATATTAGGATTAGATTTTATATAATCTATTTATATATATATATATATATGTGGGCACAGTGTGCGGGTGTGTATTGGCTTTTAAAATTCTGCCATGTTAAAAAAAAAAAAAGCTTGATGCTTGATTAAGTTCCTTTTTCTATATAATATATTATTTTGCTTTGTTTCATTCGGATCTATGAAAAATTTATAGATTCAACATTTGGTATCAGAGCCTGGTTTCTTAGTTCGTGAAGATGACTTCACTTATTTGTACGGTTTACAAATTTGATGAAAAATCTTATTTTCATATTTAGGAGAGTGCGATGATAATCTTTTTTAGTTCAAGTGGTTTGACGACAAAGTTTATTAAGACCGAGCTTGTAGAAGATGCAAATGAACAAACAAGGCGAGTACACTTCAAAACTTTAAATTACATTCATCAAGTATTATATATTTCTATTCTTAGGAAAATTGCCCATATTCAATTTGCGAAACAAGCATGGGATATTCTTAAAAAAATATATATATATTGGTGTTGATAAGGTGAAAAGGCTAAATTACAAAAATTGTATAGAGATTTTGAGTTGTTGCAGATAGAAAAATAAAAAAACTATTTCTGATTATTTTTCGCGGACTGTAGCACTTGTTAATAAGATGAGGACTAATAGTGAACAAATAGCAGACCGTCAAATAGTTGAAAAAATTCTTCGAAGCTTGACACTACGGTTTGAATATAAAGTGACTACTATTGAAGAGTCTGCTAACTTGGAGTCCATGATTGTGGATGAATTACAAGGTTCGTTGACCATTCATGAACAACGCTTGAATGAGAGATCAAAAAATTCAATTGAGGAAGCTTTGCAAGCTCAATTAAATTTTAAAAATGAAAAAGGCGAGTCTCAGAATAATGCAGGATTTAATCAACGTTTTCAAGGCTACGAGAATTGAGGACAGAATCACAACAATAGAGGAGACAAATATAACAATAGGCAAAACAGATCTGGTAGAGGAAGAGACAGAGGCAATCAGTAACAGAACAATAATTAGCGGTAGAATAATAATTGGCAGCACAGACCAGTCCAAGAAAGAGGGGACGGTAACAATTCTAATCCACAATCTCATAAATATATATATATATATATATATGATATGCCATAAAGTGACAAACCAATCTCCACGTGACACGTGTGCCTACAAAATAGCCAAAACTCAGTCGTCCAGAGCAGGTTTAAGCATATGGTCTTCAGATCTTATAGATCAGAAGCTTATGCAACCCTCAGACTCACCTCGAGCTCGGAAGGCATTACGAACACTCACAAGAAGGTTCCGAGGTTATTGTCGACTTAAGCACCCTACCGAGCTAAAGATAAGGAAATAATATTCAACAAGAAATTGTCGTTCAAGCGCAATGTTCAACATGGTAACTGCCACTCTCTGATGATCAAATCCTTACTTTCACGGCTCCAAATCCTAATCAACTTAGGAGATTTGCTTTTAGTTTTATGCTCCTACAATTACTTTCAATTACAGTCTTTTAATTCAGTTTATTGACTTTATCATCGGAGCAGCTACCGCTAGAGCCAACCTGGTGGCCCTCTGATCTCTTCTTTGAGCGTTCAACAGGCGAGGAGGAACGGAGGCCCCACTAATCAGAAAGTGCAACATCAGTTTGACGCCGTATGTGGGAAATGACAATCGTTTCTTACTAAAAGTTCTTTTCTTCGCAAACAAACTCGTTGTCCTCCTCACCGGAGGATCATGGCTCCCAATCTCCGTCCAAGAAAGAACGCTCAAAACCTCTAAACCGGTCGCCTATCGAAAAGGAAGGGGACAAGCATCTAATCCTATGTAGTAGTAACTTGATCGAGTTCAATGACAGAATGATCTAATGCAGGAACAGCTTCTTGCCATCTCTAAAACTCTGGCATTACTTACCCGGAGCCACGGAAGTAACCTCCTACATCCTCCCATCGGTGTGGCTGAGTCGGGGGCACAGCCTCTTGCCACCACCTTGGGTGGAGGGTCCCATGAAGAGACTCCCAATGAACAATCGATGTACCCCCAAGGCACCACCCATGTGGGGGGAGACCCTCAGCTGTCAGCCGCCACAAGCAAGGGGATATTGGCCTTCAACCCGGCCATCCATTACCGGAGTATGACAAAGGTTCCAACTCCAATGGTTTCAAAGGGAAAATTCGGCGCCACAAGAGTTCTAGCCTCAAACGGCACCAGTTCCCCTAGCTCATGAAGACCGAAATCATCTTCCTACCATGGGTCATGGCCGTCCCATCTGTATGGGCACTAAAAGGCAAGACTCGCAACAACCAATACCGCCTAGGGACCTACGGAGGGCCGAAAAAGTCGCGGACTCTATGGACCACACTACTGTTGCGAGAGGCACCTACATCCCTCTAGAGCAGGAAGGGCTAGCCAAGTTGCTCGAAAAGTTTGCCCCACCGTTCACCCCCATTATAATGGCCGAGGAATGGCCAAAGAAATTTATTGTCCCAAAGTTCACTCTTTACGATGTGATTGGGGACCTAGGGGCCATCTTTCTCATTATCAGCATACCATGGCACTATATGGGGCCACTGATGCTTTCATGTGTCGTACATTCATGACTAGCCTCAAAGGCACTGCTCTGAAATAGTTCCACCACCTCTTTCAAAACTCAGTCGCCAACTTCTACAAGCTCAGCAGGCGTTTCCTTGACCGATTCATGACTAATTGAAGGTTAAGAAAAGGGCCAAAGTTCTTACTGAACATAAAGCAATCCAAAGGAGAGCCTCTCTGAGAGTATATTGTACGCTTTAATGCCAAGCTCACAGAGATCACATATTGCAGTCCGAGCTTTTTAGTGGCTGCCCTGACCTCTGGTCTTGCTCAGGGAGGTTTTCGGGATTCCTTAACAACGAGCCCTCCCGTTGACATGGCGGCGCTCATGGAGCGAGTTAGGAAGTACATCAATTTGGAGGAAGCAAAGAACACCTCTCAAAAGATTAAGGAACAAGCCCAGAGGATGATCAGAAGAAAGACTCAGTGCCTCCAAGAAGAGGGTCAGGAGCCTTGACAAAAGAACGACATCCAAAGCTCCAAGCAACACTGGTCAAGGAGAATTTTTCACTTACACTCCTCTGAATGCCTCTTTAGCTCACATACTTCAGCAAGTCCAAACACATGAAAACCTAAAGTGGCCAGATCCACTAAAGGGCAACCCCAGCAACAGGGACCAGAATAAGTATTGCGATTTCCATAAAGACCACGGACATATGACTGATGAATTTCGGGTCCTCAAACAGGAGATCGAGTAGCTCATTAGGAGAGGACGATTGCGGAAGTTTGTTAGGTAAGACGGGAGGTAGAACCTCCGTAATGACAGGTCGCAGTAAAAAAGGTAGGAATAGAAGATAGAACAAAGGGATGGACGGAATGAGCCCCAACAACAGAACAATCAGGTTATCTTCGTCCTCCATGCAGACACCTCGGCATAGAGACGTCTAACCAAGCAAGGAAGCGTTATGCTTGAGAGGCCAGAACTACTCCTAGCATCCTTTAGATTTCTATTATCGAAAAGAGACTAAGGCCAATACTTGAGATTCAGTTCTCAGATCAAGATCTTGTAGGGGTGCACTGTCCTCACAGTGACACCCTAGCTATTTCTCTCATAATTTCTAATTTTGAGATCCAAAGAGTCTTAGTGGACACAAGAAGCTCTGAAAATGTGTTATTCTACGAGCCTCTCAAATAGATGAAGCTTAACTCCAACGACGTCAAGCGCACTGCCGCAATAATGGCAAGATTTGACGGAAACCTTAGTACCCCACTAGGGAAGATTGACCTTCCCACCACAACAAGAGAGGGGGATGGACAGAAGACCACAATCTCAAAATATATGGTGTTGAATTCCAAGTCCCCCTACAATGTTATAATCGGAAGGCCTTGGTTCCACCAAATGGGGTGGGGTCACCTCGACCCTCCACCAATGCCTAAAATATGTGCACAACAATATGGTTCATTCAATCAGAGGGTGCCAGCCAACTGCCCAAGAATGTCACGTTCTCGCGCTTAATAAGAAGGCCCCCAAATAGCAATTAATGCACTCTCATGAAGGTAGGGGCTCAGACCTTTCCCACCATCATGAGATAGAAGACTGCCCATCCAAAATTAATGAACCACTAAGCCCTAGAGGAAGGGACAGTAGGGCCAAGCCCGTGGGGGACCCTATCAAGGTGCTAGTCAACTCTGAAGAAGAAGGGCAATACTTGCAAATTAGTCCAGACCTGACATCATCCAAGCAAGAGGAAATGGTAGAATTTCTAATGAATAACCTTTCAGTGTTTGCTTGGGAAACCAAAGATATGGAGGGAATAGATCCAGACCTCATCACCCACAAGTTGATGACTATCCTGACCACCCTCTGGTGAGACCAAAGAGGAGGACGCTCGCTCTAAAGTGGCATCAGATCATTAATGAAAAAGTTCAGAGGTTATTGGATGCTAAGATGATAAGATAAGTATTCTATCTAGAATGACTTGCCAATACTGTTCTGGTCAAGAAGAAAAATGGCAAGTGGAGAGTTTGTGTCGATTACACGAACCTCAACAAAGCCTGCCCCAAAGACAGCTTTCCTCTCCCAATGATTGACCAGCTAGTCGATGCAATGGTAGTACACGAAATTATGAGCTTCGTGGACGCCTACTCCAGATACAACCAGATCTAGATGTACCCTCCGGACCAAGAAAAGACAGCTTTCATAACCGAGCAAGGTCTTTATTGCTATTGAGTGATATTGTTCGGTCTGAAAAATGCTAGGGCAACATATCAACGTCTGGTCAATAAGATGTTTAGTCCTCTGATCGGCAGTAGAATGGAAGTTTACATAGATGACATACTGGTCAAAAGCCTATGGAAGAGCAGCCACATCCAGCACTTAAGCCAAATGTTCGGTATCTTGAAACAGCACAAAATGAAATTAAACCCCTTAAAGTACACCTTTGGTGTAACCAAGGGAAAGTTCTTGGGTTACCTTGTTTCCTAAAGGGGTATTGAAGCAGACCCTACTCAGATCAAAGCCTTGATGGAGCTAGGATCACCAAGGATAAAGTAAGACATTCAAGCTCTGAATGAGAGAGTTGCAGCTCTGACTAGATTCATTTCCAAATCTACCGATCCTTGCCTACCGTTCTTCAAAGTCCTAAAGGGAAACAGAGCATTGCAATGGTTCGAAGAATGTGAAAAGGCCGTTCAAGAACTGAAGAAGTACCAGGCTTCCCCTGAGCTCTTATCAAAGCTAATCTTAGGGGAGAAACTGCGCCTCTATCTTGTAGTTTCTGAAAATGCCGTCAGTTCTGTACTAATCAGGCAGGACATGGGAGTCCAGAAGTCCATATTCTATGTAAGTAGGGCGCAACTGGATGCAGAGAAAAGATATCCCGAGATTGAGAAGCTGGCCTTTGCACTAATAATCTCTGCACAGAAGCTTCGACTTTACGTCCAAGCGCATCCCATTGAAATCCCAACCGCTTATCCACTGAAATTGGTACTACGGAAACCCGAGGTCTCAAGGCAATTGGTCAAGTTGTAACACCCCGATCCTGTATAATTAATAATTAAATATTAATTATTAATTAATACCGGCTCAGAGAATAATCAAGGGAATTAACCCTAATCTCCCGACGGTCAAGATAGACTGGTAAAACAATTAAAACATGTTCGAGAATAGGGTACAATACCCGAACCTAATTACCAATTAATTGGGTGAAATAGTGTCAATTTAACACTGACAGAATTCGAATTAATTAACCACGGAAATTCCGAATGACTAATAAATGACACGGAACCTCTGACACTGTAGATAACTGAAATATGAAACTCTCGGAACAAACCGCATCGAAAAAGGAGCTACGGAATGAAAGTTATGTGGCAAACATCAAAAACTGAATTAATGCGCAGCTAAACGTGGCCTTAACCAAAAATGGTGAAAATGGCCAAAAAGGGAGGCCAAGGGAATTGAACCCTTGACCTTTGAGTGGAATGGATTTTACCCAAAACTTTATCAGTTGGGCTACCCACACCTTTGTGCACATATATACAACTTAATTGTATATATTCCTGAGTTAACCAAGCCCCACCTCAAATTGGACCAATGAGGTTACATGAAAACCCCACATGATGGTTTCCCTCAGCCCACATCAGCCCTAAGCCCCACTGAATCTCTGATATATATACATATACACCTAGAGATATATTTGTAGAAGTGTGTGTGTATATATATATATCTCATACATATATGGGCCTTAAGTGTGTTGGGTGAGGAGGAAAGGAAACCAAAACTAAACTGCCTGTATGCTCGGAAGAGGGCTGCCAAAGTGAGACTATGCAAGCTTGTGTGCATGGGTGTGTGTGTACCCACGGCTGTGTGCAACATTGTGTGCATGTGATGCACAAAGAGGAGGATTGAGGGCACGACTGCACTGGAACAGCATGCATGAAACCACAACCGAACCTAAGAGGGTCTGATTTTTGAAGGTAAAAATCCGAAATTTGTAATTTTCTGTTAAGAAATTCTGTTGCTATTTTCAGTCAATATAAACTACATATTTGAGTTATTGTGAGCCTTGGAATGATTATATAACAACTGAGAAGGTCGGGTAAGCTTAGAAAACATAAAACCAAGACCCAACTGCCATGGATAGAGCTTCCTTGTAGCAGGTCTGATTTGACCTCCATAAAACTGAATCTTGATGGTCTAAACATGAACTAGACCTTCCTAAGGTGTCAAAACCACGGATCCGCGACCTAGAAACCTAGGTCTAGACCCTCAAAACTGAACCTATAGGTCTCGGCCATGGAACCCAAAACCTGAAATGAACACTTAAACTGAAATTTGTAAATGGGGAATTGAAGCCCCTGTTCTAAGGGTCACAAAGAACCAAACCGTGTGAGATTTGGTCGAGAAATGAGGCTGTACGACCGAACTGAAATTCTGCGCGATAATCGGCCAAACAGCACCCCATGCATGGCTTCGATCCATAAAATCGATGCCAAACCGTTGGCATGACATCCAGAAGATGTTTGAAACCAAAACAGGCCGAAATCCGTGCTTGAAATGGCACGAAAATGGAGAAAAACCGAACCTGCACTTAGGGCAACAGTGCCCTGCGCGTTGGAGAAGATAGAGTTGACTCGCCAACTCATTCGAGTTAGGCCGAGTCGACTCATACACGTGGCAACGCATGAGCGTGCCACTGTTTTAATGGAACAACAACGTTCTGGGGGTTAACCGATTTGTTTGAAAATCAAATCCCGCCTGTTTGGTCCCTCAGATAAGAAATTAAAATCGGATTTTAGGCATAACCTGAACGTGGATAAGGGGGGCAATTGGAGTTAACAGGAACACTTAATTCCGGTTTACTGAGGGTCAGTGAACCGGTTGGTTCACAATGTATTGGGACCGGTTCATTTCTTGAACCCTAAAACCAATGGGTCTGAACCCTTATTTTCTGAATTTACATTTAACCCCCAAATGTTTCTGAAAATTCGGATCAACCCCAACTGTTTTGGGAAATTGCACAATGGCCCATATTTTGGAAAATTTCTGCATTTAAGCCCTGCCAAATTAATTAAATAATAAAATAATTATTTAATTATTTTATTAAATAGGTAAAATTACAATTTTACACCTATACATTAAATATGTCAAACGGAGTCCAAATAAATTAAATAAATAGTGTATTTTCACTATTTCAAGCATTCTGGACTCAATGGTACAGTCCGATTTTGGAAATACAGTCCCGAAAAATACAGACCCGTAAGTGATAAATGACCGAACTGCCCCTGATGGTACCCAGACCCAAATAAAAGTATCAGATAGCCTATTTTGACTATCTCGGGCGTTCTGAACTCAACGGTGAGGTCCGTTTAATGAACCGAGGTCTCGAAAAATACAGACACGTAGGTGTAAATGACCGAGTTGCCCTTAATGATACCCAGGGCCGATTAAACATAACAGACAGTCCAATTTCACTATGTTGGACGCTCTGGACCCAATGGTGAGGTCCATTTTGTGAACTGACGTGCCGAAAAATACGACACATGAAATTACCAAATTACCCCTGATACCGTACGAGACCTAAACAAAGTCCGATTGGGACGAAACTAATACCGGTAGGAGCCCAGACACTGGTGAGACTGTATACTTGATTAAATGACGAATCGGGGGTCAGAATTACACAAAACGTAAAATGACCAAAATACCCCTGAGCACTGTAAGTGCAAAGTAGAGGTCGAATAAAGGTCAAACTGATCTGATAAATTATCATAGGGATAATTATGAACACTGAAGGGCTAAATAAGACTCCGAGACAGTCAACGCGTAAAACGAGAAATGACCGATGTGTCCCGACGATCTAAAGCAGATACCAAATGAAGTCCAAGGGACTTACAAATTTATACATGAGATATATGGGACGTTCTGAGGACCATGATAGGGTCTGGGGCAAAAATGACAAAATTACCATTTTGCCCCTAAGACTAAATAAGTACCCAACTGATACCGATTAAAGTCTAAAAGACTTAAAACTTCATATATACGATATATCGGATATTCTGAGGACCAGAACAGGGTCCGGGATAAGAATGGCAAAGTTACCATTTTGCCCCTATGGTTAAAATGAGAACCTAACTGATACCGATTGGAGTCCAAAGGACGTAGAACTTTGTACTTAAGATATAAAGACTATTCCGAAGACCACGACAGGGTCCGAGACAAAAATGGTAAAATTACCATTTTGCCCCTAAGGTTGAATGAATGCCTGACTGATAACAATTGAAGTCTAAATGACTTAGGATATAATCCTAATAACTGCTAAGCCTAATTAAAGAATGAAATAGCCTCGGGTGAGACCCAATAGAAGGGCGATAGGCTACTAGGCTATCTTAGGTAATCTGATAGATACCTAAGATGACGAATGAGACCTGAATGGATGAGTTCTGATCTGTCTGTGATTGATGATTATTATTCAGGATATACATGGAGATGCCTGACGTACCTGGAGGTTATCGGATTATTTATGCAAGGAAATAAGCGTAAAGTTTGTGAGTAACTTCTGACACTGTTTTGATATTGTCCCTTGATTTACTGATCTGTTTTGAATGCAATTATTTAAGTGCAATTATTTAAATGCATGCCTTTCCGTACTATATCACTTATGACATGGTTTTAGTCTTTTTAAATAATTGACTATATTCCTGATCCCTGTGCTAGCATTCCGTACTGTTTTGCCCGTTTTGAACTGTTGAGATAAAATGGATATATTGAACCATTATTTCCGAAACGATTAAATAAACCATGTGATATAGGCAAAGAATAACATTTTGTTGTGTCGTACCGCTTTGTATAGTATACTGTCTGAATGCTATATTGTTTAAATGTATGTACTTAATGTACGCCCTTTATACCACATTCCACGTGATGTGCTTGTGTCCTTCGAATTAGGAATTCCGTTCAGTTCTGTTATGTGCTGTCCGTTAATGATATGTCTGCCTCGGTTGTTATGTTCCGTCCGGTTCTGACATGTTCCGTCCGTTGATGATCTGTCTGTCTTGATTGATATATGGTCCAGTTCCGTCATGATCTATCCGTTAATGATATGTCTTTGTTTTGACTGATGTATTGTTCCGTTCGATTCTGTTATGTTCCGTCTGTTGATGATCTGTCTGTCTTGATTGATATATGGTCCAGTTCCGTCATGATCTATCCGTTAATGATATGTCTTTGTTTTGACTGATGTATTGTTCCGTTCGATTCTGTTATATTCCGTTCATTGATAATGTGTCTGCCTTGATTGATATATGGTCCAGTTCTGTTGTGTACTGTCCGTTGATGATACGTCTGTCTTGATTGAAACATTGTTCAGTCCAGTTATGATTAGTTCCGACAGTGATGTGTCCCTGACTTGATTGTTATATTGTTTCTACCCAGTTCTGTTATGTTGTGTCCTGTTCATGATTTGCCTGTGTCCTGATTAGTGTATTGTTTCCGTTTAGTTCCGTTATAATTTTATCCGTTCGCAATATGCCTTTGCTTGACTGATGTATTGTTTCCGTTCGATTTCGTTATATTCCGTCCGTTGATGATGTGTCTGGCCTGATTGATAAATGGTCTAGTTCCGTTATGTTTCCGTCCTGTTATTGGTATGCCTTGTCTTGATTGATCTTGTTCAACACCGCTATGTTCTAGCCATTGATAATATGCCTCTGTCTTGACTGACTTATTGTTCCCACTCAGTCCTGATTGTGATTCGTTCCGTTAATGAAGATTCTGTGTCTTGACTGATATATTAGCAATAGTTATTGTTTTGACCGATTGGTTATGTCATGTTCCGATCCGTTTGTATTGTTTGTTCGATTCTGTTTTATTGTACTAGACTGCTTATGAAATGGATTTATAAAAATAGTTATTTTTGAAATGACTAAATTATCCATGTGCCTTGGAAGCACAAAACTGGTTTTGAAACCCATGATAGGGAACCTGTGTTACTCACTGGGCTTATTTAAGCTCACCCCATTATTCTGACATTTTTCAGGAATTACCTCCGTTGGATTAGAAGGTACTATGACATGACGTGAATAGGCCAAGTGACATCGCAAGTAAGGATCTGACGGCACTGAATTGTAGAGACTGGTTTATTGTGGATTGAACCTGGTTATTCCGATGAGTGGTATGTTATGACTGACTTGACTGATATATACTAGATAGACATGGCTCATGGAACTAATGGTACTCTAGAGATATTAGATCTACTCTGTTGTTATATGCTTGATTTTAGATATGCTCTGAGATTAGAATTGTTGACTGACTGGATTTAGCCTTGCTCTGTGATACATATTCTTATGATGGATAAGTGAGTTGCATTCCCGTGACACAAAGAAAAATTTTTAAATTTCGCTGCATCTGACCCTACAGTTGGAGTGCAATTCGTCGGAAAGTTCAGAATTTGCCTTTGGTTGGTCGCGTCGTGACCGACTGGCAGTCACGTCCTCGACATCCGCGTAGGGTGGGGTTCGGGATGTGACACAAGTGGTCTGTGGAATTAGGAAAATTTGACATATCCTATGTTCCACGGACTTCCATTAGAGGGCAAACATTGACAGATTTTGTTGTTGAGTTCACCCCAGCACTGCACGATGAGGCACAACTTAGTAACAATTCTACCACATGGAAACTCTACATTGATGGATCATCCATAGACCAAAGTTTTGGTGTCGGCTTAGTGTTACGATCCCCTAAGGGACTTGTAGCTGAAAAGGCAGTAAGCTTAGGATCAGAGCTTTCAACAATGAAGTCGAGTATGAAGCCTTCATCCTTGGAATGAAATTAGCTATGGAATGCGATGCCTAGAATCTCAAAGTTTTCTCTGATTCCCAACTGGTGGTAGGCCAAGTCCTAGGGTAATTCTTCATTAAAGATGACAGAATGTTCCGGTATTCAGAGCTAGTGGATTTACTGAAGCGCTCCTTCCATGAATTCACTATCCAAAAAATTGAGAGAAGTCAGAATACCAGGGCTGACGCCTTGGCAAACATGGCCTTTCATCTCAAACCAGAAGGAGACTCCACTCTGAAGATCTCCCATCAGCCAAGGCCAAGCATTGAAGAGGTTCAGACTGCCCAGGTTTTCGAGCAGACCCAAAATTGAATGACTCCCATCCTCCAATACCTAGAAGGATGGCTACTTCTAGAAGACAAAAACATGTCCCGAAGAATTCGAATCAGGACAGCTCGGTACTTGGTCTTGAATGGAAAGCTCTATCACAGATCCTACTCTCAATCCTTGTTGCGGTGCTTGACCTTAGAAGAATCTCAGTGTGTCCTGGCCGAAATACACGATGGATTCTGCGGCAACCATAATGGGGCTAGAACCATAGCCCACCGAGCTCTAACATAGGGCTACTATTGGCCTAGCATGTTGAAGCAGGCCAAGGAGTACGTCTAGAAATGTGACAAATGCCAACGATTTGCTTTATACCAACACCAGCACCAGCCCCACCATGAGCTCATTCCTATCGCCAAGGAATATGTCTAGAAATGTGACAAATGTTTTGAGGAAAACACCGTTTTGGAAGTTTTTTAAGAAGATAATAGATAACAAGTTAATAATAAAAAAAACACGAAGTCAGATGAACTGGTGTATGATAAAACAATTTCAACCAACTAGAAAGACTTTTGCATTGTCAACAAAAATGATTTTTCTTCGCGACTCTGATATTGAGCTTATTTTTGGGATTGATTAAGAAAATGTACCAATGACCCCTTCCTATTTGAACAAACCAGACAACCCATTTGTGCAAAAGGTATTTGAAAATTCAAAATGGTTAGATGCCAAGGTTATTAAAGAAAAGGTTTTGGAAGCAATCAAAAAGAAGGGAAAATCACATAGGCAGGATGTAGCCAGACTTTTATGTTAGTATGTGTACCTAACATTATTTTTTTCAACAACAGACGTGACAATGAGCTAGGGGTTCATACAATATATAGAAGATATAAAAATGATGACATTGTATAATTGGGCGGGTGCAATAAGAACTCAATTGATGTCATCAGTGGAAAGATATCACCAAACCCTAGAAAAAGTTATAGGTTGTGTTGTTTCATTACTGGTATGTAACATACTATTAACGCATATATTTTACACATGTAGCATGGTTTATCATTAACAAATTCTATAGTGTGTAAATCCTAGCAACGCTTTAATTTTAATGTGTCATAATTTGTTGCAGTATTAGTTGTGTGAGGATAATACCTTGCTGAAACCATAACCCAAAAAAGCAATCCCAAGAATGTCGAAGTGAGACTTAACTAAGATGCAAAAGAGGGTTACAGGCATAATGTTGAACAGTCTTGAATGTCGATAGATATTAAAAAATTTGACAATTTGAAGTTACGTAAAAGACATTGTATTGCTTGTTGTTACATTTTACATTGTGTTTAGTGAAAACTTGTGATATGTAAAATATAATTATATGGGAAACTGTAGAATTTTACACTGCATTTTCTGGTGTGTAATCAATTATTAATATAGTTTTTAAAAGTTGAAAGATGTTCAAAAGTATGTGCCTTACAATTTAAGTGTGTGTCATACAGACATGTAAATGGGGTTGAGTTGAACAAAACAACGAAAGAATTGACAAATTTAGACATTGATAGTGAGGATAGTAGTGAAATAGAGTCATTCGAACAGAATGTGTATATAAGGGATGGCGAACATGGAATGGATGAATCGAGAGAAGAGGGTAACGAAGATGATTTTGAAGAAACTATTAAAGAAACGCCAGTTTTAAAGCAACGATTAAGGGAGAAAGTTGATCGTCAAACAATGCATAAAGAAGAGGAAGGTGGTCATTTTATTGGTACAGAAACACCCTTGTGCACGATTAGTCCAGATATTGAGGTCGTTGCATTAGGGAGTGCAATAATTGTTGACGGATGTGACCAAATCTTTGTAACATAAGAAAGAGAATGTGCACAAACAACAGATGGTTATTCCAATGAGATGAGATAACTCAAATACTACCAACCCCTTCGTATAAGTAATAAAAAAAACACAAAGATAAATAGAATATTAAATATAAAATATGCATTCTTATTATCTTGCTTCGTAAAATAGACTATAAAAATATACAAATAGTAAAAAAAATAAAACGATATAGTGTATTAAACATAAACATATGCATTTTTATGCATTTTTATGATATCACCTCTTTAATAAACAGTGAAAATATACAGATAATAAAACATCTAAAAGATAAAACTGAAATTAAACATAAAAATATATGGGTTTCTATAGTATAAACAATTTATGAATAACAACTGGTTATGAAGTTAAAATGAAATCATTATTAAAAGTAAAACTAATGAGCGAAATATTGAAAAAAACAAAATATACTTACATACCTGCAAATGATCGGGACGCTGAATAATTCTGATCTTAAATTGAAAAATTAAATGAAGAAATTTGAACAAAATCAACATGTAATGAACTCGTGAAGCCGAAAGGATGTGATAAGATCCAATTCAAAGAAGGAATGAAGAAATAAAAGGTTAACAACTCGTGAAGCCGCAAAAAAAAACAATATGCGGAGAGGAAATGATGTGATAAGATCCAAGTCAAAAAAAAATGAAACTAATATTGCCAAAAATAGATAAAGAATGCGTCAAAGATTAAAAAACAAGTCAAAAATTTAATTAAAAAATGTTTCAATCACGTAAATTCAATAACGCGTAGATAACAAAAGAAAAAAAGAATAAATTTATCATGAAAATATGAATGTAATATGCCACATAATATATGATATACTTCACAATAAAAAAAATTTTAAAATATCTTTTACACTAAAAACATAAAAAAAAAAAAAAAAAAAAAGACTAATCACTAATAAAATTAGACTAGAGGCCAATTAATTCTTAAAAAAATGAGATGACTCACTCAGATTAGAATCTTTCTCTCGTAAAAGGTATCTGCATATGTGGTATGATTTGTAAATTGCTACATTTAAATCCAACTTATATATATATATATATATATATATATATATATCAAATTGCCTTGGTCTATTATAAGATAAGATTTGCAATGACAGAGATGCTATTCTGATTCCATGGAATCTGAGCTTGAAAATTTAGAATCAGATACATGTCTTCTCCAAAATTGGAATTGAGTTGTCTTGAATTCTAAACATTTTTATTTCAAAAGTTCCAAATGCACACGTTTCCAAACATAGCCTAAAGTAGAGTTTGAAAATCAATCGCAAGAAAACCAATAATTGACAATGGTGACTGAGAATCTCCGATGGAACTCAGTCCTTCTTCAGGCGTCTATGGTTTTCCAGATACTCAATAAAAGACTCAATATATCGGTCTTGTCGGTCCTTGTCTCCAAACACTGCCTTCATCTCCTTTGCATTGTCTCTGTAAGTCTTTCCTTCCTCCTCAACCATTACCAACCTCACTGACTCAGCCACTGAGTTCCTCGTAAATGACCCGTCTCCTTCATCTCTCGGTATTTCTATCCCGACCTTCTTCCCTTCAAAAACCCTAGCGTTCAACCCTTGGTCGACCAAGAATGGCAACATGATAAGTGGCCGCCCAAGCATCAGTCCCTCTATTATTGAACTCCAACCACAGTGAGTCAAGAAACCACCCACTGAGTCATGAGCCAGTATCCTGAGTTGAGGAGCCCAACTCGTCCAAACAACTCCACGACCTTTAGTTCTCTCCACGAACCCTTCCGGCAGGTCGACCGAGTCAGACTCGTTCGAACCAGGTGGCTTTCTCAGAACCCAGAGGAAGGGCAGCTGAGATAGCTCTAGCCCAAGAGCCAACTCGGTGAGGTCTTGTTGACTCAGTCTCACCTCGCTCCCGAGAGCTACGTAAACCACCGCCCCTGTGTTTTGTTGGTCAAGCCACTCAGTGATGGCAGTTTTGTCATCAACGCCATCTTGCACAGTGGGGGGCATTAACCCCACCGGTATGACAGGTTTCCGGTAAAGCTCCTGGAGGAGGTCCAACCACTCCGGTTCACATTCCTCGCAGTGTCGGACCATAATCACGTCGGAGCCAACACTCACCAATCCCAGCCGGTATGCATCGGAAATACCCGAGACGTTCTGTTTCGCCGCGCCAATGATCCAGTTAATCTCGTGGGGGCGATACGATACCTTCGTCGGAAATGGAACCCACGACGGTGGGACGGTGAAGTGCTCCGGCTCCGTCCGTGGATCAGAGCCGTGAATGATGACCGACGGTGGTCCCAGGAAACAAAGAAACCAGGCGTTGATTATAATGAACATGGCAGATGAGATGTTAAGTCTAGCAGCGATCGGCGGCAACCAGTGAGGGGCAAAGTCGTAAATAATCCAATCCGGAACAGAAGTTTCAAGGAAACGAGTCAAGTCAGTTTGGAGACCGTCGAAGGCCTTCTTGAGAATATAGTCGGAGCGAACGTCCATGGTGGCCTCTGCGTTTTCAGGGAGTCCATCGAGGCGGGGTAGAGGAAGCTTGACTAAATTTATGAGAGGGGCTAAATCAGGAGGCAGTTTTGGGAGGCGGTCGATGTTTCTTGGAGTGGATACAAAGGAGACTACGTGGCCCTTTTGAGCAATGAACTTGGAGAGCTCTAGGTATGGGATCATGTGACCGAAGGCTAGCCATGGGAACATCACTACGTGTTGCTTAGAGTCGGAAGCCATCTCTTTCCGTTTCTGCTGGTGTTCTTCATGCTCCATTCTGTTACTTCTCTCTCTCTATCTATATATATATATATATATATATATATATATATATATATAGATATGCACTACAACAAAACAGGGTTTTAGAGATGAAAATTTTTGTGACGATTTTAAAAAATTACCGTAAATTAGTGACATTTTACATAAACTATAAGCACATTTAAGACGTTTTCTTAAAAACGTCACTAAATAAATGACGATCTTTTATATGCCATTTAATTAATAAAAAATGACGTTATTTTAATTAGTAAAAAATGACACTTTTAATTAACCATCACTAATAAGTGACGATTTTCTTAAATGTCGTTAATTGATGACGGTTGTTTTGCAATGCTTCTAATGAGCTACAGTTTTTATTAGAGTGTCTACAATAAATGACGGTTTTATAAATGCCGTACTTCTTTATATCTTAAAAAGTTGTCGATTTTATATTTAAAAATATAAAACTTCCCTCCCACATTAGTTTGTTCGCAGACGCACAATTGTATTTGAAAAAGACTTTTCGTATTCATTTCTTTGGAAAAGTAAACCTGTATATAAAAACTACAACACTCTTTAAAATAATGGAAACAAAATTTATAATATCTTTTGTTGAAATCCTAGAGTCTCTCTAAACTTCAGCGCCTGCTATACTATGAAGGCCTCTATATTTTTGTCATTGACAGAAGTGATGGATTAAGTTCTATTGTCCGAGTGTATTTTGGTGAGTTATATATTGTAGTTTTCTCTTTTTGTTTTTAACTGTATGCTGTTAGTTTAGAAAATTATGTTATTTAATAGTGACGATTTTGAGAGGAATGAAGGAAATTTAACATTTAAAAAAAGCCCGTTACAGCCTGCAGTGCATCTGCCTCCAAGCCGCAGCGCCTGCTTCTGTTTCTCTCTTTTTTTCTGTTCTCTAGATTTCCAAGCAGCCTGTTTCTCCGTTCCCAAGCCGCTGCTGCCTTGTTTTTTTTTTTATTTTTACTCTTTCTCTTGCGTGCGCCGCTGCTGCCTTGTTTTTTTTATTTTTTTTATTTTTACTCTTTCTCTTGCGTGCGCCGCTGCTGCCTTGTTTTTTTTTTTTATTTTTACTCTTTCTCTTGCGTGCGCCGCTGCTGCCTTGTTTTTTTTTTTATTTTTCTCTTTCTCTTGCGTGCGCCGCTGCTGCCTTGGCTTTTTTTTTTTTTTTTTTTTTCTCTTTCTCTTGCGTGCGCCGCCTTTCTTCTTTCTTTCTTTCTTTGTCTTTTTTCTTCTTCTTTTTTTTTTTTTTGTTCTGCTGCGCCGCTTCACTCTTTCCTTTTTTTTTTTTTTGGTTCAGCCCTAAAGCTGGATGATGGTAGTAGCCCCCCTTGTCCTAAAAAACCCTCTTTTAGAAAACTATTAATTTTTTGATATATTTTTTTAAAAATAAATTTATTAAAAAAACTGAAAATTAATGTATTTTCAAAATTTTTTATTCTTTTTAATTGTCAAGAGTGAAAAAAAGAAAAGAAAAGAATAATAAAGACAGTAAAAGAGAAAACATATATATACATATATATCATTAAAATAGTGCCTGAACATGATTAAACTTTGGAAAACATTCTTGTTCTCTGTTTTGTCTTATTTAAAACCCAATTTGAAAAACTTAAATTGATTAATAATCCATTAATAATGCAACTTCTGCTAAAAAAACAAACTTCACGTGAAAGCCAATCACAAAGTTCAAGAAAAGAAAAGAGAAAATATATATACACACACACTAAGTTCACACTCTATCTTGTCCTAAATAACCCTTTTTTAGAAAACTATTAAAAAAAATTTATATTTTTTTAAAAAAATAAATTTATTAAAAAAATTGAAAACTAATATATTTTCAAATTTTTTTGTTCTTTTTATTTGTCAAATGTGAACATACCTCATCATTCTCTAATGATCTTCACTAACAATAGAGTTGAACATACTTCGAGTCGCAAGTTACTCATATCAAGTCAAAGTATTTCTTAAATGCAAGTATTTTTTCTTTCAATTTATGACATCATCTTGAGGTTTGGTAGTTACAAGTTATGTTTGGAGAATTTTATTAAAATTATATCTAAATAAGGCACAAAGAGACTATGAACAAACAAATTTTCATCACTTTTTTTTTTTTTTTTGTAGCATTGTAAATGTTTCATTTGGTTTACATATGGTCAATATACAAGCATCTGTGATAGCTTTGACTAATGCATTGTGTTGTTATATTGGCACTTCAATATATGAGTAACCATAGGAACTGGTCTAAGATTCATATTTAACCTTGAAAATAAATTTGCATTGATGCACACTTTTTTTTTTTTTTTTTATCAATCAAGGTGCAAAATCTTGCTTTGCAAATTTTCTTTCTTTTAATTTTATTTCACAAGTTTGTTGATTCACCCTTTCGTAGATAAATAATGTATTTATTATATGGCACAAAAAAATTTTATTTATTATTTTATACTAACAGAAGAGGGTCTTTCCTTGATTATGTTAAATTCTCGATGCGGTCATTTGTGGATTTTTCTTTTCTTAGCAAACATAATGAAGTGGGTAAAGCATGCGGATAAATTACCTCCTTAATATTACAATTATCAAACACTACTACTTCTTATCCTTAATATAGTTTATATAAGCTATTAGATGGATATTGTGACATAATTTCTTGTTGCTTTGTATTTAATCATACCAGTCTTCTTAATTGTGATATCGTCCGATCCTTGCAAAACCAAGACAGTCTCTAATTGAACACCACATATGAAAATTCCACATACGGGTTAGATGAGTCAAAAAGATACATGTGAGTGGACTTGTGATAGAAAGTTTTGTTTTGAGATTGTTGCATGCCTGGTTGACGTTTAAGCGATCTAAGTGACTTACGGCAATTGGTATAAAAAAAAAAAATAAAAGAGAAAACAAAAGAAGGCACATCTTATTAATTAGAAAGAACAAAAACGCCCATTCACTTAAATATTACATTGGGTGTAGAAAGTGTTGTGCAGTGTTCCTATTTGTGTGGTCTAAAGACACAGATTTTTGGTATTTTTTTGTGGAGAAGCATTACTAGTTATTGAAAGTCCATATTGTAAGAAGATATTATTTCTCAAAATTCTTTGTTCACATTTTGGTTGTTTGTCCATTATATTTATTGTGCAAGGACTTGAAACTTGAAATAAATAGAAGATTAATAATTGATGTATATTTAATTTTTGTTGATGGTTGGTTTTTTTATTTTATTTTATAATTTTTAATTGATGCATTCATGCATTCATGCATTCATTCATTACAAATAAGAATTAAATATTTTATATTTGATTTTAGTGATAGCAAATTCTCTTGTTTTTTGTTGACAAGTATATATTTGTTATACTTCAGGTGATAATAGTTGATGAACAAACCTATGGATAGGAGTTGGATCGATTTGGAATATAGGTTAGATGAGTCATATGTCAAAGGGGTCAATGAATTTCTCAATTTTGCAATGACTAATAAGCTTCCTGGGTCAGAAATGTATTATCCATGTAAGAAGTGTCAAAATATCAAACTTGTTCAAGAAAAAGTTGAATACGAGCATATCATTGTAAATGCGTTTCTTCGAAATTATAAAAATTGGATTTATCACGGTGAACCTTTATGCACTGATGGACGTGATAATGATGCGGTGCTGAGACCAAATTTAGAATCGAGTATGTGTGATGACATGGTTGGAATGATACATGATGCATTTGGGATTCCTAACATGGATGATGTTGTTGACGTTGAGCCAAGTCAAATTATAGAAAGTCCTGATATAGAAACCGAGACATATTTTAAACTTCTAAAAGATTGCGAACTATATCCGGGTTGCAATAAGTTTACAACACTTTCGTTTCTTGTCTGGTTGATGGTTATAAAAGTGATGTTTTCTTTTGGTGATTACATTAGTAATTAGTGACTCATATCATTCAATTCAAATATCTAATGCAGGAACCTCCAGCAAAAAAAAATAAAGAAACAACCTCATCACAACAATGATACTCTAAAGGTAAGTCTTTCATTTAATAATTACAACATTCTCTTATAATCCAATACTCTATACATATGTTTTTTTTTTTGCTAGGTCTATATAAATATATAATAACTACAATCTTAAATAGTTAGGTTTATTTTTAAAAAAGGTAATAATGATAATTGTAGGTAGGAATGAAAGTTCATCTTCTTAGCTTCCAAATACCCAAAGTAATTGTAGTGAAGGGATCCATTGTTAGTTTGGACCCATCGAGAAAAGTAGAAGGGGTGGCACTTAGACCATACTTTTGTGAAGTAAATATTAAAGAGGTTGCAAAGCCCTGCTATCCTTTGATAAGGCCCCTTGATAGTGTTGACATGCTTCAAGAGGCTATTGGAGAAAATATTGCATGGCAAATTAGTGATGTGGTATGTGTTATTTTTTCTAATATCATGATTTTGCAACTAAATATTATCTTGTATAAACTAATTTATTTATTTATTTTGCATTTTGTCAAGTTAATGAGAATGAGTAAATAACGGACTACTGTCTTTGATGTTGGGCTTCTCATTGGATTGTTGTTTTTTTATGGTGGACTGTTGTTAATGCTGCTTGGAGTTGGAGTTCATTCTAATTAGCATGCTTTTAACTTGTTTGAGACTTTTCTTTAAGAATTTTTTTTCCTGGTTATTTGATTGTTGATAACTATTGTATTTGTTACTTATTTGATGACTATTTTACTTGGATATTGGGAGATTATCTATTTTGGATTTTATTTGTATGGATATTAATTTGGATTTGAGTTGTGATGTCAAGTGAGATTTTAATTTGGTTTTATATGAATGGATGAGTTTTGGTATAAGACATCATATGTGTGGATTGATGTGTTGAGTATTTAGTGCACTTAATTAGTGAATGTGTTTAAAATTTTGCAGGAATATGTTAAAATTATTTTAAAAAGTAATAATTGATTAGGAGTATATTAGCGGCAGATTTTTTCTCCATATAAAAAATTATGACAAAAGATAAATGCCACAAAATTACTTATGGCGTTTAAAGAATTGTCACAAAATTAAATGCTTTTAGCAGCGGTAAAATCATTGTCAGAAACGATAAATGCCACAAATGTTTTTGTGGCGGTTGTAAAATGGTCACAAAAACTTTCAGAATTGTGGCGTTTGTTAAATGCCACAAAGAAAAGCTTTTAGCGATGTTTATACAATGGCCACAAATGTTGTCTATTAGTGACGGTAGCGAAAATGCCACCAAATTAATGACAACTAGACAAACACCACTAAATGCGTCATTTGTATCCATATTTGTCAAACAACACTTTTTGTTTTATCGGCAAATCAATTCGCCACAAATACTTTGCGGCAGTTCTTGAAATGCAGTAACAAAATTACGACGGAGGCATTGGCGTCAAAAAGATAAAACGCCAAAAAACGCCACAAATGTAATTGGTGGGGGTTTTTAAACCCTTTAGCGGTGAATGTAAAATGTCACGAAAGGCCTATTTTCATGCACGTATAATATATTTTTACACATATAACTTTTCATTTTTCCATTAAAAGCACGGTACTCTTAAAATATAACATAATAATTGTCCTGAAACTTATAAAATGAATATGGTACTTGCTATTTCTACTTAATAATCTAGTTTTTAGGGCAATAACAATCATATACTCATGATAAGTGTTATCAAACCTAACCAGTAATCTAAGCCTGTAAATGGATTGGATATGGATGAGATTAAGGGTGATTTGAATCCAATATGATCTATTAACATATCAAGATCAGAAATCAAGCCACCTTAAATATGTAAACTTATATTAATAAGATTTTGTATATATTCTAAATTTATGTATAAGTTAGATTTTGTATCTTGTAAAAAAGTTGATTACAATAGATTCCTTCCTAAAATCAAGGATTGTAATCTCATTGGGATTCCTTCCTAAAATACAAAATTGTAGTCTCACAGGAATTCCTTCATAAAATTAAGGATTGTAATCTCATACATACATGTAAAGTATATTTTGTAAATTCTCTGTATATTGAGTGAAAAAGTAAAGCCTAAGAAAAAAACTTGGGATCTTAGACTTTTCCCAAACTTACTTAACATTTTTGAGTAACTTCTCTTCTTCATCCTTATTTCTCTTAAGATTTATTTCTTTTATTTTTCCATTTATGGTATCAGAGTTTCTTGCCAAACGACATTCTTGACCCTTTTTTTTTTCCTGTTGTTGTCCTATTATCTCCACTTCAATGGCTAAATCAGAAATCACATCTCAAAAGACTTGGTAATTGTCCCCCCTCAAGATCAGAATAAGTCTTCTCTCAATACTCCTTATCATTTCCTTGCATCTCCTCAACAAGGTGTTCTGTGTCAACCCCCCTATTACTTGCCAAATTTGTGGAAGAACGGGGCATTTCTCTTTTTGATGCTATGACTGGTACAAACAAATCCCTTAATCTCCAACTAACTATATACCCGAAGCTCTTATTTCCCTTACCATCCAATAGCCTCAAGACTCTGACTAGTATCCTGACAATGGTACAATAGCCCATATGACTCATGAAGTGGGTAATTTTTCTCATAAATAACCATATCATAGTGATAATAGGTGTTTTGGTAGGTAACGGGTCCACCATCCCCATTTCCCATGTTGGTTCCATTTCTCTTCCTCACAATGTCACTCTCAATAATACCTTTTTGGTTTCACATATTCATAAAAATTTAATATTTGTGTAGCCAGATTACTAAGGATAACAATTGTTCTTTTATTTTTTCTCCAAATGGCTTTGTTATTCAGGAGTTGGGAACAGGTAGAGTGCTAGAGAGCAGGCTGTAGACGTTTTGGTCTTTACATGTTGAATCGTCCTCATTAAGCCTTTTATTCAAGCCATCTTTCATCAGTCAAGGCCATTTTTACAATTTGCTATAGTCGTCTTAGTCATACGTCTCATAGTATTATTGATGTTTTAAATAAGAATGAGTTCATTACTTTAACTGATTCTATTAAGCCCAATAAATCTGTCTGTTCTAGTTGTCAAATGGCCAAAAGCCATAAACTTTCTTTTGATTTAAATAATAAACGCAATATTTATCCTCTTGACATAATCTATGTGGATATTTGGGTCCCTTCCCTTGTTACTTTTACTTTTGATTTTCATTATTATATTGTGTTTATTAATGACTTTAGTCATTATACTTGGTTTTACTCCATGAAATGCAAATTTGACTTTTTCTCTATCTTCATTCAATTAAAAAAATGGTAGAAAATCAATTTGAAAGAAAAATCAAATTTTTTCAATGTGATGGTGTTCGTGAGTTTTCTAATACCCATTTCTTCTCACATCTCTTTAATTATAATATCTTCAAACATGTTTCATGTCCTCATACTCAAGCTCAAAATGGTAAAATTGAATGAAAACACTGACACATTACTGAAACCGGTCTTACCTTATTATTTCATTGTCACACTTCTTCCTCTCTTTGGGTTGAAGCTTTTTGTACTGCAGTCTACATCATCAATTGTCTTCCTATTGTTGTTCTCCATCATTGCTCTCCCTATCAACTGCTCTACGGTAAGGCTCTTAAGCTCTCTATGTTTTATACTTTTGGATGTCTATGTTTCCCATACCTCCGTGATTAAGCTTCCCATGAACTTGCCCCTCGGAGTATCCCTTGTGCTTTCATTGGTTATAGCTCTATACATAAAGGTTTTTGTTGCCTACATCGATCCACTAGAAAAGTTTACTTCTCTCGTAATGTTGTATTTGGTGAAGTCAATTTTTCCTTTTTTTATCTCATCTTATCCTTCATAGTCTGTATCCTTAGCAGATTTCTTGACTTACTAGGACATCACTCCTATCACTGATTACTCATCTCCTACCATATACATAACTCCCATTCCTTATGAGGATGGTTTTTATGTGCCTACCATACCTACACATTTACCTTTTATCCACACAAACACATTCTCTTCCATCCTCACATTTCTTACCGTTTTCTATTAAGGCTCTCAGCTCACCAACTTGCTTGGAACCCGCAACTATACCTCATTTCCATCTTGATATCTCTCTTCTATCCTTGATAGGCTCCCTTACCGTTGATCTACCTCTTTCTCAACCCTAACCTTCAGGTATATCTAATACATATCCCATCATCACTCGTTCTAAGTGTCGTTCTCATAATGCTAGCCTTCATTCTATCACCACCCGTCATCCCTTACCTTCCCTACCACTTCTCAGTTTACAATCATAGCACTACAACTTTCTTTATTGCTCTTCTTTCCACTTCTGAATCTTGTAGCTACAAGTTTGCTTCAAATATACTCATTGGCATGTTGCCATGGATGAAGAGATTCAGGCGCTCAAGCATAATCACACTTAGACTTTTACTTATTTCACTTCAAGGTATGAATGTTATTGGGTGTAAATGGGTCTTCAAAATAAAGTTAAAGTCAAATAGGTTCCATTGATTGGTACAAGGCCCATCTTGTGGCCAAAGGCTATTCTTAACTACTAGGCATTGATTTTGATGAGACATTTAGCCTTGTAGTCAAACCTACTACCGTTCGTCTTTTCCTATCACTAGTTTGTGTCAATAAATAGGGACTATTTGACAATTAGATGTCAAGAATGTTTTCCTCCATGGTGATCTACAAGAGGAAGTTTATATGTCTCAACCCCTTGGGTATGAAGATCCTTACTTCCCTCATCATGTTTGTCGACTTCAAAAAAGCCTTATATGGCCTCAAACAAGCGCCCTGTGCTTGGTTTGAGAAATTCAATAGTCATATTCTACAATTAGGATTTTGTTGTAGTTAACCTGATTCCTCCATATTTATACAGATGACTTTCGCAGGTACTATGATTCTTTTAATGTACGTTGATGATATCAAACTTACAAGTAGTTCATCTACTTTGATCTCCACTCTTATTGATAATCCTAGTTCTGTCTTTGCAATGAAGGACTTGAAGTCCTCTTCATTTTTTTCTTAGGGCATTGAAGTTGCAAGTTATGATGATGGTCTTTTTCTCACACAGTTGAAACATGTCCTTGAATCTCCTCACATGTGCTTAAATGGGGGGTGCTAAGCCAATTTCATCTTCTATGATTGATGGTCAAAAGTTGACTTAAGATGGTGTTCTTTTAGTAATCCGACCTTTTACCATAGTATAGTTGGTGGCCTTCAATACTTACTTGGCCAGATCTTTCCTTTAGTAGTTAATTATGTTTCTTAGTTTATGCATGCTCCAATAGTTGCTCATTTTCAAGCTATCAAACGCATCCTTCGGTATGTTAAAGGTACCCTACATCATGGTCTTCAAATTCATTCTAATATTCACTTACCCTCACTAGTTACTCTAATGCTGATTGGACTGGGTGTCTTGCACACTCGACATTCTACTTTTGGGTACTATCTTCTTGGGTTGAAATTTGATCTCTTGGGGTGCCAAGAAGCAACCTATAGTCTCTCGTTCCAGCACTGAAACTGAATACCGTGCTCTTGCTTATGCTACTACTAAAATGACTTGAATCACTTACATTCTTCGAGATTGAGTCTTCCACCTTTTGCTCTTGGAATTATTTGGTGTAATAATTAGAGTGCTTTGTATATGAACTCAAATCCCGTCATTCATGTTCCTTCCAAACATATTGAGTTTGATTGTCATTTTGTCATAAAAAGATTTTAGTATAACTTTTTTAAATTTGTTTCATTCCTTCTACTCTACAACTTGCTGATATCTTCATCAAAAATTTTTCTAAGGCAGTTCTTACTTCTCTATGTTTCAAGTTGAACAGTTATGGGTTCCCCCCCGGTCAACTTGAGGGAGGGTATTAACATATTAAAATCAGAAATTCAATCCACCTTAAATATGTAAACTTAGATTAATTAGATTTTGTGTATATTCTAGATCTGTATATAAGTTAGATTTTGTATTTTGTAAGAAAGTTGACCTACAATGGATTCCTTCCTAAAATCAAGGATTGTAATCTCATAAGAATTCCTTCCTAAAATATAGGATTGTAATCTTACAGGAATTCCTTCTTAAAATTATGGATTATAATCTCATACATACATACAAACTATATTTTGTAAATTCTCTATCTATTGAGTGAAAAAAATAAAGCCCAAAAAAGAACTTGGGATCTTAGACTTTTCCCAAACTTATCTTAACATTCTTGAGTATCTTATTTTCTTCTTCCTTATTTCTCTTTAGATTTCTTTCGTTTATTTTTTTGGTTATGATCTGTTTGGATATTATCCTATCCAATTTGATAATTCGATGAATTCAGTTACTTCTTGATCTATCTCCTGAATCCATTAAATATCAAATATCAGATCCGATAATTTCAAATCAATTAAAAAATTTCATTTTAAAACATTAAAATGTATTAATTCATATATATACTTTCTTTATCCAAAAAGTTCACAAATGAAAAATATATAAAATAAAATATACATATTATATATATATATATATATGTTATTGAATCAGGTCTATAACAGATCGGATCACTATATTTTATATCTAATCCATAAAACTTATATAATGAAAGGATTCGGATTAGATCATAGATCGAAAAAATAAATTCTAAATCCAAACTTAGTAGATCGAATTCAGATTGAATCTTGATTCATTGACAAACCTACACTAATCTACCTTGTGGGATTATAAGCAGGGTGGTTAGAAAATCTGCAATATTATTCATTGGTCATGGTAAAATGCATCTGAGCTGATAAATAAGAGTAATGATTTATCGTTCATTTTCTAGTCCCCACACACTTACATGAGGTGAGACCTATCATTATGGGCCTCATTAGCGAGTTTCATCCATGTGAGTACATGGGTAAACAAATAGTACTCGATAAATAATTGAAAAAATATTTTGCTGCCCATGTGGTGTCCATCTATTCATATAATAGTGTGACCCATTAGTGTAGCCGTAGTGAGTCTCACCCTTATGTGAGAGTATATGGACACTATAGAAATACTAAAATATGATCTATGAATCATTAACTAAATAATTAACATGTGAGTAATGTTTTATAACACGTGTTTTTGCACATATGGTACATATATATTCATATAGATGTGATATATATGTGAGTACCATGTCATAATAATGGATCTCACATCTATATGAGTACATGCATCTTATATGTGCACAAACACGTGCTACAAAACATTACTTTTCATGTGAAATATTATAATGAGCACAAACAACTACTATAAAACATTACTTTCCATGTGAATATTATGATGTCGAATCCCACACTAATATGAATATAGGAAATTGATTAGTACAACTGGTTTGGTTTACTGAGTGATGTGTCAATAATTTTTTGGTAATTAATAAATGTGTTTGGTCTATTAATTTAAATTTTAAAGAAGAATTATGATGAATAGTATCATTCTGATAAATCAATTTCGATAAATCAATTAGGCCTACGTAACATTACTCATGAATATATGGTGCATGTACAAACACACAGTGCAGGTAAACAATTAAACATTACTCATTGACATGTAAGAAAAAAAATAGGGTACGGATTTATTTGATAATATACTGATATACTTTTCTAGTCAATTATTTCTTCAAAATAACAAAATTATCCATTTTATGTTTTTTTTCTTTCATTTTTTAAAAATTTTGACCATTTATTTAATTTTTCAAATTAATATTGATAAAAATCTTAAATTTATTTTTTATATAAAATAAATATAAGTTATTTACTTTAAATTTATTTTTAAATAAAAAATCTTTAAAAAAAAAAGTTAAAAAAAGTGATCAAATTTGAAAAAATATAAAAGTAAATAAATAAAAGGGACAGTTTTTTTAATTTTTTTTTTTAAAAGAAAAACTGACTGCAAGTAGTATTTGTATATTGGGAAGCAAAATAAAGGAAGTTAGTGTAATTTTAGAAACCTCAAGAGAGGTCAATGTAATTGTCAGATATCACAGGGGAGGTCAGTGTAATTTACCTATTATATTTTAGTAACTTATTTTTAAAGCAGTGCTTCAATAATTGGTTATTTATGTTCTTAAAATTTGAAAAGTCAAATATTCTTTTAAATATGACTTTTGTTTTAGTATCCATCATTTATCTCAACGGTTCAGATTGTTCAAATTGCACGATCTAGATTTGACACAAAAAATTTCTTGTTTCAATATTTAACTTGTAATAATAGTTGAGAAGAAGAATGATCGCTCTGTCAAAAAATAACATTTCACTATAAAAACAAAAATGTCAAAATTATTTTTGTTAGTGTAAACACTGCAAAAATTTAGTTTTAGCATGATTAAAATGATTTTTACCATTAGAGTTGCTCTTATATGTTGAGTGTATTTTTGTAAATTAGTGAATTATTTTAAATTTTGTTGTTTAAAATTTAAAAAAGTTATGATGATTAATGTCAACAACTATATAAATCCTGATAACTATAAATATATAACATTAGGGGTGTTAATTCGTGTTATCGTGTTGTGTTCAGGGTCATGTCAAAATATATATATTCAAAAATATGTGTCAATCTTAACCTGACACTATTAACTAATCGTGTCAAGTTTTTAAACCTAAATCCAACCCATTTATTAAACAGGTTACACATATCGATACGCTTAATCTGTTTATTTTTATTTTTTAAATAAAAAAGTTACTTGTCTTTAGATATATATATATACATATATATAATTTTTAAGTTTAGTAAACTTTAAACATAGGTCAAATCAAAGTAAAAACTTATTTTATTAGAAAAATAATCTTCCAATTTTGATAAACTTCTGACGTGAGACAAATTATCTTAATTCATATTATTTTTTTATAATTAAATGTGTTAAGTCGTGTTAAACGGGTTAACATTACTAAAATTCAAATATGACATGTGTATTAATCGTGTTATACATGTCAATCCGTTAATGACTTAAATCTATTTATACTCAAACACAAACAGAACTATCTAGATTACTTGAATATATATAAGTAAATGGATTTGAAAATGCTTGTATTGAATATGGGTCCATCTTCAAATCCATTTACTAACATCATTTCTTGAAAAGAAATTGTTTTGTAAGCAAATATCGGATTGACTTTAAAATAGAATTTTGGATCCTGAATAACGATTTGATTGTTGATAATAAAATAAAGAAGAGAATTTTAGATTCAATTTCCCAATTCAATGATGACAAAAATGATTAATCAAATTCATTTGAGTCGGGTTTATAGCAAGGAAAATGCTACTTATGCAAACGTGCACCTATACACAGGCATGTCTGTATTTTTTTATCAATTATTCAGGCAAACATGTAAAAAATAGTATTTAGTTTATGGCCAAAAAAAAGTACTTTTAAAATGCTAAAAAGAAAAAATGCAAAGAAAAACAATTTTTTATTTATTTATTATTTTAACTTTTTAAAAGTAAAAAATTTACTTTTATACTTTATTTATTTTAACCGCTCCACACCATTATTACTATTGTCCCTGCCCCACCTTATATATTGACTACTACTATCATTGACATGGAGGAGGCCACCAAGGACTGAGGGGCACTTGCCTTTCTCAATTTTATTTTATTTGAAATTTTTTATATTTTTATAAAATAAATTTAAATATAATCTTTTAATTTAAGTATTTGTCTCTCTTAGATTTAAAATCATTCACATTTCACCTATTTTAATTTTAATTTAACTTCTCAGTGAGATTTTTATCAATTTTGTACAATTTTTTTTTTTATAGTTTTAAGTTTTTTAACTTTTTTTTTTCTTTAATTAGATTTCTTATCTAATTTATAAGTTATTTTCTATCAGTAAAAGGATCAGTTACTTATTAAAAATATCATCAATTAATACTTTAGTTTCTTAATTTTGTTCAGATTTGTATTAGTAGTTTCTTATTTTACAAGAATAAGGAATTAGTAATTTCTTAATCAGATTAGTAGAAGAGTTAATAGTCTGGTATTTCGATTAGTGTTCTTAACTTTATAAATATGATGTATTTAGTCATTATTATATAATTTGCTAAAAAATATTTTAATTTCAAAATTTGAGAGTTTTTCGCTTGTTGGGTAAGTAATCTTGTACTACTTGATTTACAAGAAATTTAACGTATTTGATTCTTTTTTATATTCTGGTATTGCCTTAATAACATTACTTTAAATAATACTCACATAAAGGCTTGTCTAGGGGCTGTTTAAAAATTCTTGAAATTAGATCATCTCAGGATCAATCCCATTAAGTTATTTAGTTTTTAGAAAAATCAACTTCCTTCTAATATGAAACAAATACTTTGATTCAAATTTTAAATATTTTTAGGAGAAGATGTGAAATAGTATATTTATAGTTTAAAAACTTGTTTTGATTTTTTCCAAACAAGCCTATGCATTTCAAAAATACCCACAAAAAAAAAATTACAAATACTGCACCTAAAAATTTCAAATTTCAAATTTCATGGATAGAATATCTGTTTTATAACCATTTTGGTAGATTAGATTAGATTAGATTAGATGGGTAGAATATTAAATATATGATAGCATAATAATAGTTATTAAAGCATGTAACAGTGGTGCGTCCTCTTCTAACCTAATGTATCATCTAGCTATCAAATACTTGAGTCCAAGTTTTAAAGTTTACCTTTTTTATATTTTTTTTAGGCCACGCGAGGACAACGAGACCGAATACTTCTAGATTTATATTTTTTTTATACCTTTTTTTTAACTAGAAAATTCTAGATTCGGTGGTCGCTGATTGGCCAAGAAAGATAGAAAATGCCTGCCCCAACAACTAGCACAATCCATGCCTTCCAAATTCCAAAATTTGATGCCCACTTCACCTACCAATAATGAGCGGTGCTACCTCTCTTAATTATTTATATCAAAATAACTTCTTAAATAATATGACAATGTAGTGTTGTATTGTATTGAGATACAACCAACGAAATAGTGTCCATCACTTGATAAATTAATTATTGATTAGTTTCCACCAATAAATAAGTGTCAAATATATAAAAGTATGCTAATAAGTACATTTGACATTTGTTTATTAGCGTGGAGCAATGCTTATGAAAGAATAAATAATTTCTCCTTCTTTCACATTGCTGAATTCACACTATTGTACCAGAGACCACTGGGATGTATCGCAGTTGCCTGAATTTCATCAAATTGTTTAGAGTGCATTTATATCTATCTGTTTTGCCAAATTCTATGCACATATTGCTATAAAAGTGGCATCACCCCATAGAGTGCATGTAGGAGCTCATGTGCCCAAACCCTAATTAACAAACCTCTGCATCAATTCTTAGGAATGAAAACTGATAAAAAAAGGTTCTACTTGAGTTTGGATTCAAAAAATATAACTCATACCTCTACGGCATTGTTTCTTTTTCTTTTTGTTCTTATTTGTGTGTGTATATATATATTCGTGATCGAATCTTCATTAAAAGAACTCAAACCTTGTGAAGACGTCTATGGTTTTCTAAATACTCAACTAAATTGTCTATGTATTTGTTTTGTCCGACCTTGTCACCAAAAATCAAATCTTCCCTTTTGCTTTGTCTCTGTAAATCTTTCCTTCACTCTTGATGCTGCACATTTTCGACCCTCACACCGTGACCCTTCGTGCAAGATATTGTCCACTTTGGGCTCTGGGCCAAGCCCGCCCCGTAGGTTCTGGGTCGTGGCCCACCCCGCCCCGCTCGATTTTGTTCCTTCTGGGCTTTTACCCAAGAAAAGGCCTCTTGCAAGGGAGAGGGTGTCCTGTGCTTATAAGCGACAAGAGTTCCCGACTCCTTTCCGATGTGGGATGAAATGGCACAACAGCTGCTCCCCCCAATTGAAACTGGTTGGAGCATGAGAACGAGGCACGTGGCTCAATGTTCCCACAGACGGCGCCAAGCTGATGCTGCACATTTTTGACCCGCACACCGTGGCCCTTCGTGCAAGATATTGTCCGCTTTGGGCTCTAGGTTATGGGCCACGCCCGCCCCGTAGGTTCTGGGTCGTGGCTCGCCCCGCCCCGCACGGTTTTGTTCCTCTTGGGCTTTTACCCAAGAAAAGGCCTCTTGCAAGGGAGAGGGTGTCTTATGCTTATAAGTGACAAGAGTTCCCGACTTCTTTCTGATGTGGGATGAAATGGCACAACAGCTGCTCCCCCCAGTCAGAACTGGTTGGAGCATAAGAACGAGGCACGTGGCTCAACGTTCCCACAGACAGCGCCAAGTTGATGTTGCACATTTTCGACCCGCACAGCATGGCCCCTCGTGCAAGACATTGTCCGCTTTGGGCTCTGGGTTCTGGGCCAAGCCTGCTTCGTAGGTTCTGGGTCATGGCCCGCCCCGCCCCGCACGGTTTTGTTCCTCCTGGGCTTTTACCTAAGAAAAGGCTTCTTGCAAGGGAAAGGGTGTCCTGTGCTTATAAGCGACAAGAGTTCCCGACTCCTTTTCGATGTAGGATGAAATGGCACAACAACTCTCATCCAGTACCAACCTCAATGACTTAGCCACCAAATTCCTTGTAAATGACTTGTCTCGTTCATCTCTTAGTATTTCTATCCCTACACTATTTTTCTCAAAAACTCTAGCATTTAACCTTTGAGACAATTAAACTAAGTTAGTATAGTTTTAGTGTGACTCTTGATGTTAAGTCCTAGTAGTAGTAAGATATGATTTATTTTATCCTAATGGGAGTAGGAGTCTTTATCTTAATGAGAATAGTATTATTAGTTTGAATAGGATTAAAAGTTCTAATTGTATTAGGATTAGATTTTATATAATCTATATATATATATATATATATGTGGGCACAGTGTGTGGGTGTGTATTGGCTTCCAAAATTCTGCCATGTTAAAAAAAAAGCTTGATGCTTGATTGAGTTCATTTTTCAATATGATATATTGTTTTGCTTTGTTTCATTCGGATCTATGAAAAATTTATAGATTCAACATTTGGTATCAAAACCTAGTTTCTTAGTTCGTGAAGATGACTTCACTTATTTGTACGGTTTACAAATTTGATTAAAAATCTCATTTTCATATTTGGGAGAGTGCGATGAATACCTTTTTTAATTCAAGTGGTTTGACGACAAAGTTTATTAAGGAAGAGCTTGTATAAAATATAGATGAGCAAACAAGGTGAGTACATTTCAAAACTTTAAATTACATTCATCAAGTATTAGATATTTATGTTCTTAGTAAAATTGCCCATATTCAGTCTGCGAAACAAGCATGGGATATTTTTAAAAAAATATATGTTGGTATTGATCAAGTGAAAAAGGTTAGATTACAAAAATTGTATAGAGATTTTGAGTTGTTGCAGATAAAAAAATCAGAAACTATTTCTAATTATTTTTCGCGACTATGGCACTTGTTAATGAGATGATGACTAATAGTGAACCAATAGCAGACCATCAAATAATTAAAAAAATTCTTTGAAGCTTAACACTGCGGTTTGAATATAAAGTGACTACTATTGAAAATTCTGCTAACTTGGAGTCCATGATTGTGGATGAATTACAGGGTTCGTTGACCATTTATGAACAACACTTGAATAAAAGATCAAAAAATTCAGTTGAGGAAGTTTTGCAAGCTCAATTAAATTTTAAGAATGAAAAAGGCGAGTCTCAAAATAATGTAGGATTTAATCAATGTTTTCAAGGTTACGAGAATCGAGGGCAGAATCACAACAATAGAGGAGGCAGATGCAATAATAGGTAAAACAGATCTGGTAGAGGAAGCGACAGAGACAATCAGTAGCTGAACAATAATCAGCGGTAGAATAACAATTGGCAGCACAAACTAGTCAAAGGAAGAGGGGACGATAACAATTCTAATCCACAATCTCATAAATCTAATATTCAATGTTTTAATTGTGAAAAGTTTGGGCATAAAAAATCTGATTGCAGATCTAGAAGGCCCAATAATAGAGATCATCAAGCTAATGTTGTTGAAAATAATCCTGGTCGTAATAATGATGTAGAGACCATGTTGTTGGCTTGTAATGTTATGGATAAGGATGATGGTACTAATTACTATTTAGATACTGGTTGTAGTAATCACATTTGTGGTAAGAAAGACATGTTTTCTGATTTGGATGAGTCTATTCGATCAGAGGTAAAATTTGGAAATAATTCAAAGATACTTGTGATGGGTAAAGGCAAAATAGCAATCAGTTTGAAGAATGTGTCTCACAAGTATATTTCAGATGTGTTTTATGTATCAGGTCTGCAGTAAATTTTTTTGAGTATGGGGCAACTTTCAAAGAGAGGTTATGATAAGCGAATCCACCATGGAGTTTGCACAATCAATGATGATCATATGGGGCTAATAGCAAAGATAAACATAACTCTAAATCGTTTATTTCTATTGAGTATTAAATGTAAGAATTTACTTTACTTTAGTTCTATGATTAATGATGATGGTTGGTTATGGCATATGCGTTTTGGGCATGTGAATTTTGGTAGTATTAATTTTCTTGCTAGAAATTATTGGGTTTCTGGTTTGTCTGCTATTGATATCCTAAATAGAGTTTATGAAACTTGTGTTATGGGAAAGAAACATAGAGATTTTTTTTTTCCTACAGAAAATTCATAGAGAGCCAAGAGGCCTTTGGAGTTGATTCACTCAGATTTATGCTCAGTGGAGGTACCTTCTAATGGTAGGCAGTAGGTACTTTATTACATTCATTGATGATTTTAGCAGAAAAGTATGAGTTTATTTTTTGCAACATAAATATGATGCTTGTGATTTTTTAAAAAATTCAAGGCCTATATTAAAAAATGAAGTGGATTTCAAATTAAAACTTTGAGAACTGATAGGGGTACAGAGTATCTTGTTTGTGATGATTTTTTGGAGAAACATGGTATTAGGCATTAGTTGACAGCTAGATATACTTCACAATAAAACGAAGTGGCAGAAAGAAAGAATAGAACTGTTATGGATATGTCTAGATGCATGCTGAAATTTAAAATTTGCCTAAAGGATTTTGGGCTAAAGCAGTTGCTTGTGCTATTTATGTTTTAAATATGTGCCCTACTAGAAATGTTTCTAACGAAATCCTGTAGGAAGCCTAGAGTGGACAGAAGTCTGTCATTAAACACCTAAGGGTGTTTGAATGCATTCCATATGCTCATGTGCTAGATTATCTAAGAAAGAAACTTGATGATAGAGGTGAAAAATGTATTTTCATTGGCTATAGTCAATTGTCAAAAGCCTACAAGTTGTATAATCCAATAACAGAGAAGGTGATTATCGGTTGTGATGTGACTTTTAATGAGCAAAGAGTTTGGAATTGGTCTCAGAATAATCAAATCCAACTAGCTTTAACTTTTAATAATTCAGGTCCGCAGATTGAAATACAAAGTGAACCTCAGATTAGTGATCTTCCATCTTCAAATGTGTCATCACCTCATGCATAGTCCTCTAGGCGTCCTCAACGTCAATGCCACTTGCTTACTTGCTTACAGGATTATGTTATTGGTAGTGATAATGAGCCAACTAATGAAGACTTGGTGAATTTTACTTTATTTGCAAATTGTGATCTAGTGACTGTTGAAGAAGCCTCTCGTGATGATCATTGGATTAAAGTTATTGATGATGAGATCCATGCAATTGTGAAGAGAAACATATGGCAACTTACTACTCTTCCTACTAGTAAGAAACCAATTAGCGTGAAGTGGGTGTACAAGACAAAGTACATGTCCAATGGTGAGGTAGATCGTTTTAAAGCAAGATTGGTGGCTAAAGGTTACAAACAAAAGCCAAGTATTGATTATTTTGAGGTGTTTGCTCCTGTTGTTAGACTCGATACAGTTCGTATGTTTGTTTCTCTTACTGCTCAAAATAATTGGAGAATTTTTTAAATGGATGTTAAATCTGCATTCTTGAATGGTGTACTTAAAGAAGAAGTTTATGTTGAGCAACCTGCAGGCTATGTGATAAAAAAGTATGAAAACAATGTCTTTAGATTGAATAAGGCTTTGTATGGATTTAAGCAAGTGCCTAGAGCATGGTATACACGTATTGACTCTTATTTTGTTGAACATGATTTTAAGAGATGTCCTTATGAGCATACTTTATATGTCAAGTCTAATTCACAAGGTGATATTCTTATTGTGTACTTATATGTTGACGATTTTATATTTACTAGTAATAATCCAAAGTTGATTTCAGAATTCAGGGAGGCTATGATAGCTCACTTTGAGATAACAGATATGGGACTAATATCTTATTTTCTTAGCATTAAAGTTGTTCAAACAGATGGTGAAATTTTTATTTCACAAAAAAAAGTATGCCAGTGATATTTTGAAAAGGTTCAGGATGGACAAGTCCAATCCAATTCTGACTCTAGTTGAGGAGAGGTTGAAGTTGGTGAGAGATGGTACAGGTAATCTTGTGAATCCAACCTACTTTAAAAGGTTGGAAGGAAGCTTGAGATATTTGACTTCTATTAAGCCAAATATTGTGTTTGGTATTGAGTTGATTAACAGATTTATGGAGACTCCACATCAATCTCACTTGCAAGCTGCTAAATGAATTTTGCGATACATTCGAGGTATGCAAAGTGATGGTATTTTTTACTCATCTTCTAGCAATTTGGAACTTGTTGGATATACAGATAGTGATTAGGCAGATGATATTGAGATGCAAAAGAGTACTTCAGGATATGTATTTCATCTTGGTTCTGGTGTATTTTCTTGGTCTTCTAAAAAGCAGCAAGTTGTTGCTCTTTCAACAGTAGAGGCAGAGTACATTGCAGCAGGAAATACTGCTACTCAAGTAGTTTGGTTCCGACGGATGCTTGGTATTTTACAACACAAGTAGGATGATCCTATAATAATATTTTGTGATAACAAGTCAGCCATTGCATTGACAAAGAATCCAATTTTTCATGGGAGAAGTAAGCACATTGATATCAAGTTTCATTTCATTCATGACTTGGTGAATGACAAGGAGATCCAACTTAAATTTTGTCCTTCTGAAAAATAAGTTACAGATATTTTTACAAAGCTTCTGAAAACAAATTCCTTTTTGAAGTTGAAGAAATTACTTGGCACGGTGAAGATTGAAGAATTTGATTTAAGGGAGGTAATGTGGCCAATTAAACCAAGTTAGTATAGTTTTAGTATAACTTTTAATATTGAGTCCTGGTAGTGGTAGAATTTGATTTGTTTTATTCTAAAGGGACTAAGAGTCTTTATTCTAGTGAGAATAGTGTTATTAGTTTGAATATGATTAGAAGTCCTAATTGTATTAGGATTAAATTTTATATAATCTATATATATATATATATATGTGGGCACGGTGTGCGAGTGTGTATTGACTTCCAAAATTTTACTATGTTAAAAAAAAAAAAACTTGATGCTTAATTGAGTTTCTTTTTCTTGATGCTTAATTGAGTTTCTTTTTTAATATAATATATTATTTTGTTTTGTTTCGTTCGGATCTATAAAAAACTTAGAGATTCAACACAACCCTTGTTCTACCAAAAAGGTCAACATAATTAGAGGATGTCCAAATTGGAGTCCCTCTATAATTGAACTCCAACCACAGTGAGTCAAGAAACAACCCACTGAGCCACAAGCCAAAATCCTGAGCTGAGGAGCCCAACTCGTCCAAACAAATCTGCTACCTTCGGTTCGTTCCTCGAACCCATTTGGTAACTCAGCCGAGTGCAACTCATTTGAGCCAAGTGACTTCCTTAGGGCCCATAAGAAGGGCAACCCGATAGCTCTAACCCAAGAGCCAACTCAGTGAGTGCTTCTTGACTCAATTCTACCTCGCTACCGAGTCCTACATAAACCACTGACCCTTTGTTTTGTTCCTCTGGCCAACCACTGATTGACATCCATGTGTCATTTGTTTCATCTCTGCTAACTGGCACCGTGGGGGGCATTAAGCCCACTGGAACTACAGGTCTTTGGTGAAGCTCTTGCAAAAGTTTCAACCAATCATGTTCAAACTCTCTACAGTCGCGTGTAAGGAATGCGTCGCACACAATAATTGCTGATTCAAGACGACACGTGGCCAAAACATCACAGGTGATATTTTGGGCCCCTTCTACAATCCACTTGATCTCGTAGAGACGATGGGCCAAGTTGGAAGGAAATGGGACCCACTTCGGTGGGTTCGTCAAGTCCTCTACCTTAGTCCGTGGATCAGAGCCGCTAATCATATCAGTGGAAGAGCCCAAGAAAGCTACAAACCACGAATTGACTGCATTAAAGAAAGGGGGTGAGATGCCAAGCTTACTCGCAACTGGGGGTAACCCATAAGCGGCAAAGTCGTAAATAACCCAATCTGGAGCTGAGTTTTCCAAGAACGAGTCAATTCAATTTGAAGATAATCGAAGGCCTTCTTGAGGTAGCGAACCTTGTCGGACGGGATGTCGGTGGTGGCCTCAGTATTTTCCGGGAGGTTGTCGATTGCGGGGGCAAAGGAAGCTCCACAAAATTGATCAGAGGAGCTAAATTTAGGGGGAGTTTTGGCAAGCGAAGGATGTTTCTTGGGGTTGATACAAAGGAAACTTGATGACCCTTTCGAGCAATGAGCTTGGCGAGGTCTAAAAATGGGATCATGTGACCAAAGCCAAGCCATGGGAACACCACTATGTGTAGCTTACTATATGGTGAGACACCTTCAATTCTCAAGTTGCGTGCATGGAGATAATGAATTTGGAATGTAGAGGTTATTTATTCAGTGTGTTTGAATTCTGAAGTAATGACATTAATTTGTAACTTGCATTACCATTACGAACGGAGTAAATAAAGCAAAATGGTTTTAACAGATACTATTTCATTTAGTACATAACTTGTAAATGTTCAAAAGCAAAGGTTAATTTCTCTAGGTTTGAAGGTGTAAATTGAACAACGGTCACTGTTACTTTTTTGAAATTAATTATATAAAAAAAAATTTACATAATTTACTAAAAGTAATAGAGTTTGTGCAGTAACACCACCTCCTGTAATAACATAAAATGATTGTCCACAAGATAACTTCTCTTGAATTAGCCATGGAACTCAGAATTTGATGAATATATAATGTAAAATTCCTTTTCATATCATCTATCTATTATTAAATATATGTTTTTAATTACGACCATAATATTAGATTATATATATTACAAATTTCACATATCATGTTTTTTTTTGTGGTGATTTTGGAGTTGTGCTGCATATGATTTGTAGGGTTCTTTCGTACCAATCTAATTGGAATGTGAAGTTTCTTAGCTATGATGCGTTTTAGCACTTCGCCTTTTGTTTGTGTATATCTTTGTACTTTGGTACTAGATGTCATCAATAAAAAGGTATCTTTTTTTACTGATAAAAAAAATGACACTTTAATATCGGTCTTGGGATAAATAAGTTCAATCCAATCTCACGAGTAAGAGGGATAAATTAATTATACATCTTTTTTAGCGGAGTAAAAGTTGAACATATGACCTCTCTTTTGAAAGGAGTCATGGGTAGCCAACTTCGCTTATTAAATAGTTAAGCAATGTATAATGTAACATGCATTTAAGGCATTTTAAGAAAAATTGATAAAAAGAAATACTGATGAAGACCCGTATCCAATTATCTATATATATATATATATATATATATATATATATATAGTAGGTGGTGATCAGATATATGATTCAATTTTGTACAATGCAAGTGTAGTATTAAATTATCAGTTGCTCTAAAGACTTAAATTCTTTAATTATTACAAACTAAACCAATAATGTATATCAAGATCTTTTCTCACTTATAGAGTGATGAAACCGAATGAATAAAATGCGAGAGTGCAAACTTTGCATTGAGTGAACTGGGGAAGAGACTTGAACCCAATACTTCTAGGAACTAAAACTCTCGTATCATGTTATATAACCAATATTAAATAATGAACTAATAATAAATATTATAGACATGGCCCAATGAAAAGTATGAGAACTATTTCGGCCCATTACATTTTATGGAGCCCACATCCTTAAAAGATAAGAGGCTGGTATAGTGAAATGGGCATGCATTTTAAGAAGATACATTCAAATTTTTTTATTTCTTATTTTTATTTATTGTGATTGAAAATGTCTATTCTATGGAATGGATATTCTATTAAAAATCATTTCAGATATTCATTTGATCTAGATGATAAATTTTCATTCTATTTTATATCATTTTCATTTTATTTTCTATTTCATATTATTCCATTTTTGCGTGCCAAACATCGCCAAGCATGACCAAATTTTCTCTGGGACAGACTCGAACATGCAAAGAAGGGTTGTCACAGTAAACGGCCCTCGAGTTTGGGCCAAAAGCTGAACAAACTGATCCATGTGGTGCAAGTTCAGCTTTAAAAAATTCTTGGGCCAAAGCACTCGGATTTGTGTTTGGGTGCCCAAACACTCGGCCCAAATCGCAGTCAGTCATTAGGCTGAAAATAAGATATTATAATAGTTTATGTTAAAGATTATTAAAAATACATTTATTTTATTTTATGTTATATATTTTATTTACTTTGTCAAATAAATAGTAATTTATTTATAATACTTAAAATATATAGTCTGCATTTAAATTGTTATAGGAGTACATTTTACATATTTGTCATATATACTTTTGAAATATATCTATTTAAGCACTAAATTAATTATACCATAATCAATTTTGTCAAATTAATTATTTATAACCACTTTTTTAATAATTCGTTAACATCTCAAACCGACACTAACACTCCAACTTGAAAAGATAGGAGACGAAAGAGAAAAGAGGGAGAGGTTATTCTGTGGTTGGTTTAAAATTAGGAAAAAAAAATAAAAAAGATGGAGGGAGAGGGAAGAGTCTCTTAACTCTTATTTTATTTCATGTTCTCTCTTTCCAAAAGGACATGAATATAATATATTTAACGTGAAGGATAGATTGTGCAGCTAATTTACTGTGCAGTCCAGCGTACTAACGTGGCAAGTTGGGAATTTTTTTTAATAACGATTCTATCATACTTTGCGATTGTGTAAATTTTTACGCATTTCACAACCAGTGAGTTTTTAATCACCCAAGTTTTAAACATTATTTTTTTTTACAAATTTCACAACCTTGAAAATCAGTACATCTAATATGTAGATAAAAGCTCTATAAAACTATTAAGAATCAGTGGCAAGTTTTGAATTTTTTTTTTTTTGAATTCTATCTTACTTTGTGATTGTATAAATTTTTACACATGTGTGATTGTGTAAATTTTTACACATTTCTGTTTTTAGATTTTTATATTCAAAATAGATTTTGTTTGATAGATCTCAATGTGTAAAATTAAAATATATAAATTTTATAAAAAATAGATTTATAAATTGCAAGTTATTAAATTTTAAAGTTTGCTAAAAATTTGAAAAAAAGGCTCACAACTTCCGTCCCTTTTTTTTTTTTGGCTGTAAAGGGGTAGTTTTAACAAAACACTTTTGTTAGACTTAATGATAAACTTAAATTGGTCTTGGACTTTAGAGTAATTAAGTGTGATTTCTTAAACCTTTGGCTGAACTATCCAATGTAAATAGGGTGAGGTGAAGTAGGAGATTTCTTCCTCCTCCCCTTGCCTTGAAGCCAAATCAAGGTTTACTTTTTTTCGTATCAAATTCAATTCACCTCCAATTAAACTTTTTCTATACACGTTTAATTAGGAGTGAGACACAAATCTGAAATTTTGGAGTTAGATTTCCATTCCTAATTTTTTTTTCAAACGGAAGTTATATTGTAAAACTTTGCAATCTAATAAACTTTACAGTCTAATAAACTGCAATAAGTATAGAGATAAAGTTCAGTCTAAAGTTGAGAGGATAAAAATAAATTACATAGGGTTTCTTAACTTTGCATTTTGGGAAACTTTACAATCTAATAAACTACAATAAATACGGAGATAAAGTTCAGTCCAAAATTAAGAGGATAAAAATAAATTACACATCTTCCATAATAGGAAAAGTGAGAGTAAAACCTCTAACCTCTTTCTTGAAAAGTCATGAGAAGGTCAACCCAAGGTTTGCATGTAATAAAACTGCACGAACTTAACATAAAAGTAAAGAATTAATTCCAACATTTAAAGCCACTTCACTGCAAGTACATACAAATTTCTAGAATAAGCTTTGAAAAGTTGAGTAAATTTGTTGAGTCAAATGTTTATCCAAAAAAAAAATGTTGAATTTATTATAAAAGTTTGAAAATTCCTTTTTAAAATTATTAAAGCCAGAAAATTAATGGTGTTGATTATTGCTGGGTGAGAGAGAGAGATCAAGTAAATTTTCTCTTTGAAGTTGGATGAGAGAGTGTGAGAGAGATCGTGAATGAGTCGGTGGGTGTTCAAGGGTTAGATCTGAATGATGCAAATGTGAATAGCTTTAAGTTGGATGAGAGTGTCGGTAGGTGAGAGTGGGAGATCTGTCAAGATAGTTGAAGATTTTTTCAAATAGATCAAGAAAAAGTTAAAAAAGTGAGTTTGGATATAACTTGGATACGTATGTATCCAAATGCTTTTTTCAAAAAGTTGAATTCTGAAACTCATTTTAAGTTTGTATCCAAACAGAGCTTAAACTTTCACAGATCAAATTCATTTGTGGCTAGCAAAGTTACCATACCTAATATGATCCATCAGATAAAGAAGGTTTCAACAATTTTGAAGATGTCTCAAAATGAGTATCTATAAGTTAAGATTCAAGAGAAAACATTAGAACTCTAATAGTTTTTAAAATTTTAATTTGTTCAAACTCATATTCAAAAATGCAGACATGGCGCTGTGATATATTTTTTAATGTCTAAATTACCCCACTCCTATCTAATTTCTCTCCCTTTCCACGCCCTCTCTCTCTGAGTCTTGCAAGTCCTAGACTATGTCGTCTTACATGTTCTCTCCTCACATTCATTAAATATCATTGCTTTTTTGTCCACTATTGTGATGCAGTGAGAGAAAGTGCATGACAATGATAGTGGGATTCTTTTCATTCATAGATTCTAGTGGCTTAATACTGTGATAATGGGATTCTTTCCATTTAATGACTCTGGGATTTTTGTCCACTATTGTGCCATGCTTTTCATTTTTATCTCATATTTGGCATTATAAATGACATGTTACTACATCAGAATAATATATCAGCTCCATTATTTGATACACGGTTGATAATATATACGATGTCATGTTTGGATTGTAAATTTAAAATAAATTAAAATTCATAAAGAATAACATAATTTCAATTTTGTTCTCTTAATTTTTCTTTGTGATGTGGCAGCATCTAAAATCCTTTGGCTTAGATTTTGTCTTCCACAAGGAATAGGTGATGTCCAAAGTGTGGAATAAAAAATTAAGAAATTTTCATAATTTTTTTCTAACAAAAAAATTTTCAATAGATAATTTTTTGATAGAGATTTTCATAATGAAATTTCTCTGTTGAAAAAATAAAATTCATTTTTTTTTATAAAATTTCATATGTAATATAAATCTTGCTTGGTAGATCTTGATTTTCAGAGGTTAAATATATAATTTTTATTAACAACGGATTTATATATTGCAAGTTATCTAATTTTTAAATTTCAAAAAGAAAAATTAATGATATGGCACTAGGTTGTGCGTTGGCTCTCGCAGGAAGGGTGTTTTTACATGGATGGATATTTCTGTCGACAAAATATTTAGGGGCTTCTTACGTTAAAATTTTTTAAGTTGGACTTTGTGCTAATTAAACATTTTATAAGGGACTTATTACTGAATCCCTATTTTAATTATGCTTGTTGAAATTAATGGTGCGATTTGATTACAAACCAAATAATTGATATAAGGTTGAATTGTAGAAATCAAACCACCCCCCCCCCCCCCCCAATGAGACCTTTGAAATGATTCAGATGAGCTATTTAATGCAACATGAAAACGTGAAAAGAAATTGAAAACGTCAAATTCCTTGAATTCTAGTAACAGAGGAGTTACTCATCTAACACGAAAAGAAATCTCTAAACTCAAAATCTAATATATTATGATAAGTTGTCTAATCAAAGTCTATTACACAATATTTATAAAGCTAAAAGACTACTATTTCGAATAAGAAAAATACTAAATCCTACACTAATCTCGATAAAATAAGGAAACTAAAAATTATCCACACACAAGAAAAAGGCAGGTAAAAAATTATTCATTTTTCTAGTTGCCTTGGGTTATCAAGAATCCGAAAAATCAAAGGCCACTTGTTAACATCAGTCCCTTCCACTTAAAGAGAACTAGACCTCAAGTTGTAATTTGGATAAATAGGCTTTTCTTCATGGTAGTCAAAAACATTAATAACATTAAAAGTCTTCAAAATACCCACATTTTCTAGTAAATCAACAACATATTTATTGTTATTGATTTTGAGCACAATCTTGTATGACCCACATTTCTTCGGCTTTAACTTGTTGTAGCTCCCAAGTAGAAACCTCTCTTTGCGTAAGAAAACTATATAAAAATCTCATTCCTTGAACAACTTGACTCGTTTACGCTTATCATTAGTTTTCTTGTACTTGGCATTAATTGTTCTATTAAGGATAAAACTATTCTCACTGCCTAAAGTGTTATTTACATTCCCATTCACTTCTCTACAAGTAAAGTTTGAATAACACTTCATTGTCAGGATGAAATGCTGAATTATGTTACGAGTAGCTTTATTATAAAAAGCTTTTGATGAAATGTATTAGGGTAAATTACACTGACCTCCCCGTAAATTTTTGAAAATTATACTAACCTCCCCTGAAATTTTTGAAATTACACTCACCTTCCCTCCAATCCAATTTTTTTAAGAAATGACAACATTGCCCCTTTTATGTTTTTTTTTTTTTTTTGTGTATTTTTTAAAGATTTTTTCTAACTATTTTTGTCACGACCCGAAACCCAGCCCACGCGGATTAGCGGTTCGTGATCGGCCACCGAGGCCTTTTTCAATGATCACGATGTTTTCTTCATTTCCATCTTATCAAATGCAGCAGAATAAATTTTTTTTTTCTATTGCGGAAGCGTCAATCAACAATCAACATTTGTCATCTATTTATACATTCCATAGAAATTACAAAAAGTACATGATGTAATTTTTTCAAAGCCTACTGATGTCATATTCGATATACAGTCCAAAAATTTCCAAAAGCAACTATATCATGACTAGCAAAATCCTATCACAAAAAGGGTTCATAGCTTTACAAGCTTCCATCTAGTCTGACTGAACTTGCTATTTCTTTTCCGATATCATCACCTGAAATAGGATAAAAATCCTATGAGCTCAACAGCTCGTGAGTATCCCAGCTCGTGAGCATTCCATAACACACCAAGGGTTTCAAAACTACTATTTAATTCAATATTGAAATGTCAATGATCAGATATCATATGTTATCTTAATTATAGTACAAGATAACGGTATCAAATTCAGTTCCAATATATCTCAATTCAAAGATAATCGTAAATCAATAACCAATAACATAGTTTAATAAATCAAAATCACAGTTCAATATCATGGTTCAATTCCCAAATTCATAGTTCAATAATTCAAAATCATAGTTCAATAAATCTTGGTTCAATAAATTATAGTTCAATAATTCATAGTTCGATAAATCATAGTTCAATCATGGTTCAGATTTAATACTCATTCAAAATCATATATTCCACTTCTATGGTCAGCAAATTAGACCCTCGCTGACTGAGATCATAGGCTAGCTAGTTCAATATGTCGTATCAACACCAGCTCACCACAATATACCCTGTGGGAAGGGTTCAAAGAATCACAACCTATTCGATAGTGACTAATCATAGAAGGGTGTTCTATCCAAAGCATCAAAATCATATTCAAATCATATCCAAAATCAATAATCGTCAATAACAGTTCAATTACTCAATTCAAAGTTCCTTATTTGGTATTTAGTTAAAACAGTTCAAACATTTGTAAGAAGATCATATAACATTTGAGTATCTTATAAACACATTTTTTAAGTCAAAAAAGACAATATAGTTGTCAATAGATCATTCAAAACGTATATAGTATAACTGTTAAACAAAAGGCTATAAGGGAAAATGATTTCATATGTCAATATATCATAAAAGAGTTCAATATTTATATCTATAATGAAAATGTCTGTAATACCCTGACCCAGATCGTACCCGAGCGAGCCATGTAAACCGAACCGATTGAGCTTTATGTCATGGTATCGAAAGGAACAGACGATTGTGAAATTTAAATGGTTTCGAATATACGGACAATGACGGGCTATATCGAGCAAGCCATTAACGAATATAGAAATAAAAAAATAAAATAGGAATTTGAAAGAAATAAAAATGGGAAATTAAATATATATATATATGGATATATACAGGTGTGACCATGTAAATGAAGAAAGAAAATGTATATATATATATATATCTGTATATGTGTGTGTGGTGTAACTGCTGTAACCGAAGGAAAAAGAAGAAAAAAAAAAAAAAAACGGATGGGGGGGAATTGAAGTGTAGAATCTGGAAGGGCGCGGGAGAGAGGGAGATCGAGAAGGGGCGGTTTCTCTTCCAAAAACCGTGTCTCTTGGTTGTATATACAGCCGTAGAAGCAGAGAAAGAAGAGAAGAAGAAAAAAAAAAAAAAAAACAGAAAACAGAGGGACGGCTGGTCGCTAGAACAGAGGAAGAAAAGGAAGGAAAAGAGGAAGAAGAAGGAGGAGATAGGCCAAGGGGCACCTTGCGTGAGTTGTGAAAGAAGCGGAGGAGGAAACGAGCCAAGATAAACCGGTTCTGGGCAGTGAATTCGGAAGTGAAAGCCGTGATCGCTCTGTACGCACGATTGGGTGAGTGTGAGTAATTTTCAGTGTTTAAATTTGTTCAAAGCATGAATTATTGTGTGATATAGATTTTGTGAAGCATGAGAAATTATTTGATTTATGCATGGATATAGTTAGTGTTGGAATTGTTAGAATTGAACCAAGGAAAACAAAAATTTAACAAAACCGGACAGAATATAAAACTGGGCGCAACAGTGTAAACGGAGGAGAAAAACTGATCGGGTGGGGCGATTTTGTTGCAATTAATTGGGCTAGATCATGGGTAATTGATTCTCTTGGGTGTAGGGAAATTTTAGAATCAAATTGGGGTTGAAACCGTAGGAGAAAAACAGAGAAAAACGGAAGGGAAAGGGGTTGTCGGAAAACCGCACAGCCCCTGGTGCGCTACTGTTCCGGTCATTTTGGGAGTGCTCCGGCACTCCGATTTGAAATCCGACGGTAGATTTGAGTTGCCCATAACTCGTAGGTGTTAACCCCGCTGAAAAACGTAAGAAACCCGTCACCGGCGAGTCGCCGTTGACGAAGAAGACAGCCTGTACGCTGGAAATGGCTGCTGCGTGGCTGCTGTTTTTCGATTTTATTTTGGCCAAACCGGGTCGGGTCTGACCCGACCCACCCATTCAGATGACTGCCCAACACTTGTACTTCATGGGTAAATTTTTAAATTCGAGTTTAGATAGTATTTGGTTAGAAAGGAGAGCTATCCAATGGTTGGCTTAAACTTGAACGGGAAATAAAAAAAAAATGAAACATGAATTAACAGAAAATGAAAAAATGGTATGGGCAGCGAATTGAACCTGTGACCAAAGGGGAAAGGGTGAGAAGCTTAGCCACTGTGCCACCAAGGCACATGTGGTCTGTTTGGGCTCAAATACTAATATGTATTAGCTAGATTAATTAATGTAAATAAATGGTTTAAATGAATAAATTTCAAATTTAATTTCGACGCGTAAATTTGTAGAATGAATAATGAAAACTTACTATTTTGGACCCACTGAATTTAATGGTGAGGTCCATTTTACGAGATGGAGTCCCGAAAAAATAAAATAACCGTAGAATGCCAAAATGACCAAAATGCCCCTACGTCCAAAGGTGAGTCAAACGGACTCCGATTTAGTTAAGTAAATAGTGAATTTTTATTAATTCAAACCTACTGGACTCAACGGTGGAGTCCAAATTATGAAAACAGAACCCAAAAAGTAGAGACACGTAAATGACCATGTTGCCCTTGGGTAAATTAAGTTTAAAATGGAAATCGTAAAACATAAATTAGTAAGGGAGGTATTTAGAGTAACGAGGCATAAATTTGGTAAATGATATGAAAGCTGAAACGTGTTTATTGATTTATAGGCAAGTCAAAAGGAAAGGAGGAAGTCACGGGATATTAAGACATTGATAAGGTAAGTGGATTTCTATCTTTAATACGTGGTTTCCAAGCCACGTTCTTTCTATTACTGCCAATCTTGTACTCTTATATGTACTCACTGTCATTGTTTCCCACCATGGATATTGCTCTACCTGGTGGATGCCTATTGGTTGATGTTGCACGATTGATTCATTTCATTGATATCCATTTACTGTATGTTATGTTATGATGTTCCATGTTTTGTACGTTCATATGGAATACTATAGAATCTGAATTTATGTTAAGTGCCGGGTTTTGTGCTCAGTCACATTACCTATCTGATGCTATCTGATTGACTGGGACCTACGTGTCAATTTATGGGACCTACGGGTCAAAAAGACATATGGCAATTATGGCGTTTTTACGCAGTAAGGTTAATGGGCATTTTATATGCATTTATGTTAATGGGGGGTATGTCGGGCCCCAAATGACCGAGGGTCTGCCAAACCCTGAACAGAGTAAAGGCATCATCCATGTTAATTGATATAGTTCTATGTTGATTGGTTTTGTTTATTGGACTTGATTGTGACCGTTTCATTGTGGCAGTATTTATATTGATTGTATTCATCGAGCCTATTCTATATTCATGCTACACTGTTACTCTTGACGGTTATTGTACGTTGTCATTCATTGGTTACTCTTGACTGTTATTGTACCTTGTCATTCATTGGCCATTGTGGCATTTTACAGTTGACTGGAATCGTTATCATGACTGGCTATCATGTTACCTTGACTTGTAATCATTTATGTCATCCCCACCCGTATTGGGGATAGGCTTCTACTTACTGAGTTTGTAGCTCACCCCTTACTAAATTTTTCAGGTGAGAATGTTACAGAACCATAGTAGGAGATCAGGAGCTTAAGGAGACAGTTGAGGAGCATAAGAGTAATGAATGAAGTCTCTCCCATGTACTCACCACCTAAGAGTGGTTTAGGATCAGTTTATTGTTAGTTTGAAGTTTAGTCTTTGAATAATAATTGTAATAAAGCTTCCGCACTTTAATGTCATAGTTATATTATTTACTGTTATCATTGGTAAAAGAATGGAAAAAGTAGGGACGGCCATTGGGTCGGCCCCACGACACGAGATCCGCATAGGGTGGGTTTTGGGTCGTGACAATGTCTACCTCAATATGGTATGAAACACTCACCTGAATTCCGAAAGCTTAACTCTAAAAATCCTTCCTTAACGAGGGTCCCTATAATCATAATTCAATCGTAAATTTTTAAGTATCTTATCCGATAAAACGGACTCTACCATTGAGTCCAGAATGTTGAAAAAAGTTAATTTAGACCTTCTCGGATTTTTATTTGGTCTTGGGTACGTTAAGGGTAATTTGGTAATTTATACCTTAACGTGTCTTATTTTTTGGAGTCTCGTCTCGTAAAATGGATCCCACCATTGGGTTCAGAATGTCCAAAATAGTCAAAATACACTATTTGTTTACTTTATTTGGACTTCGTTTGACTTGTTTTAGAACTTGGGATATCTTCATAATTTTTCTTATTTAAATAATTATTTATTAAAGAATATTTTATTACTTGGGTCATAATATAATTATTATAACTTTTGGGTAACATTTATAATTTTACAAAGCTTTATTCCAATTTGGAATAGGCAAACAAAGAATTAAATCTAAACTTGGATAAGCTATCCTTATTCTCAATTTTAATCTAATTTCTATTTGCTATCTCTATGTCCAAACAACCCCAATTCCATGATTTTAAAATTTTAAAAATTATAAAATACTTGGATCCAACCCATGGATGGCTGGGCGGGTCAACCCGACCCGACCCATGGCCCACAAGCCCAAGAAAGCCAACACGCACAGCACGCCCAGCGTGCTGGCAGCCATGCGCCGGTGGTCTTCTCCGGCCACGGCAGTCCTTTTCCAGCGACTTTTTGACTTCCAACCATTTGGGTCATCTTCTACACTTCATGGGCTTTCCATATCTACCCTCGGAATTTAATTTGGACCACCGAAAGGCCTCGGAAAGTGGAGTTGCAGCCAGTTCCGGCGAGCTGTCCCAACTTTCCGGTGAACTGAATTTTTACTTTTTCATGGCTTTGTAGCCATTGTTTTGAGCCCAAATTTTACCTACAAGTAGCTGCACTTATGGGCAACAATTCCCAATTCATAAAACGAGCTAAATCGTTCAAAAACTTAATGACCCGAAAATTTCTTCCAAACTTTAAATTGGTTTTTCTCACTCGTTTCTTAACCAAATGAGCTGCGGTTTCATCCTAAATTCACCATTTTTCATGCTCTTTAAAACCATATAATTATCCATAAGCTTTAGGCAATTATACAAAAAAGCCAGCAAATTCGAACCATGAAAATTATAGAGTTTTCTTACCTTTTTCTTCTTGTTTCTCCTTCTTGCCGTGTGATCTCTTCTCCCCTCTGGTTCAGACTCTCCTCGAAGCTTCCCAACTTCTGTTCTTTCTTCCTACCGATTTCTTTTTCCTTATGATTTTCTCTTTTCTCAAAAGTAGTTCAATGTATATATGTATATATCTCACTTACTCTCCCTCTCTCTTTCTCTCTCTAAATCAAATCTGCCTACCCCCTCCATGCCCTGAAATTCACTGCCACACACAACCCACTTACACACTTCATCTCCCACCATGCCACCTTGAGTGTGGCACACTCTATTACACACACACACACCCACACGACACACACATGACACCTCCAATCTGGTATATGTATATATATATTTAAAAATTATTATTATTATTATTATTATTATTATTATTATTATTATTATTATTATTATTATATATTTTGTTTTCATTTTTATTTATTTATTTATTTATTTAAGAGTATTTATTATTATTTTATTTTATTTTTGCTTATGGTTCGGGTTTACATGTCATGGCCCGGGTTCACCGGGTTGGGTACCGGCTAACTCGGTTCGGTCTCGCCTAACTCGGGTCAGGATATTACAATTTTTTTTCATTTTCAAATAAATATTAATTATAATCTTCTTTGGCTAAAAAATAAAAATTATTTATTTAAAATTTAATTTTATATAAAATGAAAAAAAATTCTTTAAAACAAGTTAGAAAAAATTGTCAAAATTTTAAAAATACAAAAAAATAAAATAAAAATTGAGAGGAACAATTTTGTCATTTTTAAAAAGAAATTGGACTAGAGGAGAGGTCGGTGTCGTTTTTTTAAAAAAGTAAGGGATGTTTGTGTAATTTTGAAAACATCAGGGGAGGTCAGTTTAATTGTCAGAAATGTCGAAGGAGGTTAGTGGAATTTACCCAAAGTATTATCTAATGTTGTTATCAAATAACAAACTTTGATACTCTTGGTTTGGAATGGCCATGGTAGGGTATTGGATTTACTCACCAAGCTTTGTTTAGTTCACCCCATTCCTCTCCCCACATTTTAGGTAATGCTAAATAAAAGAGATTTATGATAGAAATGAAGTAGAGTAACAAGGTATGAGAGAGAGATGGAATAGTGAATAAGAAGAACTTTATAACTGAAGATAACTGGTGATAGATCCACAACTACATACCAAAGGTGAGGTGACGTAGTTATTGATTACCATTTAAGTCTTGCATATAAAGGCATGTAAATATAGTCATCTCGAGAAATATGTAGACAAACTTTGATGTTATAGAATGACATATGGCAGGAATTTGAGAATTTATGATAATGTTATCAAAGAAAGCATGATGTGAAGATTTCTTGACAAGAGGATGTGATATATTCATGTATTAAATGAGTTGCACAAGTTGAGATTCTTCTTATTAAAATTAAATAATTATAACTCGCAAGTGTAACTCATTTGATTTTTTACGACTTGTCGAAGTGTCAAGTTGACCATGTTCCAAATTCCCAAAGAGTGGGGTTTAGAATGTGACACGAGGTATGAGAATGGTAATAAAGAAGAAGAAGAAGATGATGATGATGATGAAGATGAAGATGACAGGAACGAAACTTCCTTTAGAAATTTCGCTTTTAATGAATAGCTAATAGGAGATTCCAATCATGTATACTTGAAACACTTAATATATCAACTTTTCTCCATCTGCTTGTGCAATAGTTTTGCTTTTCTCCATTTGTTTAGGAGAAACCCAAATTCTTTTAAATTTAGGGGAACCCTTTTGCTCCTTCGAATAGAATTTCATTTAGGTCTTGAATGGTATCAATTGTACCATGATGACGAGCATGATTAAGTTCAGACACATGTTGTAGTTCTTCATGTGTTTCATTCGGTTGCTAGACAAAGCTTGAAGGTTTTTTCTTTTGTCCCAGTTTACTTCGGACTGAGAAATTTCTCTGTTGATGGTTCTTTGGAAAAAAAAATTTAATTGTGTATTATTTTGTGAATTTAATTTTCTTTGTTTTATCAATGTTAGAATATCATCACTTTCCCAATGAACAAATAAATTTTGATGCACTATTAAAATGTGTGTAATGATATGGATTAATTACATTGTATAAGTATTAATTTTTTCCTTCAGAACTTTATATATAATATGAATTTTATTTGATATATCTCGATTTTTAGAATCCAAATATATATATATATATTAGTTATATAAAAAATAAATTTATATATTATAAGTTATTTTATTTTAAAATTAAAAAAAATGATGACATTGCGTTGCTGCAGGCCAATGAACATGGTTTCACCATGTTTTCATATGAAGGGGCGGTTTCTTCAACACAACAATAAGAGTTACAATATTTTGAATTGTACTTTAATTAGTTTTACCGAATGCACTTTACTTAAATCTAATTATATTAAACAGCTAGAATTAATATAGTTCCATCCACGACCTGAACATTTAACTTGAAATGCTAAAAGGCAACCAAGATGCTTTACGATGGCAACATTTCGGTGAGTTTTCAATTATAATGCAGGTCTTATAGCGCCATGTATAAAGTGGACATTTTTGGTAAGGCCTTTGGGTTGTATCCAATTATTTGACCCATGATAAAAAAATCACTTTGTGGATGACAACATTTATATTCAAAAAGGATAATTCTTCCTTCTAATGTCATGAGGCATCAATTCATTGGTTATATTTCCACATTATATGTGGATTTTTTTTTTATCTTCCACATATACACACACACACACACACACACATATATCTATATATATATATATATGAATGTATGTATGTATGTATCCATACATAAAATCATGTGCTTTTGTTACATGGTTGCATATTTTGAAAAACATTATTTGACTCCAAATTAAATAAGAAAAAATTTTCCTTCTATTCAGATACATGTTACAATCTTAATTTGATACATATATTATCATATAAATATTATGTGACTATTTAAAATTAAATATTAATTAGAATATATATATATATATATATATTATACATGACAAATTATAATTAAAAAATTTATCTAGAAAGGAGGAGTTGAAGAAGTTTAGTTAAGAGCTAAATTAATATTGTTAAATTATAAATTAGGAAGGGACTATTAATCGGCAATCCTTCAATATTCAATTGCACTCTAATAATGTATTAGTAAATTATAAATCCTTACATTTAAAAAAAAAAAAAAAAACTAACTTCTTGCCAAGAATAATTTCTAAAAGATAAATTACATTTTTCATACCTAAAACTTACATCTTATTTTTACTTTCATCCCTAATCTTTCAATTACAGCAACAACTCTAATTTTTAACTCATTTTTAATCAAGTCTCTGTACCATCTATTGTGGACATGTAAACTTCACATGCCAAATTAATACTAACCATTTACTGTAAGGTTAGAATACCAATAAAATACAAATGTCATACCAAAAAATAAAAAAACACAAAAATACATGGGACCACAATCATAATCTACTCACATTATTGCATGGAAAGTTTGTAACAACGACAAATGCCTCCATGAGACCACAATCAGATATTCAGAAAGTCACCCTGACATTGTTTGCTTTAATAATGCATCAGTGGCTCCATTTGCAATGGAAAATTCATCATTACATTTGAATTACTGCCTTGCAATGGGACTTCAAACCACACCAAACAAATTAAAAAAAAGAAATGTGTTTTAATTGATTGATTTACAAATTCTAAAAAAAAAGAAACGTGTATGGCTCTGGTACATTTTACAGGACTTGTTAGTTTCAATCTAATCCCTCCCATGGCACCACTTAATAATAATTGCTCCATCAATCTTATCACCTTTTCCTCTCTATAAGACATCTGGGTGTCTTCCTCTGCGTCAGCCCCCTCACCTCTCTCTCTCTCTCTCTCTCATTCCCCTGAACATTTTTCATTCCAATCGAAATTTATACAAACGAATTGCATGGAGTCAATCCCTCCTCCATCCATGACCAACGATGGTAGTAAGTTGCACATAGTTATTTTCCCATGGCTAGCCTTCGGTCACATGATTCCATTCTTAGAGGTCGCCAAGCTCATCGCCCAAAAGGGCCACAAAGTCTCCTTTGTATCCTCCCCAAGAAACATCGATCGCCTCCCTAAACTGCCTCCAAATTTAACCCCTCTGCTAAATTTTGTCAAGTTTCCGTTGCCAACCATGGACAATCTCCCGGAAAACGCAGAGGCCACCACCGACCTTCCCTACCACGAAGTCAAGTACCTCAAGATTGCTTATGATCTCCTGCAACAACCCATGACCCAGTTTCTACAATCCTCTGCTCCCGATTGGGTAATTTACGACTTTGCGTCTTACTGGTTAGGTCCTATAGCAGCTGAACTCGGCATTTCCAGTCTCTACTTCTGTATATTCATCGCCGCCGCCATGTGCTATTGTGGGCCTGTATCATCTTTGATGGGGACTCAAGATGCTCGCAGCAAACCGGAGGACTTCACAGTTCCACCCAAGTGGATCCCTTTTAAATCGACCGTTGCATTTCGGCTCTTCGAGATTTTGCGTAATTTAGACGACGTTACCGGAGACGATGAAAGCATTCCGGTGACCTATCGCTCTGCAGCGAGTATTCAAGGCTGTGACGCGGTCGCTTTGAGAAGCTGTTACGAGTTCGAACCAGAATGGTTGAAACTTCTTGAAGAGATTTACCAAAAACCAGTTATACCGGTCGGTCAGCTACCGACCACGTTGTACAATGCTTGTTACGACGACGAGAACGACGAATGGAAAGGCATGAAACAGTGGCTTGACAAGCAGGTGAAAGCGTCAGTGGTCTATGTTGCATTCGGAAGCGAGGCAAAACCGAGTCAGGCCGAACTCACTGAGATAGCTCTAGGGTTGGAGCTCTCCGGGTTACCATTCTTCTGGATTCTTAGGGAACGACGTGGGTTGGCGGATACTGAGTTGATTGAGTTACCAGATGGGTTTGAGGAGAGAACTAAAGGACGTGGAATGGTGTGGACGAGTTGGGCGCCTCAGCTCAAGATACTGAGTCACAACTCAGTGGGTGGGTTCTTGACTCATTCGGGTTGGACTTCAGTGGTGGAGGCATTACAGTTTGAGAGGGCTCTTATTTTATTGACGTTCTTGGCTGACCAAGGATTGAATGCGAGGGTGTTAGAAGAGAAGAAGATGGGGTATTCGATACCGAGAGACGAGCGAGATGGGTCGTTTACGAGGGACTCAGTGGCGGACTCACTGAGGATGGTAATGGTCGAGGAAAAAGGAAAGATATACAGAGACAAGGCTAAGGAGATGAGCAAACTGTTTGGTGACAGGGATAAACAAGACCGGTATACTAATAATTTGTTGGATTACCTCCAAACTCATAGACAAAGGGTCAAAAAAGGACAGTGAAGCCAGTGAAATCAGGTGATTAGCAAAAACAAAGGGCGTCTATATTCTCATGATATTTATGATTGAAGACGTAGCAAATTAAGGTTGCGATACGCTGATTTGGTAAGACAAGTTTTCTTCTATATGATTTGGAATCTAAGTATCTTCTATCATAATAAATTTACTATCTCGCATCTCAGAGTGAGATTTTTTTTTTATATTTAATAATTTATAGAAATAAAAGTGATTGCATGTAATAATTTAACTTGCTAGTGAGCACATGTATTTAAAATTTGCCTTATATTTATGGGTTAAATAAAAAATCCTTTTGGATATATATATATACATATATGTGTGTGTGTGTGTGTGAACGAAATTTAAAGTTTATGCTTTCAGTTGACATGCCAATGTTTATTTGCACTAATCAGATTTGAAGCGGCGAATAGGTCTGTTCATAATTTTTGATTAATTTTATCACTTTTAAAGTAACCAATCCAATTCCAATTATGTGGTATTAATCAAATAAGGAATCAATTTCTAATTTTAATTAACTGCATGAGATTGAATTACGTTTAATGATCAATATTATATTTTTTATTATTAATTTTGTTAAAATTTTAATATAATAAGACTTTTTTTTCCTTATTTTTTTTGTTTTTATTCTAACTAAATTTTCTTTATCCACTAACTGAGTCATGACTTAGTATCTTGAGTTGAGACCCATCATAAGTGTATCACTCTTAATTAAGAACTGATTTGCAGAAAAAGCCCATAATAATTGTGGTGTCAGGGCAACACTTCTAGCATTAGTGATGTTTCCCTTGAAAAAGGTATGTTTAATTAATTGTTGATTGGAACTGCTCTTCAGGCCACTTCATGGATCAGCAAGCGTGTAAAAAGAGTGGTAAAGATTTAGTTCGGTGAAAAATAATAATAATAAAATAAGAAGAAATAATGAGAAGAAGAAGAAGAAGAAGAAGAATGTTTAATTAATTGCAACTACACCGTAACTTAATTTGGCGTGACATATAAAGTTAAATGAGGAATGTTTAATTAATTGCAACTACTCCATAACTTAATTTGGTGCGACATATAAAGTTAAATGAGGAATGTTCAATTAATTGCAACTACTCCATAACTTAATTTGGTGTGACATATAAAGTTAAATTTTGTCTTCAATTATTGGTGTAATTGGTCTGGTTCAACCTATTATTTCCCCATTTGTATTATCCTTATGCCCTTTACTGGTTATTGAATATAGCCTTGGATATTCAAAGTGTTTTTTTTATTTTATTTATTTTTATGGCCAATATTCAAAGTATTTCAAGCATATACATAGAATGAAATGTTGTGCTTTTTTTTTCAAAGTCTAATTATACAATAAGTATCGGTAGAGAAAGTGTGATCTAATTAAACTAAGTTAGTATAGTTTTGATAAGATTCTTAATGTTGAGTTCTAGTAATATTTGATATATATGTTTTGTCCCAATGGAACTAGGAGTTTTTATCCAAGTGAGATTAGTATTATTAGTTTGAATAGGATTAGAAGTCTTAATTATTAAAATTAGATTTTATATAACCTATATACATATATGTGTGGGCACTGTGAGTCGGTGTGTAAGTGTGTATTGGCCTCCAAAGTTCTGCCATGTTAAAAAAAGCTTGATACTTGATTGAGTTCCTTTTTAATAAAATATATTATTTTGTCATTCTCAGAACTAGTCTTATCTTTCCTTTTCCTTTTGATTCTTTACTTTAGAAACTATATTTTTTTCTTATGCTCCAAGGTTGCCGTGATTTAATCGAACAATATTTTTGCTTTGTTTCGTTCAGATTTATGAAAAATTTATAGATTCAACAATTGGAATCAGAGCCTGGTTTCTTAGTGCGTGAATATGACTTCACTTATTTATATGATTTACAAATTTGATGGAAAAATTCATTTTCATATGTAGGAGAGTGCGATGATGATCTTTTTTTATTCAAGTGGTTTGACGATGAAGTTCATTAAGAAAGAGCTTGTAGCAGATGCAGATAGACATATAAGGCAAGTACACTTCAAAACTTTAAATTGCATTCATTAAGCATTAGATTTTTCCGTTCTTAGTAAAACTGCCCATGTTCAGTTTGCGAAACAAGCATGGGATATTCTTAAAAAAATATATGATGGTGTTGATAAGGTGAAAAATGCTAGATCACAAAAACTGTATAGAGATTTTAAATTTTTACAGATGAAAAAATCAGAAACTATTTTTGATATTTTTTCATGGATCGCGGCACTTGTTAATGAGATGAGGACTAATGGTAAACAAATAGCAAACGGTCAAATAGTTTAAAAAAAATTTCGAAGCTTGACAATGTGGTTTGAATATAAAGTGACTGCTATTGAAGAGTCTGCTAACTTGAAGTCAATGACAGTAGATGAATTATAGGGTTCGTTGACCGTTTATGAACAACACTTGAATGAGAGATCAAAAAATTCAGTGGAGGAAGCTTTACAAGCTTAATTAAATTTTAAGAATGAAAAAGATGAGTCTTATAATAAGGCATGATTTAATCAACGTTTTCAAGACTACCAGAATAGAGGGCAGAATCATAACAATAGAAGAGGTAGAGGCAATAATAGGCAAAATAAATCTGGTGGAGGAAGAGACAAAGGCAATCAGTAGCAGAACAATAATCAGTGACAGAATAATAATTGGCAGCACAAACCAGTCTAAGGAAGAGGGGACGGTAACAATTCTAATCCACAATCTCATAAATCTAATATTCAATGTTTTAATTGTGGCAAGTTTGAGCATAAAAAGTCTGATTACAGATCTAGAAGGCCGAATAATAGAAATCATCAAGCTAATGTTGCTAAAAATAATCCTGGTAGTAATAATGATTCAGAGACCGTGTTGTTGGCTTGTAAGGCTGTGGATAGTGATGATGGTACTAAGTGGTATTTAGATACTGGCTGTAGTAATCACATGTGTGGTAAGAAAGACATGTTTTCTTATTTGGATGAGTCCGTTCGATCAGAGGTGAAGTTTAAAAATAATTCAAAGATACATGTGATGGATAAATGTAGAATAATAATCAGTTTGAAGAATGGGTCTTACAAGTATATTTCAGATGTGTTTTATGTACCAAGTTTGTAACAAAATTTGTTGAGTATGGGACAACTTTCAGAGAGAGGTTATGATATGCGAATCCACCATAGAGTTTGCACAATCAATGATGATCGTATGGGGCTAATAGCTAAGGTAAACATGACTCCAAATCGTTTATTTCCATTAAGTATTAAATGTGAGAATTTATCTTAGTTTAGTTCTATAATTGATGATGATAGTTGGTTATGGCATATGCATTTTGGGTATATGCATTTTGGCAGTCTTAATTTTCTTGCTAGAAAACATTGGGTTTCTGGTTTGCCTACTATTGACATCCCAAATAGAGTTTGTGAAACTTGTGTTATGAGAAAGAAACATAGAGACGTTTTTCCTATAGAAAATTCATGGGGAGTCAAGAGGTCTTTGGAGTTGATACACTCAGACTTACGCTCAATGGAGGTACCTTCTAATGGTGGTAGTAGGTACTTTATTACGTTCATTGATGATTTTAGCAGAAAAGCATGGGTTTATTTTTTAAAAAGAGAGAGGGAGAGAGGGCGTTAGTCGGTGAAGAACTGAGATTTTTCAAGGGTCGAGGCCGAGGCAGCGATAGTACCAGCCTTCTCTGCAAGATCCAAAGGAGAAAACAGAGGCAACAGAGATCCCCCTTGAAGTAAAAGGGGAGATCATTAACCAATCGCTTAAGATTTTCACTATTCATAATGAGTTTATTTTTACAACATAAATTAAATCTGATGCTTGTGATACTTTTCAAAAATTCAAGGCCTATGTTGAAAAGCGAAGTGGATTTCAAATTAAAACTTTGAAAACTGATAGGGGTATACTGTATCTTGTTTATTATATTGTTTGGAGAAACATGGTATTAGGCATCAGTTGACTGCTAGATATACTCCACAACAAAACGGAGTGGCTAGATAACAAAACCTTGCAAGAAGCTTGGTGTAACGATCCGTAAATTTTTTTTTTTATTAAAAAGAATAAATAATTTTTTTTAGAGCAAATTAAAATTTAATTAACTAATTAAATTAGTTGAGGTATAAAATCTACCCAACAAGATTTAAGTGATCACATGTATATGGGTAGGAAATAAAATAATGTACAAGGCAATTGAGTTGAAAAATAAAAAGAAAGAGAAGTGAATGTGTGTGTGTATGCAACAAGTAGTGTGTGTGTTAAAGATAAAACAAAAAAAAAGAGGCAAAAGGTGTGGTTGAAAAGTCAACCACACCAATTAAAACACACACAACTCACATAAAACACACATACTCACATTCCAGATGCACAACGACGTGGAGAATGAGAGAAGAAGAGAAAAATAGAAAAAAGAGAGAGGAAGAAACGAAGAAGAAGAAAAAGGAAAAAATTTGGCAAGTCACTTGGGCTTTCGTGGGGTTGAGGCCTACTGCATTTTTCTTTGATTTTGGCGGATTTAACCAGACAAAAATCAAAAAGAACTTTATCAAAATTGTAAAAAAGTGAGGTAGGGTTTCTAAAACTTATGAAATATGAATGAATAGGTTGTTAGAAGACATTCATTCATAAAAGCATGCTAGGATTGCCATGTTATGTGTTAGATTTCAATTTTGTTAATTAATATGTATGTAAAGCATGCCCATGCATTCTCAAATTGAAATCTATGTTTATATTAGGGTTGTTGGGACCCTAACCATGTGTTTTTATTTAATAATATTGTTACCACTCACACTTGTGAGGAGTGTGGAGTGAGATTATAATATAAAAAAAATCATGTGTTTTGTACATAGAAAACAATTGAGAAAAATCATTGAAATGATTAAATAATGAGCGAGAATGAAAAGAACCAAAAGTGTTGGTTTAAAACACGTTTTGTGTGCTTATGAAATGATGTGAGTACTCGAAATATTGCAGTGTGGATTGAGTTGTGAATGTGAATATCTGAGGTTCGACGGTTGAGTCGAGAGTCCCGCGCGGTAGTACAGGTTAGGTTGCCTACAGGTTAGTAGCCTGTGAAACCATGTTTTGCTATATCGGAGGTGAGGTGATTACTTGATGAGTGATGAATTAGGACTTTGGTATTTTTATTTTTTTTTTGGTTTTTAATAAAACTTAGAGATTTAGGAATTTGGTCGTTGTTTGAATGAATTCAAGTGGAACTTAAGTAAATATTATAAAACGTAATAAGAAAAATTTGGATTCTGTATATGTTTAATTGATTATAAACTGTCATAGCATGCCACCCACCGAGCACAAGCATAAAATTTTATGCAACGTTCATGTTTCATTTGTTTTAGTTATCCTACTAGGGTATTGACCCCTACCAGATGCAGGTACCGGGAAGGATCCCGCGTCTTAAGGAGTACATGTTGATAAAGTTGATATGTCTCTTCCTTTTGGGCTTACTTGATGTATACGAAGACATACTATGATGTTAATGGAGCGTTCTCCATTATTTTTATTAATCATGTAGTATAGAATTTGTATATTTCTTGGGATATGTAAATGAGATTGATATGTGTTTTGGGACATGACGTAGTAACTTGGAAATAAATTCCATATATAGAAATGTATGTATTATAATGTATGCTAGAAATGAAGTATGTACTAAATTATATAATTGTTGTACATGGACTATCAGGTTGGCAAGTACCTAAGGAATGAATGAGTGAAAAACTGCCCAAGTGTTGAACACTTGGAAGGCAAAACTAGCCAATTATTAGGGTGAACCCTTTCAAATTTTTTTTTTTTTTTAAATCTTGACTTTTAGAAACTCTCATATTTGTTATCCTTAATCGATTCCCACACTTAAACTTATATATCCTTTACTATTAAAATCTAGTGAGATATTTTAATTAATTTAATCATTTTAATTTAACTTAATTTAAATATCACACCTTCGGGTTATGGGGCCCGAGGCGTGACACTTAGAGTGGACAGAAGCATGTCATTAAACACCTAAGGGTGTTTGGATGCATTGCATATTCTTATGTGCCAGATAATCTTAGAAGAAACTTGATGATAGAAGTGAAAAGTGTATTTTCATTGGCTATAGTCAATTGGCAAAGGCGTACAAGTTGTACAATTCAATAATAGAGAAGGTAATTATCAGTTGTGATGTGACTTTTGATGAACAAGGAGTTTGGGATTGGTCTCAAAATGATCAAATTTAGCTAATTTTAACTTTTAATAATACAGATTCATAGATTAAAATACAGAGTGAGCCTCAGATTAGTGATCTACCATCTTAAGATGTGTCATCACCTCATGCAAAGTCCTCTAGGCGCTTTCAACACCAGTGCCACTTGCTTGCTCGCTTATAGGATTATGTTGTTGGTGGTGATAATGAGCCAATTAATGAAGATTTGGTAAATTTTGCTTTATTTGCAGATTGTGATCCAGTGACTTTTGAAGAAGCCTCTCGTGATGATCATCGAATTAAAGCCATGGATGATGAGATCCATGCAATTGAGAAAAACAACACGTGGCAACTTACTACTTTTCTTAGCGGTAAGAAACCAATTGGTGTGAAGTGAGTGTACAAGACAAAGTACAGGCCCAATGGTGAGGTAGATCGCTTTAAAGCAAGATTGGTGGCTGAGGGTTACAAACAAAAGCCAGGTATTGATTATTTTGAGATGTTTGCTCCTTTTGCTAGACTTGATACAGTTCGTAAGTTTGTTTCTCTTGCTGCTCAAAATAATTGGAGAATTTTTCAAATGAATGTTAAATCTGCGTTCTTGAATGGTATACTTAAAGAATAAGTTTATGTTGAGCAACCTGCTGGCTATTCGATAAAAGGACATGAAAACAAAGTCTTTAGATTGAATAAGGCCTTGTATGGATTGAAGCAAGCGCCTAGAGCCTAGTATACATGCATTGACTCTTATTTTGTTGAGCATGGCTCTAAGAGATGTCCTTATGAGCATATTTTATATGTCAAGTTTAATTCACATGGTGATATTCTTATTGTGTGCTTATATGTTGACGATTTGATATTTACTGGCAATAATCCAAAGTTGATTTCAGAATTTAAGGAGGCTATGATAGCCTACTTTGAGATGACAGATATGGGACTAATGTCTTATTTTCTTGGCATTGAAGTTGTTCAAACAGACGGTAGAACTTTTATTTCATAGAAAAAGTATGCTAGTGATATTTTGAAAAGGTTCAGGATGAACAAGTCCAATCCGATTTTGACTCCAGTTGAGGAGAAATTAAAGTTGGTAAGAGATGGTACAATTGCTTTTGTGAATCTAGCCTACTTTAAAAGGTTGGTAGGAAGCTTGAGATATTTAACTTTTACTAGGCCAGATATTGTGTTTGGTGTTGGGTTGATTAGTAGATTTATAGAGACTCCACATTAATCTCACTTGCAAGCTGCTAAATGGATTTTGTAACACATTCGAGGTACACAAAGTGATGGTATTTTTCAGTCATCCTCTAATGGTTTGGAACTTGTTGGATATACAGATAGTGATTGGGCAGGTTATACTGAGATGTGAAAGAGAACTTCAGGATATGTCTTTCATCTTGGTTTTAGTGTATTTTCTTGGTTTTCTAAAAAGCAGCAAGTTGTTGCTCTTTAAACAGCAGAGGTAGAGAAAATTGTAGTAGGGAATACTGTTAGTCAAGCAATTTGGTTATGGCAGATGCTTGGTATTCTACAACACAAGCAAGATAATCCTACAACAATATTTTGTGATAACAAGTCAGCCATTGTATTGACAAAGAATCCAGTTTTTCATGGGAGAAGCAAGCACATTGATATCAAGTTTCACTTCATTCGTGACTTGGTGAATGACAAGAATATCCAGCTTGAATTTTATCCTTTTGAAGAACAAGTTGTAGATATTTTTACAAAGCCGCTCAAAATAATTTTTTTTTAAAGTTGAAAAAATTACTTGGCATGGTGAAGCTTGAAGAACTTGGCTTAAGGGAGGCAATGTAAGCCAATTAAACCAAGTTATTATTATAATACCCTAACCCATTGTAACCGAACCAATACGGCCTAATGCTACAATGATCAAATAAATTGGTTAAATTTCAATAATGGGAATATACGGATGAAGGTCTGGGCAAGCGGATATCAATAATAAAAAAAAAAAATTTAATAAAATTTGAAAGGGAACAAAAAAAAAATAAAAATAAAGTAAGAATTAGAAATAAATAGAAAATAAATAAATAAAATAAAATAGAATAAAAGGAAAAAAAAAAAGGGGAAAAGAATTGGAATAAAATAGGAATTTAATATGTGAATAATATATATATATATATATATATGGATGTAAATAGGTGTAAATATATATTTAATATATGAGAAGGTGTAATATATATATATATATATGGATGTAAATAGGTGTAAATATATATTTAATATATGAGAAGGTGTAATATATATATATATATATATATATATACACACACACATAAGTTACAACATGTAACTGAACCAAAAAAAAAAAAAAAAAAGAGAAGAAAACAGATGGGGTAGGAGTTATGTGCAGGAAAGGTCAAGAGAGAAAGAAAAGAGAAAAGAGAGGGGAAACTGAAAGGGTTATGGCGCAGGAGGAAGAATTGGCGTTGGAATGGGAGGGGGTGTTACCAATTTAAGGCATGCCAGGCATGCGTTAACCCAAAACCGCAAAGAGGAAACAAAAAAAAAACAGAGGAAAGAAAGATAAGCGAAGCAAACGACGCAATGAGGGAAATCGAGGTGCTGCGGGTGGCAAGCGTATTGGCCCTTGCGTGAGTGGTGCGGAAAAAGGAGGAGTAATTGAGCCAAGGAGATTGGGACTAGGCCAAGAAACTCAGGACGTGAAGCTGGGTGACTGGGACAGAGCGTTTTGCGCACGTTTGGAACGGTGAGATGAATCAACTTCTGTGTTTTTATTTTAAGCATGAATATGATGTTGGAATCTTCTAAAGCATGTAAATTGGGTTGTATTACAAATTGAATCAAGGAAAACTGACCAAAAACGAGTAAGAAAACAGAAATTACAGAGAAAGATTTAAAAATTTATTTTGCTATTTTGTTTCATGAAATTCAATTTGAATGCTAGGGAATTATGTGTAAAAGGTGTAGGAACATTGTAGGGATCATTTTGTGTTGCACCAGCAGGAGAAAATGTGGGAAAATGGAGGAGAAAAGGGGCTGCCGAAAAATCGCACAGCCCCGATGAGGTTACGGTTTTCTTGGTTTTGGGGGCCATCTGGCACTCTGATCGAAAAACCGAGGGAAGAATTGGGTTGTCCATGACCTGTAGGTATGAATCCCACTGAAAAATGCAAGAAAATTCGTCGCCGGCGAGTCACCGTTGACGGAGAAGACAACCAATACGTTGGGAAGTGTTGCTGTGCGGCTGGACTTTGCGATTTTATTTTGGCCAAACCGGGTCGGGTCTGACCCGACCCACCCATTCAGATGGCTGCCCAACACTGTTACTTTATGGGTAAATTTTTAAATTTGAGTTTAGATAGTGTTTGGTTGGAAAGGAGAAGCTATCCAATGGTTGGGTTAAACTTGAACAGGAAATGAAAAAAAACGGTTGGGTTAAACTTGAACAGGAAATGAAAAAAACAATGAAAATGTAATAACAGGAAATGAAAAGTTGGTATGGGCAGTGAATTGAACCTATGACCAAAGGAGAAAAGGTGAGAAGCTTAGCCACTGTGCCACCAAGGCACATGCGATTTGTTTGGGCTCAAATACTATATGTATTAGCTAGATTAATTAATTTAAATAAGTGGTTTAAATTAATAAATTTTAAATTTAATTTCGATGCGTAAATTAGTAGAACGAATAATGAAAACTTACTATTTTGGACCTTCTGAATTTAATGGTGAGGTCCATTTTACGAGACGGAGTCCCGAAAAAAAAAATAACCATAGAATGCCAAAATGACCAAAATGCCCCTACGTCGAAGGTGAGTCAAACAGACTCCGATTTAGTTAAGTAAATAGTGAATTTTTATTAATTCAAACCTACTGGACTCAACAGTGAAGTCCAAATTATGAAAACAGAACCCAAAAAGTAGAGACACGTAAATGACCATTTTGCCCTTGGGTAAATTAAGTTTAAAATGAAAATTGTAAAGCATAAATTAGTAAGAGAGGTATTTAGAGTAACGAGGCATAAATTTGATAAATGATATAAAAGTCGAAACATGTTTATTGATTTATAGGCAAGTCAAAAGGAAAGGAGAAAGTCACGGGATATTAAGACATTGATAAGGTAAGTGGATTCCTATATTTGATACGTGGTTTCCAAGCCACGATTTTTCCATTACTGCCAACCTTGTACTCATATATGTATTCATTGTCATTGTTTCCCACCATGGATATTTTTCTACCTGGTGGATGCCTATTGGTTGATGTTGCATGACTGATTCATTTCATTGATGTCTATTTACTGTATGTTATGTCATGATGTTTCATGTTTTGTACATTCATATGAAATACTATAGAATCTTAATTTATGTTAAGTATCGGGTTTTGTGCTCAGTCACATTACCCATCTGATGCTATCTGATTGATTGGGATCTACGGGTCAAAAAGGACATATGGCAATTATGGCATTTTTATGCATTAAGGATAATGGGCATTTTATATGCATTTATGTTAATGGGGGTATACCGGGCCCCCAAAAGACCGAGGGTCTGCCAAACCCTGAACAGAGTAAAGGCATCATCCATGTTAATTGATATAATTCTATGTTGATTGGTTTTTATTTATTGGACTTGATTGTGATCGTTTCATTGTGGCAGTATTTATGTTGATTGTGTTCATTGAGCCTATTCTATATTCATGCTACGTTGTTACTCTTGACAGTTATTGTACGTTTTCATTCATTGGTTACCTTTGACTGTTATTGTACGTTGTCATTCATTGGTTACCCTTGACTGCTATTGTACCTTGTCATTCATTGGTTACCCTTGACTGCTATTGTACCTTGTCATTCATTGGCCATTGTGGCATTTTACAATTGACTGAAATCGTTGTTATGACTGGTTATCATGTTACCTTGACTTGTATTCATTTGTGTCATCCCTACCTGTATTGGGGATAGGCTTCTACTTACTGAGTTTGTAGCTCACCCTTTACTAAATTTTTCAAGTGAGAATGCTATGGAACCACAGTAAGAGATCCAGAGCGTAGGGAGACGGTTAAGGAGCACAGTAGAATACAGTAGTTCTCCCATGCACTCACCACCTAAAACGATGGTTTATGTTTAAGTTATGTTGGTTTACGTTTGGATTTGTCAGCCTTATTTTAGTTTTGGAACAATGATATAATAAGACTTTCGCACTTTAATGTTATGGTTATATTTCTTATTGTTATTATTGGTAAAAGAATGAAAAAAGTAGGGACGGCCATTGGGTCGGTCCCACGACACGAGATCCGCGTAGGGTGGGTTTCGGGTTGTGACAATTATAGTTTTGGTAGGACTCCTAATGTTGAGTCCTAGTAGTATTTGATATGTTTTGTCCCAATGAGACTAGGAGTCTTTATCCTAGTGAAAATAGTATTATTAGTTTGAATAAGATTAGAAATCCTAATTGTATTAGGATTAGATTTTATATAATATATATATATATATATATATATATATATGCGGGCACCGTGTGTGCCGGTGTGCAAGTGTGTATTGGCCTCCAAAGTTCTACCATGTTAAAAAAAGTTTGATGCTTGATTGAGTTTCTTTTCAATAAAATATATTATTTTATCATCCGTAGAACCAATCTTATCTTTCTTTTTCCTTTTGATTCTTTACTTTAGAAATTATGTTTTTCCCCTATGCTCCAAGGTTGTCGTGATTTAATCAAACAATATTCTTACTTTGTTTCGTTCGGATCTATGAAATTTTTCTAGATTCAACAAAAAGGACATCCAAAATTTTTAAAGCATTTTCTCTTGTTTGGTAAAGATAATTTTCCTTCTTGAATTGACAATGCTACACTTTTCAAAAATGTATTCTAAATTTCTATCTCAAATAATGTGAGACTAGATTACTAATAATATTTTAAAGGGTAATTACACTAACTTCTTATGAGATTTCTAATAATTATATTGATCTTTCCTGAAATTTTTTAAATTACACTAACGTCTCTTAGTTTACTCGACAATATACACATACATTTCTCAAGTCAATTTTTTCTTCAAAATGATAAAATTGTCCATTTTATTTATTTATTTTTGTATTTTTTTAATTTTGACCAATTTTTTTTAACTCTTTTTTTTTAAAAATTATTATTTTATTTAAAAATAAATTTAAGATAAATAACTTATTTTTATTTTATATAAAAATAAATTTAAGGTTTTTATCAATATTTATTTAGAAATTGGAAAACAAAATTGGTCAAAATTTAAAAATTTGAAAAAAAAATATGAAATGTGTAGTTTTGTCATTTTTTAAAAAATAATTAACGAGAGAGAGTATCTATATATTGTCAATTAAAACAGAAAATGTCAGTATAATTTCAGAAATTTTAACGGAGGTCAATATAATTTACCTTATTTTAAATCATACAATTAGTATGATTTTATCACATCATTTGTAATAAAAATTTAGAATACAATTTGAAAAAATATAACATTTCCTTTTTTCTTAAAATAAAGAAGAACAATTGCACAACCAAAAAAAGACAAGAGAAATTTTTTTAGTAGTGTTTGGATTTGACTAGATTAGGTCGTGTGATATTTAATAGGGATGTTAATTCGTGTTATCGTGTCGTGTTTGGGTCGTGTCAAGGCATACATATTCGAAAATATTTGTGAACCCTAACCCTACACTATTAACTAATCGTGTCAAGTTTCAAAACTCAAACCCAACCCATTTATTAAACAGGTTACATGTGTCGACACACTTAACCCATTTATTTTAATTTTTTTATTTTTTAAATAAAAAAATTTACTTATCTTTTAATATGTATAAATAATTTTCAAGTTTTGAAGTTGGAACATCCAATTTGATTAGGAAATCAAGTCATTTGGTTTTGATCAAAACCCTGATGAACCTTGTTTGTATAAAAAGAGTGAAGAAAGCGTACTGGTGTTCCTAGTTTTGCATGTGGATGATATACTACTCATTGGAAATGATGTAGGGGTGTTATCTACGATAAATGTTTGGCTAGCGAATCAGTTTGATATGAAGTACTTGGGAGAAGCCAGTTACATCCTCTGGATTAAGCTTTTGCGAGATCGGAAAAACAGGATGTTAAGCTTATCTCAAGCTGCATATATATACAAAATTTTTGTCAAGTTTTAAATGCATAACTCCAAGAAAGGCTTATTGCCTTTTAGGCATGGAGTACCTCTATCCAAGAATCAGTGTCCTAAAACACTTGAGGAAGAGGAACGCATGAAGGCGGTTCCTTATGCTTCAACTGTAGGAAGCCTTATATATGCTATGCTTTGCACTAGACCAGATATTTGTTTTGCAGTGGGCATGGCCAACAGATATCAATTTAATCTAGGACCAAATCATTGGACTGTCGTGAAACATGTACTCAAGTACTTGAGAAGGACTAGAGATTATATGTTGAGATACGGAGGTGGTGATTTAGTTCCAATTGGCTACACAGACTCTGACTTTGTGTCCGACCAGGACTCTAGAAAGTCAACCTCAGGATATGTGTTTACTCTTGGTGGTACAGCTATCAGTTAGAGGAGTGTCAAGTAACGGTGTATTGCTGACTCAACCACTGAAGCGGAATATGTAGCTACCTTAGAAGCAGCTAAGGAAGCTGTTTGGTTCAAGAAGTTTCTTTCAGAACTAGGAGTGGTACCATAGTCTCAGTTGCCTATGCTCCTTTATTGTGAAAATAGTGGAGCTGTAGCTCAATCTAATGAGCCAAGAAACCACAAGGATGGAAAGCACATAGAAAGCAAGTATTACCTCATCATAGAGATCGTTCAGCGTGGAGACATTATTGTCACCAAGGTTGCATCTGCGAAAAATCTTGCAGATCCTTTCACTAAGGCTCTACCTTCTAAAAGTTTCGAGCTTCATGTGGATAGGATGAGTTTCAGATGTTATGGGGAATGGATGTGAGTGCAAGTGGGAGTTTGTTAGGATGTGTGCCCTCATATCCAAGATATTTTATTATTGTTTAATAGATTTGATTTATTATTGAGTTTCATATTACCATATGTTTAGATGTTGCTTTATATCATGAGATGATTAGTTGTTGAATTGTCATTAGGAGTGGTTCATGTGTATAAATGAGATTTGTACACAAGAGATATGAACTGCTTATATAAGCAATTATAGAATTGCTCGCGGCTATTGATAAGACTGGACTTCTTATCTGTAAAGCTGTAATACAGTTAACCTTTATGTGATAAGATGGTTTATCTCAACCGTTAGAGTAGTGGACTCTAGGTTATTGTATTGGAGTATTGGGAATACACTGAACTGGATCACTATCAGAAACGTATTATTTGGAACTGTCACCTTTAATAAGCTTCTTATTCACTATTCACAGTAAGCTTTTAATCCTGAGAGAATAGTGAACTCAAGTTCTGAATAGTGATGACTTTGAGTTACCAATGAGTAAGGTCTTTCAGATCAATACCTCGATATCTTGGAAAGTCATTATTTAGACTGTGGGAACATATATTCTCAAGATGAAATCTACACTCTATATATTAGAGAGATGGATATCACCTTTGTGCTAATTCAATAGGTTAATAATTGAAATTTAGATCCAGACTTTCAATAAATTGTTTATTGAAATGATGACTAATTGCAAGTGATTAATAATTATTAAATTAGGTTCTTAAAATAATTAGAGAATTAATTAGACAGCATAATCCTGATTATTAATATCCATGTAGAGGGGCCAACTGTAAAAGTATATTATATATGAGTTTACTTTCTTCTACTAAATTGGATTGTAATTTCAATTATATAGTGGAGTTAATTAAAATTAATTAGTCAATTAAAATTAATTATGAGATCATTAAGATTTAATTAACTAATTAGGTGCTAAGTTAGTGGGACTCACTAGATCCCTTCTTTTGCCCTAATTAAGCCCTATATATATGATATGTGGGGAGTCGTTTATCACAAGAAGTTTTTGTGCTAGACAAAAATAAGAGGCAGCCCACTCTCCTGCGATATGGTTTGCTTAAGGGAAAAGAGAAGAAGACCTAGAGGAGAAAGAGAAGGAAGATTGCATCAATCTTTTCAAGAAATCCTCTTCAACAATAAAGATGATCAAGAACAAGGTAATTCTAACCTTTTTTTTCAAGATTGTATGATTCGTGTAAAAAAAAAAAGATCCAAATAGATTTTTGAAATCGCTTCCGCTGTGGTTATGAACCCAACAAGGTTAAGATCTATCCCTTCCATATCTTTGGTCTCCCAAGCGAATACCAATAGGTTGTTTTTCAAGAACTCAATAATTTCCTATTGCTCGGAAGGGGATAGATCTGAGCCAATTTGTAAATAGCGTTCTTCCCCTTCAGAGCTGATGAGTACATTGATAGGTTCCTCCATTGGTTTGGTCATGTTGTCCCTTCCTCTAGGACTTAATGGCTCGTCAATCTCGGTGGGGCACTCCTTTGTCATGAAGGTTGGAAGGTGCAGGATTTCCTCCTTCATGAGGGTTCTGTGATTGCTATTTAGGGGCTTTTTCCTTTAGTGCAAGAGTATGACATTCTCGGGCAGTTGGCTGACGACCCCTAATGGAATAGACCTTATCGTTTTGTACATACTTCAGGCACTAGTGGAGGGTCGAGGTGACCGCTCCTATCTAGTGAAGCCAAGGTCTCGTGATGATTACATTGTAGGGGGACTTTGAGTCTAGGACCATGTACTTAGAGAGCAATGTCGTCTGACCGTCCCTTTCCCTTGTCGTGGTTAAGAGGTCTATTTTGCCTAATGGGGTGCTGAGGTTCCCATTAAATCCTACCATTATAGTGGTGGTGGCCTTGATGTCGTTGGGGTTGAGCTTCATGTGCTTGAAGGGCTCATAGAATAGCGCGTTGGTGGAACTTCCTATGTCCATCAGAACCCTCTTGATCTCAAAATTGGCAATATTGAATGAGATGACGAGGGCGTCACTATGAGGATAGTGTACCTCAACAAGATCCAACTCGGAGAATTGGATTTGTGGTCCCTGCCTCAGCATTTTTTCAATGGCAGAGATCTGAAGGACGTTGAGTTTTGCCTTTGCCTCTCGAGCATACCACTTTCTTGCTCGGTTGGACATTCCCGTCATTGTATTATCGGCATGGAGGACAAAGATGACTTGATTGTTCTAGTGCAGTTGCTTGTTCTGAGCCTCCCTCTGTTCAGGTCGTTGCTCTTGCCTTTTTTGTTATGGTCTATCGTTACGGGAGTTCTGCCTCCCTTCTTGTTGGAGAACTCTTGTAGCTGCCCTCTTCTGATAAGTTGTTAAATTTCTTACTTAAGGGCTCTGCATTCATCAGTGGTGTGCCCGTGATCTTTATGAAAATCACAATACTTGTTTTGATCCCTGGTATTAGAATTGCTCTTTAATGGCTCTGGTCATTTGAAGTCCTCATGGGTTTGTACCTACCGGAGCATCTGAGTGAGAGAGGCGTTCAAAGGGATGAAAATACCGTACCTCCTAGAATTAGGATTTTTTTGGGTTCTGGGTGCCGCCCTATTGTCAGGATTCCTGACCCTTTTTCTAGTTGCATTGGAATCCATCTTTTAGATGTGGTCATCCTTTTGAGCCCGCTCTTTCGCCTTTCGGAAGGATATCTTTTGATGCTGCACTTTTCGGCTCGCAATAAGTATGGACTCCGTGACTTGTAGAACACTCAGAAAGATGATCAAAGGACCACCGGATTGGCTCCGGCGGTAGCCGCTCCGATGCTTAAGTAAGTAAAAGAATTGAAAGACTGTATTGAAAGCCAAAGAATGAGCATAAGAAATAAGGCGTACCTTTAGGGTTTAATTTATAAGCCGTGGCTTTCCCAAGTTGATTAGGATTCGAAGCCATGAATATAGGGATTTGATCATCGGAGATTGCAGTTACCTTTCATAGAGATAACCATAGATGCCATGAATATAGGGATTTGATCATCGGAGATTGCAGCTACCTTGCATAGAGATAACCATAGATGGTAGTTTCCTTGTTGAAGACTGCTTCCTTGTTGAAGACTGCTTCCTTATTCCCTGCTCGGCACCCGCTAAAGCGGTGACAAGTTCTGGAGTGTTGGTCTGGACCCTGTGATCTGTTCTAGATATATATATGTTCGGCCACTTCCGACCTTATATAATGATCTAGATGCTTGAGCTTTTAGTCATTGGCTAAAATGAGAATCATGTTGGCCGAGCATAGGTCGGACTGTGGTCACACGTGTCAAGTGTTGATTGGCCTGTTCTTTTATGGTATATCAGTTACTCCCCCCCCCCCCAAGTCCTAGTTTGATGCTAGCAAGCAGCTAGGGCTAAGCCTTTTTCGGAGAGTCATGTGTCTTGTCCGTTCGCCTTCCAAGGCATTTATTGCGCAGCCGGAGATTAAGTCTTTTCAAGGTCATCATTGTACTGGGCTGATAGTTGGGTTTCTCGAAATCATCATTGTTCCGAACCGTCATGGCGTTTGGGCTTGGTGGGTCCCTTCTGATACTGTGCTTATAAATACAGGATGAGATTTTGGAATGACCTTTCCCCCATCATTTTCACTGTGCTAGAAGATTTCATTCGCCATTGTTGGTTCGTACGACCTTGAAGAATACCGATTCCCTGAGTTAGAATAGGTTCGACTGATTTTTCCTCTTCTCTTGCTTCTTCCTTCTTAAGTCCGGGAATAATGTCTGCTCCTTCTGAATCCCCAATTGTAAATGAGGGAGTGGGAAATCCTCCTGAGATGGCTGTACCGTCTTCTGTGGAAGATGTGGGTAATCCTGCTCCCGAAGTTATTGGGGAGATGCCTGTTGATCCTCCCGCTAGTCCTGGAGTTAGGATAGTTGATGCTTTTGAGGAGCCCCGAGACAGGGCTGGGGAGACCTCTGGTAGGTCTTCCCGTAGAGAAGAGGGTGAGAGTGCTGTCACTCAGAGCCTTCTAGATGAATGGAGGGTGAAATTCAAATTTCCCTCAAATGTGACCTGCAGAGTGCCAGGCCCCATGGATCGTCCCTATAATGTTGAAGCCGAGGAGATTTGTGTTTACCTTGCCTGGTTTGAAATGGGCTTGAGACTCCCATTGGCGGATTTAGTCAGGCAGTTCTTTTGTTGGTACAAGCTCTGCCCTGCCGACCTGAATCTCAATAGCTGGCGGCAGCTTCTGGGATTTGTGGTGTTGGGACACCTGAACAAGGTGGATGTGTCTCTGGACTTGATCCGTAGCAACATGGATCTGAAGTTCAAGCAGGCAGAGGGCCTTTTCTATATGTCCTTCGAGAAGGGGTTCCGACCTCTGTCCTCTGTTCCCACTTCCAACAAAACGTGGAAGAAGTGGTACTTCTTCGTCGGAGGAGGATGGGAGCATGAAGGCTTTCAGGAAGGAGAGGCCTCATCGTTCCCTCGTGTTACGGGTCATAAGGGTGAGGCTTATTCTTTTAGACTTATTTTTAGCCTTGTTATGCCTTCAGAACTGATAAACTGATATATCTTTCCTTACTTGTGTGCAGTTAGGAGTGTTTGGAAGAGGTCTAATTTTACTGAAGCACTGCGGGATCAGTACCGAGTACTGCTTTCGACTCCTGACCGGGCTCATTCTGTCATTATAACTCCAGCAAACTTGATGGCTGCCCGTAATGTAGAGCTTAAGAAGAGGTTGACGTCAAAATGGGCTGTGCCGGAGGCGGGAGTGGTGGGGGAGTCTTCCTCCCGAGCTGAGCCTGATGCCCCTCTTGAAGTAAAGATGAGGAGATTGATTTCTGGCTCTCCTGAGCCAGCCCCTACTGAGGCTGAGAAGGAGGCTGAACCTGCCGTCCCTGTTTCGGCTGCTCCTCTTGCCTCTTCTGGTCCGAGCAGGAGGACTAGGAAGGGGAAAGCACCTGCTGCACCGTCCGAGCCGTTTAATGAGCCGGACTATCAGATTGCCAAGAGGGCATTCGATCAAATATGGGCTCATGGCCGGCACCGATACAGAGGGGATGACCCCTCCAAGCTGATGACTGAGATAATGAATCTCCAGATGAAGGTAGCTTCTGAAGCTTTTTCTTGACTTTTCTGTTTGTCTGTTCGTTCAATCAAAACTGTCTGTCTTGCTTTACGCAGAGTATGCATAGCTTGGCTGCTCTGATGGTGACCCCCATGGGCCTTGAGGAGGCCGAGAAGTTGAGGGCTGAAGTGGAAGAGATGAGGATGGAGCTTGGGACAGCCCGATCTAGGATTCAGAGCATTGAGGAGGATCTGAAGGAAGCTACCACCAACCTTACCGTGGCAGAGTCTGAGAGGGACATAAATGCTCAGAAGGTTGAGGGGCTTGAGGCGGAGTTGGTTAATCTCCGGAGTTCCTTCGATCAGAGGGTTCAGGAGGCAACTGATCATGCCAAGGCTGAGACTGAGATGATATTGAAAGATGAAGTTGAACAGAAGGGTGATGAGCTGATCCTGTTCGGTTTTGAAAGCTTCCGAACTAGATTCCAGATTCAGTTCCCAGGTTTTGACGTTTCATCGATTGTTCCCCCTGAACCTACCTCATCTCGTCCTGATCCGGATAAGACGGCTGGGGCTCGTGCCCTTAACTTGGAAGAGGACGCAGGCCCTTCTGGGAAGTTTTGAGGCTCTATGGGTTTTTATTTCTTTTTTATTTTTGCTATTTGATGTAATGGGTGTATACTTCCGATCAATAAAATTAATTTTCCTTCAAATTCTTCTTGTGTTCCTCCCTTCTGTGCAATTTTGTCGTAAGTGTGGCTACTCTGAGCCTTTTTCATGTTAGATCAACTGTTCAGCAATCAATAGTCGCTTTCTGAACTTCGATACTTGTCACTGAATAGTGAATGTAGACTAACTTCAACTGCCTTATTACAATAAGACAAGAAAGTAAATATAATTAGATAGACAGAGCCTGATAGAGTGGGAGTAGACTTCTGTAGAGCTCTGAGATAGACTGCTCTGAATCAAGAGCTTGTGAAGATAACCAAGCAGCTTGTGCTTGTCATTATGATACTCGGCATGCTGTGTTCGAGTACTTACGGTTAGGATATATTCGAGCTATTTGGCCCTTGTCATAAGACTTGGCCTGTCATAAAATAGTTAAGACTGGAAGATCTGAATCTTGAATAGGGGGTCTGTACAATTAGACTTTGTTCCCCTCTCTGCCGATTCGGGAACTTCAGTGCCGGACTGTGGTCTCTGTTTAGAGAGTTCTGTACCCTGTCCCTTGGTATATCGAAGAGGCATATTTAATGCACTGTTCATTTATTCGATTGCCGTTTGGGATTTCGAGGCCACTCTCTTTTTCACTGTTGCGATGGTTCAGTTGGGTGGCTTTTGGACTTCAAGGGTTTATATAAATGGAAACGAGGGCACACAGTTGCGCTCAACCTTTTGATTTCAAATTGTCCCTTTGTGAGAGAGACTTCATATGCTGCCGGAGTTTTACCACTCGTCCGGAGATGATGGGTGATTTCTTGCCTGAGTTAGGAACGATTAAACTGTGGCCGAGAGTTAACCTTCCCCTATTTTCAGTCTCCAAGGAAGGATTGAAGGAGGTACAAGTCTTCTTGTTTCCTCTGGCATCAGGTCAAGATTCCTCCGATTGGTGGTGGCCCTTCCTTGATTCAACCGAGGCCTGGAGCATCGGTGATGTAGACGCAAGTGGGGTGCCTCTTCTTCTTCGTGCCTTGTCTCAATTTGGCTGGGGTGAAACAGACGGTGTGAAGAAGAAGATTGAAGGTCCCCTGAGACCCAGAGCCCTCATCATCAGTTGGTCGTGAGACCAGTGATAGTGATGATGAAATGGCCTGGGTGCTCCTTGATGCAGATTGGGGTTCAGGGCTCCTACCTTTCAAATGGAACTGGCGGCGGCGGTAATGGAAGTTTGGCCTCCTGTGCCCCTTTATCATCTCGTGAGGGAAAGCCAACATGTTGAGAATTGTAGCTTCTGTAATAGCTTCTGTAATAGATTCTGTAATAGCTTCTGTAATAGATTCTGTAATAGCTTCTGTAGTAGCTTCTGTAATAGCTTCTGTAGTAGCTTCTGTAATAGCTTCTGTAGTAGTTTCTGTAGTGATGTGTTTGTACTGATGTAAATCTTCTGATTTATCAATAAAATTGAATCTCTTTTTCTCAGATCTGATGTGATTGTGCTTTTCTGTAGTTAAAATACTTTCTCGTGCACTTCTGAATGTTCTGAGAATGCATCAAAGAAACTTTAGAAAAATGCTTGAATCAAAGTGTTTCACTCCTGATTGGTACCATAGTACTTGTTGTTTGTTTGACAGATAAGCCAAATAATATAAATATCAGATCTGAGATGTCCCGATCTAGGAAACTTTAGTTTGTAGATGTTCGGAACTTCTGTCTTTGGATGGACTGAATCATAGAGTTTGCTGGTCGAAGACGGACCAGGCTCGGAAGGCCTGCGCATTAGAGTGGTCCAGGCTCTAGAGGCCTGTATATTTAAGAAATAGACCAAGTATATAAGACCTGTATACTGTGGACCAGGCTCCGAAGGCCTGTGCATTATAGATAGACCAAGTGTTGAAACTTGTACATTTATGGACCAGGCTCTGGAGGCCTGTGCATTAATAGATGGACCAAGTACGAAGACTTGGACATTTATGGACCAGGCTCTGGAGGCCTGTGCATTAATAGATGGACACTTTATGGAAGTAAAAAAAAACCTCTCTACTGATAATACTTCCGTAAGTGTTCCACATTCCATGGCCTAGGAACAGGCTTCCCAGTCATGTCTTCTAGCCAGTAGGTGGTAGGTCGAACAACCTTTGTTACTTTGTAGGGGCCCTCCCAGTTTGGTGACAACTTTCCCATGGTGGGATCCTTGGTGTTTTGAAAGACTCTTCTTAAGACGAGGTCTCCAACTTGAAAGCTGACCGTCTTGAGTCCTACCTTGGATTTGTTGACCATTCTTTGTTGATAGGCTTCCATTCTGATGTTGGCCTGATCCCTTCTCTCTTCGAGCAAATCCAAGTTTTCCATCAGCTGTCGATCATTGGATTTTTGCTCGAAGGCCTCCGTCCTCAGGGTTGGCATACCGATCTCAACCAGAATTACTGCTTCTGTTCCATAGGCTAGTGAGAAGGGAGTTTCAGAGGTGGGAGTTCTTCTGGTTGTTCTGTAGGCCCAAAGAACCCCAGGGAGTTCTTCTGCCCACTTTCCTTTGGCCTGTTCCAACCTCTTCTTTAACCCGTCAAGGATTGTTCGGTCGGTGACCTCTGCTTGCCCGTTTGCTTGTGGATGGCCTGGAGAGGCAAAGTGTTGCCTGATGTTGAGATTTTCGCAGAATGCCTTGAAGCCTTTACCAGTGAATTGTGTCCCATTGTCTGAGATAATTACACGTGGTATGCCGAACCTGCACACAATGTTCTTCCATGTGAAGCTCTCAACTTCCTTTTCTGTGATATGTGTTAAAGGCTCGGCTTCGGCCTATTTAGAAAAATAGTCAATGGCCACCAAGAGGTATTTTCTGTTCGGAGGGGCCCTTGGTAATAGACCCACGATGTCCATTCCCCACTGAGCAAAGGGCTAAGGGCTAGGAATCAGGATAAGCTCATGATGAGGCTGATGTTGGTACGGCGTAAATCTTTGGCATTTGTCGCACTTCCGAACATATTCTTTTGCCTGCTTTAGCATGCTGGGCCAGTAGTAACCCTGTGATAGAGCTCGGTGGGCTATAGTTCTGCCCCCATTATGATTCCCGCAGATTCCCTCATGTATTTCAGCCAAGACATATTGTGACTTGTCTGGAGCCAAGCATTTTAACAGAGGTTGAGAATACGACCTTCTGTAAAGCTTGTTGTTCAGGATCAGGTACCGAGCCGCTCTGATTCGGATTCTCCTGGCTTTGTTTTTATCCTCTGGGAGGAGCCCGGATCTTAGGTACTGGAGGATTGGAGTCATCCAGTTCTGGGGCTGTTCATCAATTTGAGCAACTGGTGCTTCCTTAATGTTGGATCCCGGCTGAAAGGAGATTTTGATTGTGGAGTCTGCTTCAGACTTGAGGCGGGAGGCCATGTTAGCCAGAGCATCTGCTCTGCAATTCTGGCTTCTCTCGATTTTCTGGATAGTGAATGTCTGGAAGGAATGCTTCAAGCGGTTTATCAGTTCGGAGTACCGGAGCATCCTATCATCTTTAATGGCAAATTCTCCCAAGACCTGGCTTACTACTAGTTGGGAGTCAGAGAAGACATCGAGGTTCTGAGCCTCGCATTCCAAGGCAAGTTTCATGCCTAAGATTAGGGCTTCATATTCGGCTTCGTTATTAGAAGCTTTGAATCCCAGGCTGACTACTTTTTCTGACGTGAGCCCATCAGGGGACTGTAGCACTAGGCCTACCCCTGAGCCTTGATCGGTTGACGATCCATCAATGTATAGCAGCCAGGTTCCCGAAGTTTCGGTGACTTGGGTTTTGTTCTGAAGTGCCGGGGTGAACTCGGCTACGAAATCAGCTAAGGCCTGCCTTTTGATGGAGTTTCGGGGTACATATGATATGTCGAACTCCCCTAGCTCCACAGACCACTTCACCAATCTTCCCGATACCTCAGGTTTCCTCAGTATTGATTTCAGGGGATAGGCAGTTGGGATCTCGATTGGATGGGCCTGGAAATAAGGTCGAAGCTTCCGAGCTGATATGACCAAGGCATAGGCCAGTTTCTCTACTTCTGGGTATCTTTTTTTTTGTGTCAAGTAGTGCCCTACTGACATAGAAAATAGGCCTCTGTGCTCCTCTGTCCTGTCTGATCAATGCGGAGCTGACCGCGTTTTCGGAAACTGCAAGGTACAAGAGTAGCTTTTCTCCTTGTACTGGTTTTGACAGGAGCTCTTGAGAGGCTAGATACTCCTTTAGTTCTTGAAAGGATTTCTCGCAGTCTTCCGTCCACTGCAGAGCTTTGCTACCCTTCAGAGCTTTGAAGAAAGGTAGGCAGCGATCAGTGGACTTGGATATAAATCTGCTCAAGGCCGCAATTTGCCATTCAGTGCCTGGATTTCCTTTCTGGTTTTTGGCGACTTTAGCCCAATCAGGGCTTGGATCTAAGTGGGGTCTGCTTCGATACCTCGTTGAGAGACAATGTATCCCAAGAATTTTCCCTTCGTAACTCCGAAGGTACATTTCGAGGGGTTGAGCTTCATCCTGTGTTGTCTGAGGATATCGAAGGTCTGGGCTAAGTGCTGGAGGTGGCTGCCTTTCTGAAGACTCTTTACCAGCATATCGTCGATGTATACCTCTATGGTGCTGCCGAGCAGTGGGCTGAACATTTTGTTCACCAGCCGCTGGTAAGTGGCTCTAGCATTCTTCAAACCGAAAGGCATCACTTTGTAGCAGTAGAGTCCTTTTTCGGTTATGAAGGCAGTTTTCTCCTGATCTGGAGGGTACATCTAGATCTGGTTGTATCCAGAGTAGGCATCCATGAAACTCATAAGCTCATGCCCTGCAGTGGCATCAACCAGTTGACCTATTATTGGCAGTGGAAAGGTGTCCTTGGGGCATGCCTTGTTGAGATCTGTATAATCAACGCAGACTCTCCACTTCCCATTCTTCTTCTTGACAAGCACGGTGTTGGCTAGCCACTCGGGATAGAACACTTCCCGTATCATCCTGGCATCCAGCAGTCTTTGGACTTCTTCGTTTATAATCCGATGCCGGTCAGGAGCAATCGGCCTTCTCTTTTGTCTGACTGGCGGGTGATCCGGATCTACCATCAGTTTGTGAGTTATAAGATTAGGATCTATTCCCTCCATGTCTCTGGTCTCCCAAGTAAAGATAGAGAGGTTGTCTTTCAAGAACCTGACTATCTTTTCCTGCTCGGTGTGTGTTAGGTCTGGGCCGATGTACAAGTAATGCCCCTCTGCTTCTGAACTGACCAGTACTTTAATGGGCTCGTCAACAGGTTTGGCTCGGCTGTCGCGTCCCCTTGGGCTCAGGGGTTCTTCAATGCCGGATGGGCAATCTTCCACCTCGGGAGAGTGAGTGAATACCAGATCTGCACAATCCCGAGTGTGCTGTAATTGCTATTTAGGAGCTTTTTCTTTGAGGGCGATACCATGGCACTCCCGGGAGGTTGGTTGACACCCTTTTACAGAGTGAACGCTCTGATTGTGGACGTACTTCAGACACTGATGGAGGGTCGAAGTGACTGCTCCTATCTGATGCAACCAGGGTCTCCCGATTATGACGTTGTAGGGAGACTTCATGTCTAACACCATGTACTCCGAGATGGTGGTCTTCTGCCCTTCATGTAATACCCCGACCCAAAATGTTACGGAGCAAGCCAAGTAAACTCGAACTATTAGAGCTTTTTGTTATAACATTTAATAATTGGGCGATTGTGAAATTTTAAATAGACTTGAAGGTACGGATAATGTCCAAGCGATGTCAAGGAAGCCATGAACGAATACCGAAATCAAAAAATGAAATCTTAAATAAAGAAAAAAAAATAAATGAAAAAAAAACAGAAAATATAAAAATAAAATAAAAGCTAAATGAAAAAAATGAGAATTTGGAAAGAAATAAAAATGAGAATGTAATATGTGAACAATATATATGTATATATATATAGGTGTGAAAATTTAAATAAATAAAGAAATATGTATGTGTGGTGTAATCAGTTATAACATGTAACTGAAGAAAAAAAAAAAGAAGAAGAAAAACGGATGGGGAGCAAATGAAGGGGCAGTGGTTACGGTTGAGGAAGAGAGAAAGAAAAGGGGAGTTGAAGTGTAGAACCTGGAAGGGCGCGGGAGAGAGAGAAATTAAGTGAGGGGCGTTCTCTTGTTTTATATAACAGCCATGCGTTAGAATCAGAGGAAGAAGAGAAGAAAAGAAAAGAAAAAAACAGAAACAGAGGGACGGCTGGACGCTAGAACAGGGGGAAGAAAAAGGAAGAAAAAAAAAAGAGGAAGAAGGAAGAGGCAGGTCGGGCATTTTGCGTGAGGTGTGCAAGAAGAGGAGGAGGAAACGAGCCAAGAAAATCAGATTGGGCAGTGGATTCGGAAGAGAAACCAGTAACAGCCCTGTACGCGCAATTGGGTGAGTGCGGTTAATTTTCTGTGTTTAATTTTGTTGTCGAGCATGAATTACTATGTTGATATAGAATCGTGTGAAACATAGGACTTGATTGAATGCATAGAATTTGAGTGGTGTTAGAATTGTTAGAATTGAATCAAGGAAAACAAAAATTTAACAAAATCGAACAGAATTTAAAACTGGGCGCAACAGTGAAAACGGAGGAGAAAAACAGTTCGGGTGAGGCGATTTTGTTGCGATTAATTGGGCTAGATCATGGGTAATTGATTCCCTTGGGTGTAGGGAAATTTTAGAGTCAAATCGGGATTGAAACCATAGGAGAAAAACAGAGAAAAACGGAAGGGAAAGGGGCTGCCGGAAAACCGCACAGCCCCTGGTGCGTTACTGTTCCGGCCATTTTGGGAGTGCTCCGGCACTCCGATTTGAAACCCGACGATAGATTTGAATTGCCCATGACTTGTAGGTGTGAAATCCACTGGAAAACGCAAGAAAATCCATCGCCTGCAAGTAGCCGTTGACGGAGAAGATGAACAGTCGTGCGTGGGGAGAGTGCTGCACGGCTGGAGTTTTGTGATTTATTTTGGGACAAACCGGGGCGGGTCCGACCCGACCCACCCATTCAGATGACTGCCCAACACTTGTACTTCATGAGTAAATTTTTAAATTTGAGTTTAGATAGTGTTTGGTTAGAAAGGAGAGCTATCCAATGGTTGGGTTAAACTTGAACAGAAAATGAAAAAAAGAATTAAAAACGTAATAACAGGGAATGGAAAAATTGGTATGGGCAGGGAATTGAACCTGTGACCAAAGGGGAAAAGGTGAGAAGCTTAGCCACTGTGCCACCAAGGCACATGTGGTCTGTTTGGGCTCAAATACTATATGTATTAATTAGATTAATTAATTTAAATAAGTGGCTTAAATTAATAAATTTCAAATTAAATTTCGACGCGTAAATTCATAGAATGAATAATGAAAACTTATTATTTTGGACCTTCTGAAATTAATGGTGAGGTCCATTTTACAAGACGGAGTCTCGAAAAAATAAAATAACCGTAGAATGCCAAAATGACCAAAAAAATGCCCTACGTCAAAGGTAAGTCAAACGGACTCCGATTTAGTTAAGTAAATAGTGAATTTTTATTAATTCAAACCTACTGGACTCAACGGTGAAATCCAAATTATGAAAACAGAACCCAAAAAGTAGAGACACGTAAATGACCATTTTTCCCTGGGGTAAATTAAGTTTAAAATGGAAATCGTAAAACATAAATTAGTAAGGGAGGTATTTAGAGTAACGAGGTATAAATTCGGTAAATGATATGAAAGCTGAAACGTGTTTATTGATTTATAGGCAAGTCAAAAGGAAAGGAGGAAGTCACGGGATATTAAGACATTGATAAGGTAAGTGGATTCCTATCTTTGATACGTGGTTTCCAAGCCACGTTCTTTCCATTACTGCCAATCTTGTACTCATATATGTATTCACTGTCATTGTTTCCCACCATGGATATTGTTCTACCTGGTGGATGCCTATTGGTTAATATTGCATGACTGATTCATTTCATTGATAGCCATTTACTGTATGTTATGATGTTCCATGTTTTGTACATTCATATGGAATACTATAGAATCTTAATTTATGTTAAGTGCCGGGTTTTGTGCTCAGTCACACTACCTATCTGATGCTATCTGATTGACTGGGACCTACGGGTCAATTTATGGGACCTACGGGTCAAAAAGGACATATGGCAATTATGGCGTTTTTACGCATTAAGAAAAATGGGCATTTTATATGCATTTATGTTAATGGGGGTATGCCGGGGCCCAAAAGACCGAGGGTCTGCCAAACCCTGAACAGAGTAAAGGCATCATCCATGTTAATTGATATTGTTCTATGTTGATTGGTTTGATTCATTGGACTTGACTGTGACCGTTCCATTATGGCAGTATTTATGTTGATTGTGTTCATCGAGCCTATTCTATATTCATGCTACACTGTTACTCTTGACGGTTATTGTACGTTGTCATTCATTGGTTACTCTTGACTGTTATTGTACCTTGTCGCTCATTGGCCATTGTGGCAATTTACAGTTGACTGGAATCGTTATCATGACTGGCTATCATGTTACTTTGACTTGTATTCATTTATGTCATCCCCACTCGTATTGGGGATAGGCTTCTACTTACTGAGTTTGTAGCTCACCCCTAACTAAATTTTTCAGGTGAGAATGTTACAGAACCATAGTAGGAGATCAGGAGCTTAAGGAGACAGTTGAGGAGCATAAGAGTAATGAATGAAGTCTCTCCCATGTACTCACCACCTAAGAGTGGTTTAGGATCAGTTTATTGTTAGTTTGAAGTTTAGTCTTTGAACAATAATTGTAATAAAGCTTCCGCACTGTAATGTCATGGTTATATTATTTACTGTTATCATTGGTAAAAGAATGGAAAAAGTAGGGACGGCCATTGGGTCGGCCCCACGATACGAGATCCGCATAGGGTGGGTTTCGGGTCGTGACACTTCACCCTCTCCTATAGTGGTAGGAAGGTCGACTCTCCCCAATGGGGTGCTGAGGTTGCCATCAAAAGCTGCCATCACGGCAGTGGTGGGCTTGACGTTGTCGTGGTCTATCCCCATCTGTTTGAGCGGTTCATAGAACAGTATGTTGACAGAGCTGCCCGTATCGACCAGGACTCTCTTGGTCTCAAAGTTGGCGATTCTGAGGGTGATAACAAGGGCGTCACTGTGAGGGCAATGTACCCCTGCTAGATCTTGCTCGGTGAATTGGATCTCTGGTGCCGGCTTGAGCCTCTTTTCGACGTTGGAGATCTGTACTACGTTCAGGGCGGCTCTGGCCTCCGAGCATATCTCTTTCTTGCCCTGTTGGACATTCCTGTGATAGGGGAGTCAGCATGGAGGACGTAGATGACATGATTGTTCTGCCTCTGGGGCTCGTTTCGTCCCTCTCTCTAGTCCTGCCTCTGTTCGGGCCTCTGGTCTGGCCGCTGTTGAGGCTTGTCTTCTTGAGGGTTTTGCCTTCCGTCCTGCTCGACGAACTCCCGAAGACACCCCTTCTTTATGAGCTGCTCTATCTCATATCGGAGAGTCCTGCATGTGTTAGTTGTATGTCCATGATCTTTATGGAAATTACAATACTTACTTTGGTCCCGCAGGCTGGGATCTCCCTTGATTGGTTCCGGCCACCTCAGGTTCTCCCGATCTCGGATCTGCCGGAGTACCTGGTTTGGTGTGGTGTTCAGAGGAGTGAAGTTGGTGAACTCCCTCGGTCCGGAGTTGTACACAGCTCTGGGTGGTGTTCTTTTCTCTGGGCTCTTGGCCCTCTTTTTGTTGGAGTCTCTTCTGTGATCCTCCTTCTTGTGGTCCGCCCACTTTGAATTGTCCTTTTGGGTCTGATCTCTGCCCTTCTGGGACATGCGGTTGGCTTCTTCCAGGTTGATGTATTTTCTGGCCTGCTCCATTAATGCCGCCATATCGGCTGGAAGGCTCTTTGTCAAGGAGTCTCTGAACCCACCTTGGGCAAGCCCAGCAGTTAGGGCTGCTACAAAGAATTTCGGGCTGCAGTCAGTGATCTCCGTGAGTTCGGTGTTGAAGCGCGCAATGTAGGCTCGGAGGGATTCCTCCCTGGTCTGCTTGACGTTCAACAGGAATTCTAGTCCCCTTCTGAGCCTCCTGCTGGTCATAAACTTGTCCAAGAACTGTCTACCGAGCTCGTAGAAGCTGGTAATTGAGTTAAGAGGGAGGTTGTGGAACCACTTCAGAGCAGTTCCCTTCAAGCTGGTGATGAACGTTCGGCACATGAAGGCATCAGAGGCTCCGTGAAGGGCCATCGTATGCTGGTAATGAGAGAGATGATCTCCTGGATCTCCAGATCCATCGTACAGGGTGAACTTGGGCACCATGAACTTTCTGGGCCTCTCTTCTGACATGATGGTGTGAGTGAATGGGGTGGCTAGCCTTCCAAGCAGCCTGGCCAATTCGTCTTGTTCTGGAGGGTTCTGAGGTCCTTTTAAGGTAATTGTCCGGTCCATCGACTCGGTAATTTCCTCTACCCTCCACGGGTCTTTGAGTCTGACATCTTGTGAACCCTGCCTGACAGCCTCGGCTTCAGGGTAGTAGGGTTGATTACGCCCTTCGGACGGAGGAGGATTCCGAACCGGAGGGTTTGGTGCTGCATGAGGAGGCTCCTGCGGTGCCGGGTGTGCTCCCGAGGCCCTTGGAGTTGGGGCTCGAGTAGTGCTCTGGTAATGGATGTCGGGGACGAAGGCGGATGTTCCCTAGCTAGGGACTGTTGATGGCTGCGGATCTTGGCCAGCGCGAGGAACGCCTGAGGGGTGCCTAGGCTGGTTAGTTGGAGCCTGCGCATGAAGTTCTTCGTTCTCTGTAGCAACAGGAGGTTGCGTTCCTGCAACGAAGTTGACCGGCGGGCTAGGAGAACCCGCCGCTTGGTTCTGCGTAAGTGTCGCCAGTGTTCTAGTGATGGTAAGCAATTGCTCCTGCACCAGTTCATTGTGTCGTTTTATTGCTTCGATCTCTTGTCGCATAGGATTGGCCGCTGGCCCCCTTGTGCGAGGAGCAGGCGGCTGACGTTGAGCGTTTTGCGAATTCTGAGTATTCTGTCGTGGTCGGAGATTTGGTGCCATGGTTTTCCGGTAGGGAAAGAGATGAGTTTTACGAATAGAGCACTTGGAGATTAGTCATTCCCACAGACGGCGCCAAACTGATGCTGCACTTTTCGGCTCGCAATAAGTATGGACTCCGTGACCTGTAGAACACTCAGAAAGATGATCAGAGGACCACCGGATTGGCTCCGGCGGTAGCCGCTCCGATGCTTAAGTAAGTAAAAGAATTGAAAGACTGTATTGAAAGCCAAAGAATGAGTATAAGAAATAAGGCGTACCTTTAGGGTTTAATTTATAAGCCGTGGCTTTCCCAAGTTGATTAGGATTCGAAGCCATGAATATAGGGATTTGATCATCGGAGATTGCAGTTACCTTTCATAGAGATAGCCATAGATGCCATGAATATAGGGATTTGATCATCGGAGATTGCAGCTACCTTGCATAGAGATAACCATAGATGGTAGTTTCCTTGTTGAAGACTGCTTCCTTGTTAAAGACTGCTTCCTTATTCCCTGCTCGGCACCCGCTAAAGCGGTGACGAGTTCTGGAGTGTTGGTCTGGACCCTGTGATCTGTTTTAGATATATATATGTTCGGTCACTTCCGGCCTTATATAATGATCTGGATGCTTGAGCTTTTAGTCATTGGCTGAAATGAGAATCATGTTGGCCGAGCATAGGTCGGACTGTGGTCACACGTGTCAAGTGTTGATTGGCCTGTTCTTTTATGGTATATCATCTTTGTATCCTCCAAGTTTATGTATTTTCATGCTCGTTTCATTTGTGTTGCTATATCGACGGGAGGATTCTTTGTCAAAGAATCTTGGAAGCGTCCAGGCCTTAGGCCAGAGGTGAGAGCTGCTACTAGGAAGTTCGGGCTACAATTCGTTATCTCTATGAGCTCGGTATTGAAGCGAGCGATGTACTCCCTATGTGACTCCTTGTTTGCTTGCTTTATGGTTAGCAGGAACTCTGGTCCCTTCCTGAGCTTCTTGCTAGTAAGGAATCGATCAAGGAATTGCCTGCTGAGCTCGTAGAAATCGGTGATCAATTCTTGGGGGTAGTTGTGGCAACCACTTTAGAGGAGTACCTTTGAGGCTTGTTACAAAGGATCAGCACATGAAGGCATCAGTAGCCCCCATGTAGAGCCATTGTATACTGATAGTGGGAGAGGTGGTCTCTAGGGTCCTCAGACCCGTCGTAAAGGGTGAACTTCAGGACAACGAACTTTTTTGGCCTCTCTTCTGCCATTATGGCAGAGGTGAATGGCGTAGCGAATCTCTCTAGTAGCTTTCCCAGTTCATCTTGCTCTAGAGGGGCGTGGGTATCTTTGGTAGAGACGGTTTGTTTTAGGGAGTCTATTATCTCAGTCTTTTGAGCAACTCGGGGCAGAGCTGGTTGTGGATTTGGGCCCTGCTGTTGGCCTTGTTTTACAGCTTCAGTCCCTATATTCAAGGGATAAATTCGTCCAATAGTGGCAGGAGGACGTTGCCCTCCTTAGACTGGGGGAGCTGGAGCCCGTGGAGGCTGAAACTCTGGTGGCGTTAGATTGGCCCCTAAGGCTGCTGGAGTTGGGATCCTTCTTCTACTTTGATAATGGACAACAGGGTAAAAGGCGGGCATCCCTCTCTCTATTGCGGTTGATGTATGGGGGTCAGCCCCTATGTGAGTGGTACCATGGGGGTGTACCGACTGCACATTGGGGGTCTCCTCATTGGAAGGTCCTCCACCCATGGTGGTAGTGGGAGGCTGAGCCCTTTCATTAGTAACATTGGTAAGAGGTGGATGAGGGATATTGCTCTGCTGAGTCTAGGCCAACGAAGCCAGAGCTTGGGACATGGGAACAAGCTGTCCTGCATCTAATCAGATTGTCGTTGAATCTAGTCAAGTTACTGTTGTAAGTAACTGGATGTTTGTCTCCTTCCTCTTCTAGCGGGAGGCTGGTTTCGGGGGTTTTGAGAACTTTTTCTTGGACGAAGATTGGAAATTGGTTTTTTAGAAGAAAAAGACAAAAGAGTTGCTCTTATCGAAGAAGAAAGTTAGTAGAAACGATTTTCATTTCTATAGACGATGCCAAACTAATGTTACACTTCTTGATCAGTGGACTTCCGCTCTTCGTCTCCTATCAAGAACTCAAAAAGATCAGAGGGCCACCAGGTAGGCTCCGATGGTAGCCGCTCTGATGATAAAGTTAGTAAAATAAAAGACTATAATTGAAAAGAATTGATTGAATGTAATTGAAAAGTGCACCTTAGGGTTGTATTTATAGGTTGTAGATTTTCTAAGTTGATTAGGATTTGGAGTCCCAAGAATAGGGATTTGATGATATCCGAGAATAGCAGTTACCATGTTGAACTCTATTTCTTTACTCCAAGGTCAGTAGGGCATGTAAGGCGGTGAGCAGCTCAGGACTCTTTCATGTGTGTACCTAGTATGTCCAGCTTTAGAGGGAGGACTAGAGATCTTGCACCATTCCGAACAAAGAGGTTCTGAACCTTGTGTGCTTGTTTGTTCTGGATAGGAGAGCTTTTCTTGGTCTGTGTACGCAGGTGCTCTGTATATACACGTGTCATGCTAGGACTGGTCTGTCCTTTTGTGGTATATTAGTAACCATACCAGAACCTTTTACTATATTTGTGAACGTTGGTTTAAATTGCTCCTCACTTCCTTTGCTGTAAGCCAGCCTTCCGCTATCAACTTTATCGCCTCCTCCTCAAACGTTTCTACCAGTACTCCCCCTAGGATGACTTGATTTTAGGAGACTAGGTATAAATGTAGCTCTCTAATTATCTATTCTTCTGCTAAACTTCGCCATTTTCTCCTCCAACTTCTTGTTTCTACACTACAACCCATTTCCTTTCGGCACTGTAATGTTTGCAGCTACCGAACAATCATATCAGATGAATCCAAACATTAACCTAGTACTTGCTCGTATTTTTACGTGAATGAAAGCAATCTTGACCACCCCAAACTTCATAAATAATCCATGTAAACTCTCCAATTATCTAGTATATTTTCCACAAAGATTGTGAACCAACCATTCCCAAACCCTTCCTTACCTAGGTTTTCCTTTCTTTTCTGCTTGTTGGATTGTGCCACATCATCTGTCTCTAGCTCCTCTGGTCTATATATAAGGGCCTTCTCTCCCTCTCCTTAACACCTGGGTTTTAAGGATCGAGCTAACTTAGAGTTGGGCTTCTAATTTTCAACATAGTATCAGAGTCAGGCCAGAGCTCTAACTTTGGGCTAGCTGCACGAGGCTGCTCACCTACTTTCCCTTCGTAGGCAATGTGGTCCAGGTGGCGTGTTGGATTGTCCCACATCGCCCGTCTCTAGCTCCTTTGGTATATATATAAGGGCCCTCTCTCTCTCTCTCTCTTTCTCTTTCTCTCTCTCCTTAATACTTGGGTTTTAAGGATCGAGTTAATTTAGAGTTGAGCCTCTAATTTTCAACACTGCTTGTAGATGACTGGCACCCACCCATCACCTCCCTTTATTCTTGCCTCACCCATAAACTCCAAGAAGATTTTTCCTATTTAATCTAATTTATTTATACACTTAAAGCGACTAAAAGAAGAAAGCCAAAAATTGACATTCTGTTTTTCAATACGTGTATGAAAACACAAAAAGAAGTTTAGAATATTGTTTTTTCAATTCCTATAGATCAAATTTAACTTGTAGTCAAAACTAAATTGTAACTAAGGTCATTTTTAAATATTTACAAAGATCAAATCTAAATTTAATACAATCCTAAGGTCAAGTTTCTATTGTGTAATGCGTGATATGCATGAAATAATTACCTTGAATTACACAATTCTTCACACTTGACTATACTCGTGAGGTTAGAGACTAGCGATATCCACACGACTCAACAACTACTAGTCAAAAGAATTACATATTTTGAAAAACAATTACCAATATAAAATTATACAACTTCTTCTAACAAAATGAACCTAATGTGTATGCACGACTTGCATGTGTATTTCTACCTTTCTTGGAGTAATTCTGAAGATTTCATGATCTTGTCGAACTTAATTATTTTAAGAAGTACGAAGTTGTAATTAAGTATGCTTCGACCAAGTCTTTACAAATTTGATTGACTAGTAGCAAGACTCAATTAACCCTACCAATTACAAACTCAATACAGAGAATTTTGGAATGAATGACAACATATAACTTAGAGGAAAATTTCATAGTTGTTCCTAGCAAATTTTTCTCATGATCTCCCCCTTTTGCAATTCATAAAAAAATATAATTTTTTTTTTTACAATTCCCGACCAATTACATTTTGTCAAAACCAAAAATCAATACAAAGATTACTAAACCAAAATCAATACTTGACAAATAAAATTTTACAATATCCATGATTTTTTAAATTTTGAAGAGCTTTCTTGAAAGTTGGGCCAAAGTTACGGATATTTAGTTAGATTATTTTTGAAGAAAAAAATAGTAAAAGAACATTTTTGTCCAATAAAAAATAATGAACTTAGTAAGTTACTGAGTCTAGAGTTAGACATGTTGATAATTTTATTATTTTTTGGCACACTTTTGACTGAAGGACCCTAATATATATATATATATATATATATATATATATATATATATATGGCTTGTCATGTTTTGATCTTGCAGTGCAAATGACAAACACCTGCCAAAGTCCATTATTATATTTTGATTATCGAGTTAGACATCTCCCCTGACTAATGGAAGGAATGTCATCATTCAGTGAAAGAGCACCGATAGAATCTTGCTACATAAAATATCATTCATATTTCACCTATCAAATTATTTTATCTATAACAATATCGTTGTAATGTAGCATTCTCATCTTTCACGTTTTTTATTATATTCTACTTGACACTTTTTTTCATGTTCAGTTTTTCAATCTAAAAAGTTAAGTTATGATTAATTTATATATTTTTGTACATGTGATATGCATATTTGTCTATACAATTATGATTAAATGCAAGATTGGAGTGGTGTGATTATGATAAGAGTGTGAAAGAAAGAAATAACTAAAATAAGAAAAAATATTAAAAATTTTAAAAATAGAAATATTTTAATTAAAAGTATAAATCAAAAACTCTAAACTTAAGCAACAATATGGTAAAAGGACAGCTCCAAACGATAACCGCAACTCTAGAAAATTAAACAGCACATTATTACCAAAAATAGTAGAAACCCGTTTTTGAAGGCCAAAACGAAAGAATTTACCTGAAAAACGGCATATGTCCTAATAGAGTTAGAATATTGATCAGCACATCGATTTCAAGTCATCCATCGAATTTCATGCAATTTTGACAATTCTAACATTGCATGCAATTCTGTACTAAAAATTGAATTCTTCAACAATTTGTTATAATTGAATTCTTCTGCAATCAATTTTACATCATAATGAGAAAGCAGAACCGAGGAAATAGGTTGAGAACAATCAGAAAAAAGCCCCGGAGAGGAAGGCTTAAAAAAAGAAGCCAAAGGAAGCCAGGGATCCATCCAAGCACGGATTGAAGATCCCTGCCTAATAAGCCACCCCCAACCTGGTAACAATAACTATTCGCCTTCCACGATACTTTTCCAAACCCATGAAGAACCATTTCTAGCAGAGGCAGTGAGAAAAGAACCATGACGAAAATATTTACCTTACAATAACTAAGGAGACGAGGGATGAAGGGTGTTGTAAAATACGCCAAAGCTTGCTTTGCAAGAAGAGTAAGATTAAAGGCAAAAATATCACGAAAACCAAGACCTCCATGAAGCTTTGAATCTCCCAATTTTTTCCAGTTCACCCCATGGATTTTCTGTTCATTGGATTTCTGCCCCCACCAAAAGTTACTTATTCGAGAAGTGATCTCCTTGCATAATTGGTTGGGAAGTTTAAAACAGGACATGGCATAAAAAGGAATTGTTGTAGCAACCGCTTTAATATCTGCCTCTCTCCTAGCAGGCGATGGTAGTTTTTCTTTCCAGTCTTGGGTTTTAGACTCCGCCTGTTCAAGAATAGAAGAAAACAAATCCTTCTTGGATCGCCCAATGATTGCAGGCATGCCCAAGTATTTCTCATGACCAGTAATACCATTAATACCCAGTTGATGAGATAAAAGCTTTCGAAATTTCCCTGGAGTATTACCACTAAAAAATAAAGCAGATTTCTGGAAATTTATTTGTTGCCCTGAAGCTCTCCCATAATATGCCAGAAGTCGCTTTAAAAATGCACACTGGAAAAAGGAAGCACGAATAAATAGGAAAGAATCATCAGGGAAGAATAAGTGGGATATTGGGATGCCCCCTGAACGAACAGGAATACCATCCATCTCCCTATGATTGTCTGACTCTTTCAATAACACGGATAAACCTTCAGCACATATTAGATATAAAAGGGAAGAAAGAGGATCGCTCGGGTGGAGTCCCCGAGTTGGAAAAACATTACCTTTCATTGCCCCATTACCAATTACAGAATACGACACTATAGAAACACATTCCATAATCCAATGGATCCACTGCTCAGCATAACTCAACTGACGCATCATAGCTTAAAAAAATCCCTATTTCACCTGATCGTAAGCCTTACTCATATCCAACTTTAGCGCCATATATATCATATCGCTTATCTTTCCGTCTAGATTTCAAACTGTGAAATAATTCTTGAGCTACAATAACATTATTTGATATTTGACATTATTTCAAAATGTGAAATAATTAACGGATAGAAAAGGTTTAGTTGTGTGATTGAATATTTTCATTGAACTGATTTTTTAATTGATCATTAAACTTAATTCAATCCCATGCAGTTAATTGAAATTAGGAATTTATTTCATATTTGACTATTGTCACATTATTCAAATTAGATTGGTTAATTTAAAAGTTGTAAGATTAATTAAAAAAAAAAAGTAACAGACTTATTCATCGACTCTAAATCTGATTAGAGATATCAGTACTTCCCTCTTAAAAATGTTTAATGCGTGTGTGTTTATACACACACACACACACACCCACGTATATATGTATGTATATATCTGTGTGCTTGCACAATATTATTCCTTTCTTTTTTTCTCCCAAAATCCAAACAGCGTCTAAAATCTATATTCTAATAAATGTGAGATGGCTCGGCCATGCTCATGATCACGTGCCTTTGACGTGAGCACATTCACAAGCAACCACCCACCATGGACCACTAAGACCATCCCAATGTATCAGATCCGTCATAACATGGTGGGACATTTGGGGGCCCTTGTTGCCTCGACTTTGTGCCACAAACAAAGCTGGCATGCCTTCATTCAACTTTATTTGCCCCTTACCCCAAACCACCAAGTCAAATTTTGGCTCTGCAAGCTCCAAATGCACTTCCACCTACTTGCTTCATGTGGGACATCAACAATATATACATAAAGATTTTTTTGTGCGATTCTGGTTTATGAAATAGACTCATCATGCTTTACCATGTAGATGAATTATCTGATAAGTAAAGGAGCCAAAAAACATTTTCTATTTAAGTGACAAAATGTGATTGGTTTCATAAACAAAAAAAAATTACTCTATATATACATAGACGATGAGAATTTAGTCACCAAAGTGGGGTGAAAATGGGGTCTCACCATGCTTCCATCAGAAACCCTCATCCAACAAACTATGAGTCTTAAAAGAGGGAATTGGAGTCTCTCCATTTCATTTAGACTACAAGTGCGAGTCCCACAAGTGATGGGGTTTCACATGCGGTGAATCTCACATTTTGTAAAAGTTGAACATCTCCATTTAATTTGAAATAGAGAAACACCAAACCCTTACAAGAGTTTTGACAAAGAACATTTAACAACCAGACTTTTAATAAACTATTACGACACACATGAAATACTATTATTAGTAGGACAAGTAAAACGTATAGCCGTCAATGGAGAATTTTTCTATTATGGATGAAAGCATCTTTCTTTCTATCATTTTTTAAAAAGTTGACAAATTCAACATATATATATATATATGTATATGTAAAAGATTGAAAAAAATACTAAAAAGTTCCTAGAATAAATTTTTCAATCTAAAAAGTTCATGATTAATTTTTTTTTATCTAAGAGACTCAAATAAAAAAAATTTATTACAAAAAAATCTAATGATAAATTTTCATCTTAACACCGTTAAAATTTTTTATTGATTAGACTAAAATAGCCTTCAAAATATATTTAAAAAATATTAAATAATTCATTTCTTCAACAAAAAAAGAACATAACATTTTTATTTATTTATGTAGAAGGCCTAAAAAATAAATTTTCACTTCATGAAATGTTATCATTTTTTTTGGATTGAAGAATTTATTTTATATACTTTTTACTATTTTTTTTCTAAAATATATTTTAAAAATTATTTGAATTTAATCAGTAATATTTTTTAACAGTGTTAAAATAAAAGTTTACTATTAGACTTTTTTTTGTAGTAAAAATTTCTTATTGGGGACTTTTAGATATGAAAAATTAATCATAGACTTTTTAAATTAAAAAATTTATTTTATAAACTTTTTAATATTTTCCCTAAAAGATTAGACATAAAAAATATTAACATATCAATTGAAAGCATAAACTTTAAATTTGTCCACACACACACACACACACACACACACACACATATATATATATATATATATATATATATATATATATATAACACAAAAGATTTGTTGTAGATTTTAGATACATGAGATCACCTGCAAACTAAATTATTACATGCAATCACAAGATGGTAAATTTATCATAACAAATACACGTGAGTTGTGTCAGTTGTAAAATTATTCCTTCTTTATTTTTGCTTATCACCTGATTTCAAGAGTTTCATTGTCATTTTTTGAGCCTTTGTCTATGAGTTTGGAGGTAATCTAACAAATTATTAGTATACCAGTCTTGTTTATTCCTGTCAGCAAACAGTCTGCTCATTTCCTTGGCTTTGTCCCTGTACATCTTCCCTTCTTCCTCGACCATTACCAGCCTGAGTGAGTCCGCCACTGAGTCCCTCGTGAACGACCCATCTCGATCGTCTCTCGGTATCGGATACGCCATTTTCTTCTCTTCCAACACCCTCGCATTCAATCCTTGTTCAGCCAAGAACGTCAACAAAATAAGAGCCCTCTCAAACTGTAATCCCTCCACCACTGAACCCCAGCCCGAATGAGTCAAGAACCCACCCACTGAGTCGTGACTCAGTATCTTGAATTGAGGCGCCCAACTCGTCCACACCAATCCACGTCCTTTAGTTCTCTCCTCAAACCCGTCAGGTAACTCAATAAACTCAGTATCCGCCAACCCACGTCGTTTCCTAAAAACCCAAAAGAACGGTAACTTGGAGAGCTCCAACCCAAGAGCTATCTCAGTGAGTTCGGCCTGACTCGGTTTTGCCTCGCTCCCGAATGCAACGTAAACCACTGACCCTTTGACTTGCTTGTCAAGCCACTGTTTCATGGCCTTCCATTCATCGTTCTTGTCATCGTCACCTCCATCGTACGCCGTTGCCGGTAGCTGACCAACTGGTATAACCGGTTTCCGGTAAATCTCTTCAAGAAGTTTCAACCATTCTGGCTCGAAATCATAACAGCTTCTCAAAGCGAAAGCGTCACAGCCTTGAATACTCGCTCCAACGCGATGGGTTACTGGAACGTTTTCATCGTCTCCGGTAACGTCGTCGAAAACACGCAAAATCTCAAAGAGCCGAAACGCAACGGTCGATTTAAAAGGGATCCACTTGGGTGGAACTGTGAAGTCCTCCGGTTTTGTGCGAGCATCTTGATTCCCCATCAAAGATGATACAGGCCCCAAATAGCACATGGAGGAGGCAATGAATATACAAAAGTAGACACTGGAAATGCCGAGTTCAGCTGCTATAGGGCCTAACCAGTAAGGGGCAAAGTCATAAATTACCCAATCGGGAGCAGAGGATTGTAGAAACTGGGTCATGGGTTGTTGCAGGAGATCGTAAGCAGTCTTGAGGTACTTGACTTTGTCGTAGGGAAGGTCGATGGTGGCCTCTGCGTTTTCCGGGAGATTGTCGACGGTGGGTAATGGAAGCTTGACAAAATTTATCAGAGGGGATAAATTTGGAGGCAATTTTGGGAGGCGATCGATGTTTCTTGGGGTGGATACAAAGAAGATTTTGTGGCCCTTTTGGGCGATAAGCTTGGCGACCTCTAAGAATGGAATCATGTGACCGAAGGCTAGCCATGGGAACATCACTATATGCAACTTGCCATCGTCGGTCATGAATGGAGGAGGGATCGACTCCATGCTATTCTGGTGAAGTTGAATGATAGAGAGACGGGACTGATGTAGAGGACGAAGAAACTTAGATGTCTTATAAAGGAAAAAAACACAAGTGACAAAATTGCGACTATCTACATTTCAACGATCACCAATGAGTGACGCAATAGGACGCAATTGAAGGATTCCCAATAGCACCTTCCCAAGATAAAATATGAGTGGCGCAACAAAAACACGTGATTTTATGCATGGATATACCACCTGATGCTACACATGCATACATACATACAGACATGCATATATATATATATATATATATATATATTGTGTATAAGGGCGGACTTGAAATTCTATCGAAATACACGTGTACTTGTATTATAAGTCTCGAATTTGGATTACATTTGTATAAAAAAAAAAAAAATTTGTCTTCTTAAATGAAACTTCAACTTTGACATGCATGCATGCATGCATACATACATACATACATACATACATATATATATATATATATATATAACAATGAAAAAAAAGAAGCTAAAAAACCTTACAAATAATGTGGACCGCACAAATATTACCAATGAATTGATGCCTCATGACATTAGAAAGAAGAATTTTTTTCCTTTTTGAACCACAAATTGATTTGATGATGAAAGGTCAAATAATGTGAAACTAATAATTTATGGAACAAGTATCAGAGAAAAAAAGAAATAGGGTTATAAAAAGAGTAACAATATTTATGTTTACGAGAATAATTATATTTTTTATTATATAAAAAATAAGATTATAACGTATTTATATTTTATTTCAGTTAAATCTTAATTATATATATATATAATTTTACTTATTACAATAATATAAGTCATATCTCTAACATTTTTTTATATGATTAGTTGCTTTCTAGTATTTAAAGTAAAATATTTTGGTCATCGACAGAATTATATTAATTATAGGAAAAATGATTGGTGATGTATGATAAAATGACAAATATATCCAACGCATGACACGTGTATGTACAGAGCTTTTCAGGGTACAGATCAAGAAAGATCGTTTTATCCAGATCAAACAGGCACGAAGGTTCAGAGGTATATGATTCATAACATAGTACCGTCTTCCATAACCTACCGACTTTAGACTAAGGTAACAGAGTTCGATACAGCAACTATTATCTTTAGATATCTTCAAATCCCTACTGTCATGACTCCTAATCACTACAGGAAAAAGCCACTTTTAGCGACACACGAATAATACCAATATGCATCGCTAAATAGTTTTAGCGACGCCCAAGTGTGCGTTGCCAAGTGCGTCGTTCATAATCATGTCACTAATACTATTAGCGGCATGCACACGAATAGGCGTCGCTAAAAGTCACTATTAGCGACGCACACTGTGTGTCGCTACTAATCAGGAGTGGTGTCGCGAAATACTATACAGAGAACGCAATGGGCGTCGCTAATAGTTTGTTATTGGAATTATTTAGCGACGACTTCTGTGAGTCGCTAAGAGTAATTATTAGCGATGCTCAGAATACGTCGCTAGTAGTATATTTTTAGCGACGCTTGTGAAACGTCGCTAAAACCAATATTTAAGTCTTTTAGCGATGACTTTTTGTGCATCACTTAAAGTTACTTTTTTTTTTGGCTACTTTGGACCTAATTTTTTTTTTAAGTGTTTTATTCCTGTTTAAAACCTGTATCAATTATCCTGATATAAAATAATTCTAAATATTCTAAAATGAATATATTAAAAGACAAATACATTCATATATATATATATTAATAATTACTTACAATTGTAAAAGTATAATTTCTTAATAAATACAAAAAATAAAAAATTGTACTAAAAAAATGTAACTATAGATGTCCATGAAAAGAAAAAAAAAACATAGAAAAATAGTAAGTCCCGATGCAGAATAGAAAGATAGCAACGCAATAATCCTGATCAATTTGACATATAGATCAAATGATATATATTAGAACACTAATTAAATATAAATGAACATAAAATGTGAATATATACATTTTTTTGTATGCATAAATAGTAAGAACGACATAAGTAGCATAAGTTGCAAACCAATGATCCAAACTGAGTGCTGTAAGTTCGTCCAAGTCTATTTTGTCATTTGTGAGGTGTGTGATGAGGTTTCAGACTTGTTAGGCTGCTATCCGGTGTTTTGGTCCGTCAAAACCCCAAAATTGGTCTTTTTGAAGCACAAAGTTGCATAAGTTTCAAACCGGTGATCTGAACCGTGTATCGTAAGTTCGTGCAAGTCTATTTTATCATTTTTAAGGTGTGTGATGGGGTTTTGGGCTCGTTAGGTTGATATTCAGGGTTTTTGGTCCGTTAAAACCTCAAAATGAGGCTTTTTGGAACGGAAAGTTGCATAAGTTTGAAATCGGTGATCCGAACCAAGTGCCGCAAGTTCGTACAAGTATAGTTTATCATTTGTGAGATGTGTGATGGGGTTTCGGAGTCGTTTGGCAGATATCTAAAATTTTGGTCCTTCAAAACCCCAAAATGGGTCTTTTTGTAGCAGAAAGTTACATAAGTTTCAAACCGGTAATCTGAACTGAGTGCCGTAAGTTTGTACGAGTCTATTTTATCATTTGTGAGGTGTGTGATGAGATTTTGAGATCGTTACACCGATATTCAACATTTTGATCCTTCAAAACCCCAAAATGAGTTTTGTTAGAGTGGAAAGTTACATAAGTTTCAAACGGTTAATAGAATCGATGAAATTAAGTAAGTTCGTGCAAGTCTTTTTTTTCATATAAATGTGTGATGGGGTTTCTAGGCCACTAGGCCAAAATCTGATTTTTTTTTTTTTACATAACGCTTTCTATAAATAATAAATCCACCAAAGTAATTTTAAAAACTTACTAAGGTTGAACAGAGCCTCCCTGTTGGCTGAGGAATGTCTGCATAAGAGACTCTAGCTGAGTTGTGCGAGCATGGAGGTCTTTCACCATATGCTTCAGCTCTGTATTACGTTTTTCAACTGCTTTAGGTCTCTAGGTGGCTTCGCGAAACCTAGCTTCGCTCTCGATGGTAAAAGATGATGATGTCGGCTGCATCCCACTCCCTAAGCCACGCACATATCCGAGCCTCTTGCTCAAAACAGTCTCCCGTATCTGGTCATCGATCGGCGGATCCTCACCCTCAAGGGTCGGTTGAGCATGTAGCTGGACCATCTCCTTCTATAAAAACATACATAAATGTTACTACTTTTTTGACTTTGGATTAATCATAAATTAGTAATACTGGTATATATACGTAAATAAATTACATAAAGCCGCTGAGCTTCAGGCCCAGTCCAACGCTTCTAGGGTTGTAGTGCGACCTGTGCCACAAATCAATCGGGCTTGGTGGATGCACTGGTCTCCTGGTCTCGCTGTAGCAAATTAACAATAGTTTGTGAAGATTGATTTCGTTAAAAGATAATACAATAACAACTTAACTTACCATCTCATGCCTATACCGTACAAAAGATTGTGATCCACCACAGTGAGTTACTTTTTGCTTGTTTCTGCTCTCTCTATTTTTCTTACTAAGTTCATACATTTGGCCAAAACAAAAAAAGCTAGTTTAAATGACAATGATTTATCATACAACAAAATTAATTTTGACAATTTTTACCTGAAATGCATTATTAGCGAATTGGTCACATAGTAACATCCAATCCTCCACCGTCACCCCTTTATAGGGTCTGTCGCGATGATCTCTATCGTTTGCCAACTCTGCCTCGTAGTGCATATGGAGCCTGTGTTGATAATCCCTAAAATGGACTCCCAAGTAATGGTCCACTGCCTTCACGACATGAGGCAGGTGGAGATTGACGTTAAACTTCACTTGTAAAGCATTTCATTATCAAAACATTACTTCATTAGATATGTTAAAATTAAATTGAATACAATAATAAAAGACATACCATGATATGGAGTGGGGCATGTAGCCGGCAAATAATGCCGACCTTTGTGGTGAACTGTTGTGCCCACCCACCAACGGGTTTCAACAAGGTATCTCAATCTGAAGTTGGGCGCCCCTTGCTGCCTCCATCTAAACCTGCAAACTGCGGTTCTTCGACCTACCGCGCCCTCATCTAGAGGTGGTGACCAAAGCTTTAGAAGAAATAAAATAAAAAAAATTTGTACCATATTTATATAATCATTAATAAAAGAGGAACTATGCATACCATCGATGGCAGGATCAGTCGACCCTGTAGATGAAGGGGAAGGGGTCGATGGGTCCGACGGAGTTGTGTGTCTGCGTGACGCTAGGTCCAACCATATCTAAAAGAAAGTTTAAAAATAAGATTTCCATTACATCATAAAAATAAAAATCCATTACATCATAAAAATGAATATCTATTACATCATAAAATTGAAAATCCATTACATTATAAAACTGAAAATCCATTACACTTGATCCTAACACATGTAACACCTATTACAATTATTCATCTGAGTTTGTATCATCATCTATTCTTAAAATTTCTTCATTCTTAGTATAATACTCTAACAATGTATCATCATCAAAATCATTTTCCTCGTCATCATCATTATTAATGAAAGTTACATCCCTCGGATCTAACTGTCTAGTATTAGTGACATCGAAAGCTGCGACATGATCTGGTTCTACATCAGTTCTATTCAACCGATACGAAATAACATCTTTTTTATCATGGCAAACAATACCATCGTAGGCAGATTGAGACTCTTCTTGTAGTGCCTTCTCAATCCTCTCCAAATCTTCCTCTCATTCTTCAACTTTTAGTACATCATAAACATTTCTAGACTTTATTTTTTGGACAACATGCCAATCACCTCTGATTTTTGTGTCCTTCAAATAGAAAACTTGTTTTGCTTAAGATGCCAATACATACAGATCATTTTTACACGTTATACGTGACGTATTAACACTTATGAAGTGTTTATCGATTTGCATTCCAGTCTTCTTGTTACTTACATCCCACCAATCATATTTAAACAGATACACAGAATGACCGAAAGTAGTAATATAACAGTATGATATTTTATAAAACACTATAATACTTTACACTTTGTCTTGCTTCATAACCTCCTTAAACCGTTATTCTACGTTCGCTAGCGCACCTCACGTTCCTTCGTGGGAAATTGAGCACTATCAACAATTAAACCAGTGTAGCGGGATATTCTTTGATTAGGGCCACATGCCAAGGAATATATTTAATTGTATGCCTTAGGAGATTTTTGGTTGCGTAATAGCTTCATCCATTAATTTAATATAAGTACAAAATTAATTGAATACAAATGTATTAACTAATTCAATTCCAATTAATTGAAACCTATACTTACACGTTTTTCGAACCACTTTGGAAATAAATTTTGTTATCTTTGCTCTAAATCAGTATCAGTAACATGTTTTCTCTGAAGCTCAGTTGTATGCTCACTACATAAGATGAGATATGTTTTATGTAACTTACATTTATGTACTAACGTAGTATTGCGATGATTTTGATAAACTTACTAAAAATATGACAATGTCTCATCGCAGTTGTTGAGCACAGTATAGTGGGTTTTTTCTAAGTCTTTAGGATTATACCATTCATATATACGGGCACATATTAGTCGCACATTTTGATTAAATACCGTAAGGCCAGTTTGTTGCTACCTTAGACATCTATCATAATTTCGTTCTTTGTGATTAAACCTTGTCTCAATATTTTCAAGATGCATAGAGCAGAACGTGAGACATTCAGCATCAATGTACGCCTCAGCAATTGACCTTTCCTGTCGTAATTTGTTACACACATATTGCTTCAATGTGTGCAAATATCTATTTTAATAATTAATTAGTTATAAATTAAAATAGTTTGGATGAATAGATAAGACAAAAATTAAAATTTCTTGCACCTTTCTATTGGATACATCTAACGGTATTGGACAGGTCTGCCAATTTTTGCCTCATGCGACAAATGCATAGCTAAGTGGACCATTACATCAAAGAAAGTTGGAGGAAAAATATTTTCCAACTTATAGAGGATCACGACAAACGTCCCTTTCGAGCTTTTCCAGTACTTCCAACTTCAACGTCTTGGCACTTAATTCTCTAAAGAAACAGCCCAACTCAATCAATGTCATTGATATGCCATCAGTGAGATATCCATGTATTGCAATCGAAAAAGTCGTTGTAAAAGGACATGGCAGTCATGGCTCTTCAATTCAGATATTTTTCCACCTTTAACATTTACACATCAGGATAAATTCAATGCATATCCATCTGGGAACTTCACCGATTTAAACCACTCGCAAATCCTTATTCACTCATTAGATGATAACGTATAGCATGTAGGAGGCACGATATATTTATCAGTGCTACGTATTAGGTGTAACTCTTTCCGTATTCCCAGCTCCTGCAAGTCCAACCGGGCTTTAATAGTATCCTTCGTCATCCCTTTAATGTTCATTGAAGTTCCTAGCACAATATCACAGATGTTTTTCTCGATGTGCATAACATCCAATTGTGCCTCAACTTAAGGGTCTCCTAGTACAGAAACTAAAAAAATATGCTCTTTTTCGTCCAATTTAACTCTATATTAGTACGCTTCCTCTTCTTAGTACCCGGTATCTTCCCAAACCTCACTAGTTGGATAAATGCCAATTACGCCAACCCGTCTTTCCTAGACAACAATGGAGGTGACAATCTGCACTCAATTTTTCTATCAAACAGATGCTTCTGCCGATTTCGCCAGCCATGTGATGGCAGTAGAAAACAACGATGGCACATGTAGCATATCTTTTTTCCAATGGACAAATGTAAGGAACATACATCCTTATTGCAAACCGGACATGCTAGATACCCCTTAGTGCTCCACCCAGACAAGTTCCCATATATAGAAAAGTCATTTATCGTCCACAGTACTGTTGCATGCAATTGAAATGTGTCATTCTTAGAGACATCGTATACCTCCATCTAACCTCCCACGATTCCTTCAAATCATCGACTAAAGGATGCAATTACAAATTAATTTCATTACTTGGAGACTTCGGCCCTTAAAATAAGCAATGACATGAAGATAAATGGTTCTTTCATACATTTCCACGGTGGCAAATTATATGGCACAAGCAATACCGACCACATGCTGTAGGCATTACTCATGTCACTGAATGGATTGAAACCGTCGCTAGTTAGTCCAAGTCGTACATTACGCGGCTTATTTTCAAACCATTAGTGATTTCTATCAAACTCAGCCCAAGTTTGAGAATCTATCGGATGCCTAAATATATTTTTCTCAGTAACATGCTTCTCTTGATGCCACCACATCTTTTTGCCATTTTCTGAGACATGTATAACCTTTGTAACCTCAGTTTTAAGGGAAAATATCTCAGCACCTTGTACGAAATTGGTGTGCTGTCACACGCAACCGAAAAAAATAAAACCTAAACTCCTAAAAATACATGTAATAATATGAGTAAGGATCGTTCCCACAGAGAGTATCTAGCCTAGTTTTATGGCGGGTTTGAGTATAATGAAAACAATTTTAAGAAAAACAACTAAGGAACAATTCAAATTAAAGTATCAAAATCAATCAAAAGAACAAACCTTGGTCTAAGTCAACATCCACCATCGGAATTTTGCAACTAATCATCAATACAAGTATATATCAATTCACACTTTGAATATTCATCGTTGGAACTATTTTCCTATCTATCCTTAGTCGTAGTTAATTAGAAAATAAGCGATCTAATTAACCCTAACTACTAAACAACCCGAGACAAGGGCTAAAGGTGTAATCTAGTAGCAGCTTTAAGAATTAGAAAGATCAATAAAGCTAAACAACAAAAGCACAAACAATTGTATTTAATTTAGTCGAACGGTCTTCCTAAGATCTAGTAATTTCTGACACAGCAAATCATTAATCTTAGTTGCTTCACAAATTAGAGGGATCAAACAATTACGGATTTGATATCTAACTGTTGTGTCCACTTTGAGTCCCACATCGAATAGGAGTCGGGCACTAGCGTCGCTTATAAGCCCCAATCGTCCTCTCCCTTGCATCAGGCCTTTTCTGCCCAAGAAAAACAAAGCCGTGAGGGCTCTTAAGCCCAAAGCGGACAATATGGTGCACGCGGAGCCTACTATGTGCCAGGACGAAAAAGTGCAGCACTAGTTTGGCACCGTCTGTGGGAACGCTTGGGCCACGTGCCTCGTTCTTGTGCTTTACCAGTCCCGACTGGGGGAGTAGCTTTTGTGCCATTTTGAATCCCACATCGAATAGGAGTCGGCCACTGGCGTCGCTTATAAGCCCTAGTCGTCCTCTCCCTTGCATCAGGCCTTTTCCGCCCAAGAAGAACAAAGCCGTGAGGGCTCTTAAGCCCAAAGCGAACAATATGATGCACGCGGAGCCTACTATGTGCCAGGACTGAAAAAGTGCAGCATCACTAACCTAGTAGTAAATTGCAACGAATAATAAACTAGTAGGCCTCCTACTAATTAAACGAGACAATCATGAAAATAAGCACAGAAGAACATCCGATACTCAAAGCATAAATTGAACAACAAAAATAAATTAGATCTCACAATTTTATTGATTTCGAGGCTTCCGTTTCCTTTGACCAATTATAAAATTTTAGCCACGCAGGGCTATGAAAACTCAAAGGAGAAGTTAGAAAAGAAGGGAGAGAGAGACGTCAAATCTGATCTTTTCCTCTCCTTTTCATGTTAAAAACCAGACTTAGAAGCCTACTAGAACTCCTAAAGATATTCTAAATACTATCCTAAAATAACAATATCCAATTCTAACTATAAATAGGAAAATATTAAAAATAAAATAAAGTCCTAATATAACAAGGAAAGTGATGCTTTTAGCAGGAATTTTCGTGCACCAGATCTGAAAACTTCTGGAAATAAACCGCGTTAGATTAGTGCATTAGAATTGCAGGCTAGAAAAAGGTTCCAAAACGTTAACAGTACAGGTGCAGCAACTTCAAGCTCGATTTCGACCTTGATGCAGCTAGCAGATCTCAAAACTCAAAATATGCAAGTTGTAGAGCTATTTCTTAGCATTCCATAGCATCTTAAATCATCTCAATCAGAGCTTAGCTGAGAGAGTTATACCCAGATTACGAAGCGATGTTGAAATTATCTAGAATTGTCCAATTAGCTTCGTTTTGCACTTAGCGCCTCCATTTGCATCCTAAATCAAAATATAAGAATAATGAGTACATTTAGGCACCAAATAAGTATAAAAGACTAAACATTAATGGAGAAAAATATGACATTTTACACTCTCATCAAATTCTCCCATACTTAACGTTTGCTCGTCTTCGGGCAAAACTCAAATTCACTTTCCCAAAAACACCAAGTTTGCAATGCCATCAACAAAGAACAACCAAACTCTTCAAAACTCATAACATATCATGAACAAACACTCTTAAACAACTTATAATTACTTAGTAAGCATTTTCACTCGAAGATGGAGTAAACTAAATACGTAGACCCTCATGAAAATGGTGTGGATGAGTTGGGCGCCTCAACTCAAGATACTGAGTCACAACTCAATGGGTGGGTTCTTGACTCATTTGGGTTGGACTTCAATGGTGGAGGCATTAGAGTTTGAGAGGGCTCTTATTTTGTTGACATTTTTGGCTGACCAAGGATTGAATGCGAGGGTGTTAGAAGAGAAGAAGATGGGGTATTTGATGCCGAGAGACGAACGAGATGGGTCATTTATGAGGGACTTAGTGGCGGACTCACTGAGGATGGTAATGGTTGAGAAAAAAGGGAAGATATACAAAGACAAGGTTCAGGAGATGAGCAGACTGTTTGGTGACAGGGATAAACAAGACCGGTATACCAATAATTTGTTGGATTACCTGCAAACTCATAGACAAAGGGTCAAAAAAGGACAGTGAAGCCAGTGAAATCAAGTGATTAGCAAAAATAAAGGGCGTCTATATTCTTATGATATTTATAATTGAAGACGTAGCAAATTAAGGTTGCGATACAGCTGATTTGGTAAGACAAGCTTTCTTCTATATGATTTGGAATCTAAGTATCTTCTATCATAATAAATTTACTATCTCGCATCTCAGAGTGAGGTTTTTTTTTATATTTAATAATTTATATAAATAAAAGTGATTGCATGCAATAATTTAATTTGCTATTGAGCACATGTATTTAAAATTTTCCTTATATTTATGGGTTAAATAAACATTTGGGATATATATGTATATATATAAATGAAATTTAAAGTTTATGCTTTGAGTTGATATGCCAATGTTTATTTTCACTAATCAAATTTGAAGTGGCGAATAGGTTTGTTAATAATTTTTTATTAATTTTATCACTTTTAAAGTAACCAATCCAATTCCAATTATGTGGTATTAATCAAATAAGGAATCAATTTCTAATTTTAATTAACTGCATGAGATTGAATTAAGTTTAATGATCAATATTATATTTTTTATTATTAATTTTGTTAAAATTTTAGTATTATTAGTTTGAATAGGATTAGAAGTCCTAATTGTATTAGAATTAGATTTTATATAACCTATATATATATATGTGTGTGTGTGTGTGTGTGTGTGTGTGGGCATTGTGAGCCGGTGTGTAAGTGTGTATTGGCCTCCAAAGTTCTGCCATGTTAAAAAAGCTTGATACTTGATTGAGTTCCTTTTCAATAAAATATATTATTTTGTCATTCTCAGAACTAGTCTTATCTTTCTTTTTCCTTTTGATTCTTTACTTCAGAAACTATATTTTTTCCTTATGCTCTAAGGTTGCCGTGATTTAATTAAACAATTTTTTTGCTTTGTTTCGTTTAGATCTATGAAAAATTTATAGATTTAACAATTGGAATCAAAGCCTGGTTTCTTAGTTCATGAATATGACTTCACTTATTTGTATGGTTTACAAATTTGATGGAAAAACTCCTTTTCATATTTGGGAGAGTGCGATGATGAACTTTTTTGATTCAAGTGGTTTGACGACTAAATTCATTAAGGAAGAGCTTGCAGTAGATGCAGAAAGACAAATAAGGCAAGTACACTTCAAAACTTTAAATTACATTCATCAAGTATTAGATTTTTCTGTTCTTAGTAAAATTACCCATGTTCAGTCTGCGAAACAAGCATGGGATATTCTTACAAAAATATATATTGGTGTTAATAAGGTGGAAAATGCTAGATTACAAAAACTGTATAGAGATTTTGAATTGTTGCAGATGAAAAAATCAAAAACTATTTCTGATTATGTTCACGGACCGTGGCATTTGTTAATAAGATGAGGATTAATGGTGAACAAATAGCAAACCGTCAAATAGTTAAAAAAATTCTTCGAAGCGTGACACTGCGGTTTGAATATAAAGTGACTACTATTGAAGAGTCTGCTAACTTGGAGTCTATGACAGTGGATGAATTACAGGGTTCGTGGACCGTTCATGAACAACACTTGAATGAGAGATCAAAAAATTCAGTGGAGGAAGCTTTACAAGCTCAATTAAATTTTAAGAATGAAAAACGTGAGTATCAAAATAAGGCTTCAACTCAAGCTTTGGAGGAACCTCTAAAGATAGAGGAGCAGGAGTGCTCGCAAGATTAGGTAGGGGTTCCAGTTTAGACTTCCAAGGAGGATAGTCTATAGAAAGAGAACAGTCAAACAATGAATTGACTTCTTCAATAGAACCATCAATATCGAAAGCATCACTATCAAAGTAAGTCAAACATCTCTCCAAAGGATCCTTAATCAAGATTTGAGGGAGAGATTCCTCAACTATCCTATCAACCACATCCACTGAAAAACAATCCTCCTCATGTGGTGGTTGTTGTGAAGCATTGAAGACATTGAGCCTCACAGTCATATTCCCAAAAGAAATATCTATCATTCCAGTTCGACAATTAATACATGCATGAGTAGTAGCTAAGAAGGGTCGACTTAAGATGACGGGAATCTAACGCTTAGGGTCATGAACGGGCTCCATGTCTAGAACTAAGAAATCAACTGGAAAGTAGAATTTGTCTACTTTCACCAAAACATCCTCAATGATCCCACGAGGTGTCTTGACGGATCTGTCAGCTAACTGCAAAGACACCGTCGTAGGCTTTACTCACCTAACCCAAATTGCTTATAGACAGAGTATGGCAATAAATTGACACTTGCCCCCAAGTCAAGGAGCGCCCTCTCAATAATGTAATTACCTATGACACAAGAAATTGTGGGGGCTCCAGGATCTTTGAACTTAGATGCAGTTTGATGCTGGAGAATAGAGCTCACTTGCTTTGTTAGAAAAACCTTCTTTGACGCATGAGTTTTAGCTTTTCGCTTTTAAGTGCAAAGGTCTTTCAAGAATTTGGCATAGGAAGGAATTAGCTTGACTACATCAAGAAGTGGCAAGTTAATTTTAACTTACTTAAAAACCTCAAGCATTTCCTCCATATTTGCACCATTTTTCCCAAAAGGAGAAGGGTTGGCCAAGCAGGAAAGGTAAGGGGCCTTGGGCACATAGGATGGCACAAGAACACTCAAAGGATCACTTGGGGATGAAGAATCCCCTTTATACAAATTTTCATTCTTAGCTTTATCCTTTTTAGAAGAACTTGTCAATTCACCCCCAGTCTTATACTCAACTTTGTTATCTACCACTCTCCTACTCCTAAGAGTAGTTATGGCCTTAACTTGCTCATGAAATTGATCATTGGGGTTGGAAGACTCTACCTTATATTGGCCATTAGGGTTGTTCACCGGTTGACTTGGTAAACGTCCCTCATCTATTCTACCCACAGCTTGTGCTAGTTGTCCCATTTAGGATTCTAGCTTCGAGATGGATTGAGTGTGCGAATGGAGCATTTGAGTGTTGGACTGATGATTTGACTCTAAAGCTTGCAAAACACTCAACACCTGTGCCCTGAAGAGCTGAATTTCTAGGAGGAGGAGGTGGTTGTTGATATTGCTGAGGAAGAGGATGGTAGGATGATGATGGAAAAGAATTAGGCACATTTGGCCTTGAATTTTGTGAGAATGGAGGATTTGAGGCTTGAGGCTTCCAAGAAAAATTTGGATGGTTTCTCTATCCCGGGTTTTAATGGCTAGAATATGGATCATTACCTGATTTGGAAAAACCTTGAAGAGCATTAACTTGTTCTTACACAAACTCTAGATATTGTGGGGCTAAGGGACAGTCTGACATATAATGAGTTGGGCATGAACATAAAGCACACACCTCTTGAGTAGCAGGAGCAGAATTAGAAACTTGTCCCCTAGCCAAAACTTGGTCTAGTTTTGCAAGACAACGCTGCAACTTGCTCTTAGACATCCACAGGTTGTCCAACTTCATAAATGCCACCTCTTTTAGGGACACTAGAGGAGGAGGGTAGAGCTCTCCGACTTGCTGCGGCATGGTGCTGTGAATTCTCACTAAGGGTCTCAAAAAAATCCCATGCCTTATCCTAATTCTTGTTGAGGAAAGTCCCTCCACAAGCAGAGTCAATCATTTAACGGTTTTGTTCTATGATACCGTCATAAAAACTATGTACCAACTGCCAACGCATGATATCATGATGGGGACACTTCCTTTGAAGGTCCAAAAATCTCTCCCAAGCTTCATGAAAAGACTCACCATCGAGTTGAGTAAAATTTGTGATGGCTCTTCTCATATCATTGGTTTTGCCTATAGGAAAGTATTTTTTTAAAAACTCTTGTTGGAGTTGAGCCCAAGTTGTTATGGAATTTGTAGGCAAAGAACCGAGCCATTGTTTGGTTCTATCCTTCAATGAAGAAGGGAACAACCTTAACTTAAGAGCATTCTCACTTAGATTTTGCATATTGACAGTGGTGCAAAGCTCCAAAAATTCATTTAGATGTTGATATGGGTCCTCATTTGATTTCCCATAAAAAGATGGTAACATCTGAATGGTTTGGGGTATAATTTCATAATGTCCAGTTACTGTAGGCATTTGAATACATGAAGGGTTGGTATATATTGTAGGAACAAAATGAGCCTTAAGAGGCTGTGGTTGTTGTTGTCCACCATTATCAGCCATGTCTAAAGAAATAGGATTTCCTAAAACTCCAGACTTAATAGACAAACCACGAAAAGCTCTCAAGGTTCTTTCTAGCTCAAGGTCTAATTTTTCTAAGTCTGGGTTGCACGAACGGTGACCAAACATAAAACAAATAAACCTACCCAATCAAGTATACCACCTGTAGCAAAAATAAAATGCAAAGAGAAGGGAAAGATTTCACCGTGATCGGTTGCAAAGAAGGTAGAATTTTTCTTCTTTTATTATTTATTTTTTTTTTACCAACCCGCGTTTGCTCCAATCGACTCTAGTTCTCTTTAGCTTTTTATAATTGCTTCACACCAAAGACAAAGAAAAAGAATAATAGCAGAAAATAAAGAATTAAAATAAAAATCAACTACTAAATTTTTAACAATTCAACATTCCCTGGCAACGACGCCAAAAATCGATCTATCGTGGAAATCAATCAAATTACCAAACTAAACTACTAGTATAGTAGAGAAGTAAGGGTCGAACCCACAGAGATTGTTAATTGTTTAAAAACCAAAGTTGAGATTAATTTTAATTCAAATTCACAAAAAGTCATTGCTTGTTAATTTTTTTTTCTAAAATTAAATGAGAACTATAATTAAAGCAAATATTCAACTAAATTAACTATGAATCAAATTAAAAGAGGATTTCTAGGGTGTTAAATCCACCACTAATCTTTTAACTAGCTTCAATTGTATTATTTCTTGGGTCATTAAATTTGGATGTAAAAGATGTATTTTGGCTACAAGCCTCAATACAATCATCAAGAAAACCACGCACCAAAACCCTAAGCACGAATCATCTTTGGTCAACATAAATTGTCTACGCTAATTCTAAGATCATAGTCACAATTTGTTTTCCCTGAGTGATGACTCATCCTACAGTTTTGATGTATGTACAAATATTACTATTGTATAACCACATAAACAAAATCACAGAAATTGATTATGTGAACCCAAATAGCACAATCATTGGATTAATAAAATTTCAAAGTTATACAATCAACATCCAAAACTAATTAACCCAAAAATAAAATACAAAGAAGCAAGATTACTTGACTAGGGTTTCATCTAAATCCTAGGAATGAGAGAAGCTTAGCCCATGATGGTGGAAGAGGAGAACACCATAGCCATGGAGTTCTTCATCTTCTTCTTCTTAAGAGTCGCCCCCTTCTTCCAAACCCTAAAAACGGCCATCTTCTTCCTAAAAATCCCCCCCTCAAATCCGAATTAGGGAAAATGAAATAATCATCTGTAATTAGACATTAGGGGTCCAAAAAGGTAGGGTAAAGTGCTTTAAAATAGAGTCTGTAATGCTAAAATGGGCCCTGGTCCACCAACATATGGTTCAAGCCTTTTTTCTAACCCATAACCACTTGTTTTCCACTTCTTTTAGCACTTCAAAGCCTAATATTTTCCTTTTACTCCAAATTCACCACCAAATCATCAACTTTGTCAAGCTTTCTCTGTAAAAAGATAAAACAAGAATTAACTAGTAAATGCATATAGATTGGAGAAATTAAAATAATAAAAGTGCAAAAATATCTAGGGTTAACAGAATAAATATGCACTTTTTAACCAGTTATCACACCCCCAAACTTACATTTTTCTAGTCCTCAAGCAAAGCCAAGGAAACAAGAGACAAAATACAACTAACTAAATCCTCTTTCGCTAGATACATGACTGCATTTACCATATGCAATAAGGCTTTAAACCCCTAGGTTACCCTAGTGGACGAGTTATAATCTCGTGAGGGTTTGCAGTGAATTACCGACAAAATTCGACACCCTCCAACTTGAACACAATAGACTCCACAATCAATAAAAATGAATCTTAGTGAACGTATAACTAAGTTACAATCGAAGCAAAGTAACAATTATCTCACTAAAAGCAACCTGTGAAATCCCCAAGTGCTCATAAATAGATAGAATCAGTGTGCACATGATTACGCCCAAAGAATAACGCGGTAGTTGTAGTGTAGCTTTGGGGTGTCGATTCCACAGGGAGACTAAATTAAAAGAATAATAAACAGAATTTCTGAAACTACAGAAAGTATTAAATGGTTAACGAGAAAATAAAAATATATAAAAATGATCTGTGAATGAAAATTAAGAATTAAACAAATTGACTAATGGAAGAAAATATTCAAAATTAACGAACAGTGGAGTGTCGGGAATCCCTTGCACATATATGGTATTTCAATTATTTTTAATTCACAGATAACTCAATTGAGAAATTAAATTCTAAAAATCTCAATCGGAAGATTTAAAATTATGCATTAAAATTAGACTGAAAATAACCCTTTGAAAAATCATTCAACACTTTTAAATCTCTCAAATTAATATTCACATTGAAAAAACCCAACGACGACAATATACCAAACGAGCAATATTGCAGCAAAGAATTGAATTAATATAAATATTTAATTGTTCCAAAAATAATCAAAACATTAATCCACTCAATAGAAAAAGCATGACTGAATCTATAAACGGACTAAACCCTTTAATTATTCAGACAATAAAATCCAACAAATAATTATGAATGATCATCAAAGAATTTAACAAGTAAAAACTACGTACAGGAATCAAAAATAAATTAAAACAACCATCTATGGTGCAAGTTCATCCCTAACCCCACTTAGAAATTTAGTTACCCATGTACAGGATGAACAACGTAAATTTCACAGAGAAAGCTCTGGCCATGGCTTGACTGCGATTGATTTCTTCTTCTCTGCGCCGCAGGCTTGGTTCTCTGCACAGTAGCGCCGCACCTGCGGCTCCCTCTGTTTCAGCCGTAGCTCCCCCTATTTAGGTTTTTTTTTTCCTTTTTATATTCAGCCCTTGGACCCCCTGTTTTCTGTATTTTACCGCACAGCGCCTTGGCCCACTGCTTGGTCTCTGTGCAGCCCTTCAGCCGCACCACACAGCGCCACCAAAAGCCCTGGCCCACGCCACACCCAGCGCAAGCTCTACACGCAAGCCCATTGCTCTTTCTTTCTTTTTATTTATTTTCCTCTCTTGTCTTGTTCTTTATGCGCCAAACTGCACTTCCAGGGCCCACTTGCAACTTTTGTTTTTGTTTCTTTTCTTTTACTTTACTTGAATTAGCCTTGCACTCTCCAGCCGCACATCAGCCAGCAGCGCCATCTTTACGCTCCATTTTCTATCGGATAACGACTGAATCTTGACTTAGGCTCTTCACGAAAGTTGTAGCCCCAAATGAGTAGATAATTTTAGGCTCAAAAACCACCTGATTTGGACTTCGGAAGCTCAAGTTATGACTCATTAAAGCTGGCTGGTCGGACAGGTTCGGACCAGTTTTCCAGGCCTGTCTTTGAAATAATGTTTGGAGGCCCAAACGAACTCCGATTTTTGCAAACCAGACCTTTTTGAAAAGTTCAAGACGTCTTCTAAATATTTCATGAAGATCACTTTCTCATTCTGAAACTTTAACGTCATCCAAATCTCGATTGAAACTCAATGGTCGAATCTGCCAAAAAGCCAAAAATTATTCCAAAACTATTAAATGTAAAGCGCAATTGCAAACTAGCACTCGCCAACAAATGATGCAATATTTGAGACTTAAGATCTTATAAAATACCGCTAAAATATATCTCAATGTAAATAGAAATTAAATAAATAATATCAAATATATCTCAATATTCCTATTTACTTTCTAGCAATTCACTTCGATAATAGGGTATTTAGAGTGCACTTTTGCGCACTCATCAGCACAAAAGCAACAACCATAACAAGATGTCTAGGAAATGAAACTTCTTTTCAAACAGGCATTACTTTGACTCCAAATCTCACCAAAAGCTATCACTCACAAATGAAGCTCACAGAGATGGGGTGCATATGTATCCTCTCATACGTGTGGATAGAATAATTGTTGAGTACAAATCAAATAATCCACATGCAAACATGAATGAAACCACAACAAGAATAATATAGAGAGAATTCTAACCACTACAAAAATCAACTCCCAATGTAACATCACTACAATCACATCCTCAATCATCAACTACTACACCTTCGGGGTTGGCTAGGTCTTTGTTTCTGGTTGTAACGTAGGTCAAGGTTAAGGATAAAGTAGGGGTAAGTGAACAATAATCTCCATGTGATAAGCGAGGAAGCTGAAGTGAATAAACTGCAGTTTTTCAAACTTATCATCTTTTTTGAACATTGCAACACCACTCCCAAAATTCCAATAAAAGCATTCCTAAACTACTCAACTTTTCTACTTGAGCAAACCAAAAAGAAAAGGAAAAGGCAATGAAATTTTTTTTTTTGAACCCGAATAAAATTACAATAATAGAAAAATGTACATCTTCACTTCTTTACTTTCAAAACACCAAATTCTCAAAAAAAATAAATAAATTCACCCAACTTCTTCACCCAAAGCGAGGCTACTGGCTATGAAAAGAAAGATACAATAATGAAGGCTCTTGGTTCCTATTAGGTAAATAATGTAAAGATGCAAGAAACAAACGAACAGGCTCAAAGTAAAAAGAGGGCCTAGTTTCATTCCCCAAAGGCAAGAAGTGTCATCTGACATCTAAACTGACTGACCTTAGACATGTGACAATAGCAATTGGTAGAATGGAGATATGCAAACTGTATAACCCTCAAAATAAAGTTCAAGCTCAAATCTACATAACATGGGTTATAAGTCTCAGTCAATGCCATCATGATACTAGAGTCTCAAAGTCTAACCATCAAATCATAGAGTCACAAGAGTACCAACCCAATTTGTCTCCAATTATGAAAATCAAGGAAAGACAAATCACTAGCAGTGCACAACTATCACAATGATTCTCATACAAGCTCAGAAGTACATGAATACGTTCAAAACAATAAAATTGTAATCACGAAGTATATTGAACTCAAGTAGGCAAAATAATAGCAACTCCCCCCAACTTATTTGACACCTCGTCCTTAAGGGGACATGACATCAAAGAACATGAAATAGAACAAAAGAAATAAAGGGAAGGAGTACACCTGAGTTGAGAGAACTAAGGGGGCAAAGAGCCTGGTAAATCAGAAGGCTAGGAGTTGAGCGACAAGAATAGCCTGAAGAATGCAATGAGCCTCTACGATATCAAGCTGATACTGAGCCTCAAATGCATCAAACCGCTGCTCAAGACGACTATAGTCCGAATGTGATCTATTCTCCGAGGTGGTAGGAGCTAAAGTGAAGATGAAATGGGAGGAGATTAAGGTCCAGTGGATGTGGATAGAGGAATCTTAACAAGGTTACTAAGTCACATAGGTTGCTAGGACAACCTAGGATGCTGCCCACTTTCCCGAACCAATCTGCGCCAACTGATAGCCCAGAGATGCTGACCATAATAAACATAAGTAGTATCAGACGGCTCAGTAGGGGGAATGTCATATCCATCGGCTCGAACCAATACAGTGATCAAATTGGCAAAGGTCAAAGACTATGCTTAAGCACGCTGTGTGGGCATCTTGATGAACTATTTATAACAAGTATACATTTGGTTCCAAATCATGTCAGCAACGTCATAAGAAAAGCCATTCTCCATAGCATATAGGGCATCAAGGAAATCCCCTCACCGTTGTTGATCATGACCATTGGAACACACATTTTTCTTATGCACCGAATCAACAAACCAAAGTCGCCATGGAAGTTGAGAACGTAGAATATGATTTGGTGTAGAGTTACCTAATGGAACAGTGCTCAAAGCAGTGACTTTTCGTGAAATTGGTAACTGAGGCAAGTGAGCAAGGTGAGACTGAAGAGGAGAACCCAATGCAGCAGCAGTAGACTCTTTGGTCACAAAGATCTCCTTATCATCAATTGTAGTAAACAATACCCCCAGGTCGGTTATCGGCTGAAGATACATGTTCTGATAGAACAAGCAAACCAACCGAGGGTATGCAACATTGGAGAGGGCTAGCAAAGCTTGTATGTGGCGGTTGGAGAACTCTTGGACCGCCCATTCAGTTGTAGGATCGTCCTGAAAGAACGGGGCCACATCAAATGTAGTCTGTATGGCAATTGGTTTTGTGGCCCATTTCTCATTTGGTTGCTCAATGTGAATTTGATGGGTTTGAATGGGCCACTTGCGTGAAGTGGATTCAACTTCAATTGCATTGCGTTTTGAAGCTTTCGGGCGACCCATGGATCCCTACAATAACAAACTAAACAATAAAAACCATTAGGGTCATAGAATCTAAATATTGGCATTGCAAAACAAATTGGAAAAAGAGAATCAATATGCCAATAAGTGACAATCTGTGAAGAAAAACATGGAATTCAAGATATCTTAAGCACAACACATCATGCTCTCACACACACAGCACATTGACACTAAATTTGCAGATCACACCACATAGAAAATACCAAGCTCAGGACACACAATGTAGAGCCAACAGAAAGCACATAAAGACTAAAAACAAAATCAAAAACAAAATAAAAAGATAACAAAAACAGAAAAAGAATAAAAACTAAAAACAAAAACAAGAACAAGAACAGAGGAATAATAAAGAAATAAATAAATAAATAAAAGGTTAGTGGTTGGGTTTGAGGTTATGAGAGATGAGAGATAAAGACTGTGGGTTTATGAATTTGCCAACAATGTGGTGGTGTTGGGTAGGTGGGTCGGCTACTGGGGTGGATGGTTCATCGGCGACGACGAGTGGAGGTACTACCGCCTTAAACATCCTACCAAGCAAAGGATAAGGAAATAGTCTTCAACAAGGAACTACCACTCACGGATATCTCTCAAGCACAGTATCCAACATGGTAACTGCTATTCTCCGATGATCAAATCCCTACTTCTATGGCTCCAAATCCTAATCAACTTAGGAAAGCCACAACCTATAAATTAAACCCTAAAGGTACGCTTTAGTTTCATGCTCATTCTTTGGTTTACATTACAGTTTTTCAATTCAGTTTATTGACTTAAGCATCGGAGCGGCTACCGTCGGAGCCAATCCGGTGGCCCTCTAATCTTTTACTTTGAGTGTTTCTCAGGCGACAGAGTTTGGAGCCCCTACCGACCAAAAAGTGCAGCATCAGTTTAGCGCCGTCTGTGGGAACGACAATCATTCTTTCAACAAAAGTGCTCTACCTACGAACGAACTTGTCCTCCTCCTCACCGGAAGACCATGGCTCCTAATCTCTGACCGAGAAAGAATGCTCAAAATCCTCAAAACCCTCAACCCCGGCCTCTTGCCGGACGAGGAAGGGGACGAACAACTGATCCCATGCGGCAAGAGCTTGACTCAGTCAAACGACAAAACGAGTTGGTACAAGAACAGTTACTTGCCATGTCTAAAACTCTGGCAGCACTCACCCAGAACCTCGGAACCAACCCTTTGAATCCGCCTGTCAACACGGCTGATCAAAGGACACAACCTCCTACCGCCACCACAGGCGGAGGATTTCATGAAGAGATTCCCAATAATCAACCGGCGTACCCCCAAGGTGTCGCCCACATTAACGGAGACCCACAGCCATCAGCAGCTGCAGGCAAGGGGATACCAACTTTTATCCCAGATATCCACTATAGAAGCATAACTAGGGCTCCAACCCTAGGGGTTTTAGGAGCGAATCCAGCGCCGCAAGAGTCTCAACCTCAAGCGGCTCCTGTTCCTCCAGCTCAAGAGCACCAAAATCCTCCTCCAGCCATAGGACATGCCCATCCCATTCAGGTAGGAGCCGAAACTGCAAGGCAAGACTCGCAAGAAGTCCCGCCCAAGGACCCATGAAAAGTTGAAGAAATTACGGACTTCATGGACTGCACTGTTGTGATGAGGGGTATCCAAATCCCCCTAAAGTAGGACGCGTTAGCCCGGTTACTTGGAAGGCTTGCCGCACCTTTCACCCCGGTTATCATGGCTGAGGAGAGATCGATGAAGTTCGTCGTCCCAAAGTTCACCCCTTATGATAGGACTGGGGACCCGAGGGATCATCTTTCTCATTACCAACACACTATGACGCTACACGGGGCTTCCGACCCCTTCATGTGCCGTACGTTCATTACTAGCCTCAAAGGCACAGCTTTGAAGTGGTTCCACCACCTCCCACTGAGCTCAATCACTAGCTTTTATGAGCTCGGTAGGCGCTTCTTAGACAGTTTCATGACTAGCAGAAGGTTAAGGAAGGGCCCAGAATTCTTTCTTAAAGTGAAACAGTCCAAAGAGGAACCCCTCCGAGGTTACGTTGCATGCTTTAATGCGAGCTTACAGAGATTACAGATTGTAGCCCAAGCTTCTTAGTAGTTGCTATGACCTCAAGACTCACACAAGGAGGCTTCAAGGACTCTCTGACAAAGAGCCCTCCTACCGACATGGCAACCCTCATGGATCGGGCTAGGAACTACATAAATATGGAGGAAGCAAAGAGTCCAGCTCAAAAAACTAAAGAACAAACTCAACAGGATGAATAGAAGGACTCCAGTACAATTAGGAAGAGGGTCAGAAGCCCAGATCGAAGAATCGCCTCTAGAATTCCAAATAGCACTACTCCAAGGGGATTCACTACCTTCACTCCTCTGAATGCCTCACTGGCTCATATACTTCGGCAGGTCCGATCACGTGAAAACCTAAGATGGCCACAGCCGTTAAGAGGCGATCCTAGCTACTAGGACCAAAGCAAGTATTGTGGCTTTCACAAAGACCATGGGTATGCCACCGACTCATGCAAAACACTTGAGCATGAAATTAAACACCTCATAAGGAGAGGACGACTGCGAGAGTTTGTCAGGTAGGACGGGAGGCAGAACTCCCGCAACGGCAGACCCCAGCAGAGAAGGCCTGACCAGAGGCCATACTAGAGGTCAGAGCAAAGGGAAGAACGAAATGGGCTTCAACAGCAGAACACTCAGGTTATCTTCGTCTTCTATACAAATACCCTGGCAACAGGGACGTCCAACCGAGCAAGAAAACGGTGTGCTCGGGAGGCCAGAATTACTCCCAGTATCCTACAAATCTCCAATGTCGAGAAAAGACTGAGACCAGTACCTAAGATCCAGTTCTCAGATCAGGATCTTGCAGGAGTACACTGTCCTCATAGCGATGCCCTCGTTATCTCCCTCAAAATTGCCAACTTTGAGATCCAAAGAGTCTTGGTGGACATAGGGAGTTATACGAGCGTGCCGTTCTATGAACCACTCAAACAGATGAAGCTCGATCCCAATGACATCAAGCCCACCATTGCTATCATGGCAGGATTTGATGGGAACCTCAGTACCCCACTAGGGAGGATTGACCTCCCGACCACGGTAGGAAAGGGAGATGGACAGAAGACGACGATGTCAGAGTATATGGTTCTGAATACCAAGTCCCCTTACAACGTCATAATTGAGAGACCTTGGTTATACCAAATGGAAGCAGTCACTTCGACCCTCTACTAATACTTGAAGTACGTCCACAATCATACTGTTTACTCTATCAGAGGATGTCAATTGACCTCTCGAGAGTGTCATGCTCTCGCGCTCAAGGAGAGGGCCCCTAAATAGCAATTAATGCATGCTCGTGAAAGCAGGGATCCAGACCTCACCTACCATCACGAGGCGGAAGACTGCCCTTCCAGAATTGATAAGCCACTAAGCCCTAGAGGAAGGGACAGCAGGGCCACACCCGTAGGTGATCCCATTAAACTATTGGTCAACTCGGAAGAACAAGGGCGTTACTTACAAATCGGTCCAGACCTGACACCTGTTGAGCAGGAAGAGATGGTAAAATTTTTAAGAAATAAACTCTCAGTGTTTACCTAGGAAATAAAGGATATGGAGGGCATAGATCCAGACCTCATCACTCACAAGTTCGTGGTAGATCCTGATCACCCCCCAGTAAGACAAAAAAGAAGGCCACTCGCTCTAGAGCGGTATCCTATCATTAATGAGGAAGTCCAGAGGCTACTAGAAACCAAGATGATACGAGAGGTATTCTATCCAGAATGGCTTGCTAACACTGTTCTGGTAAAAAATAAAAATAAAAAGTGGAGAGTTTGTGTTGACTATACAGACCTCAACAAGGCCTGCCCAAAAGACAGCTTTCGACTACCAAGGATAGATCAGTTGGTTGATGCTACTGCTGGACACGAACTCATGAGCTTCATGGATGCCTACTCCGGATATAACCAGATCCAGATGTACCCTTCAGACCAAGAAAAGACAGCATTCATAACCGAGTGAGGTCTCTATTGTTATAGAGTGATGCCGTTCGGCCTAAAGAATGCTAGGGCAACATATCAGCGTCTGGTCAACAAAATGTTTAGTCCTCTGATCGGCAGTACCATGGAGGGTTACATTGATGACATGCTGGTCAAGAGCCTACAAAAAAGTAGCGACCTCCAGCACTTAACTCAGACATTTGACATCCTGAAGCAACATAAGATGAAACTGAATCCCTCAAAGTGCACATTTGGTGTAACCAAAGGGAAGTTTTTGGGGTATGTAGTCTCTCAAAGAGGTATAGAAGCATACTCCACTCAGATTGGGGCATTAATTGGGCTAGAATCGCCGAAGACCAAAAAGGACATTCAGGCTCTGAACAGTAGAATTGTACTTACCGTTCTTCAAATCCCTGAAAGGTAACAGAGCCCTGCAGTGGTCAGAGGAATGTGAAAAATCCTTTCAAGAGCTGAAGGAGTGTCTAGCTTCCTCTGAACTCTTATAAAAACCAGTCCAAGGGGAAAAACTACTTCTCTACCTTGCTGTCTCTGAAAACGCTGTTAGTTCTGTACTGGTCAAGCAGGACAGGGGAATCCAGAAGCCCATATTCTACGTTAGCAGGGCGCTACTGGACACAGAAAAAAGATATCTAAAGATTGAGAAATTAGCCTTCGCCCAAATAACCTCAGCACGGAAGCTCAGACCCTACTTTCAGGCGCAGCCCATTGAGATCCCAACGGCCTATCTGCTGAAGTCGGTACTTCGAAAGCCAGAAATCTCAGGACGACTGGTCAAGTGGTTAGTAGAATTAGGAGAATTTGACATATCTAATGTTCCACGGACCTCCGTCAAAGGGCAAGCCTTGGTCGATTTCATCACCGAGTTCCCCCTAGTACTACAAGACAGGGCATAGCTCCGTGAAAGCTCTGGTACATGAAAACTTTATACTGATGGATCTTTCACCGATCATGGTTCTGGCGTCGGCTTGGTGCTACGATCCCCTGATGGGCTTATAGCAAAAAAGACAGTAAGTCTGGGGTTCAAAGCTTCTAACAATAAAGCAGAATAGGAGGCCCTTATCCTTGGATTAAAGCTAGCTCTAGAATACAAAGCTCAGAACCTCGAGGTCTTCTCCGATTGCCAATTGGTGGTAAGCCAAGTCCTGGGAGAGTTTTCTATTAAAGATGACAGAATGCTTCGGTACTCAGAACTAGTGAAATTACTAAAGCAGTCCTTCCAAAAATCCATAATCTAGAAAATTGAAAGAGGTCAGAACACCAGAGCTGATGCACTGGCCAATATGGCCTCCCACATCAAAGCCGAAGGAGAATCCACGTTGAAAGTCTCCCATCAAGTAGAACCAAGTATAAAAGAGGTCCAAATTGCCCAAGCTACAAAGCAAACCCAGAGTTGGACGACTCCCATCCTCTAATACCTTGAAGGAGGGCTCCTTCTAGAAGACAAGAACAAGGCCCGAATGATTCGAATCAAGGCAGCTCGGTACCTGATCTTGAACGGGAAGCTTTACAAAAGATCCTATTCACAACCCTTACTAAGGTGTTTGACTCTAGAAGAATCCAAGTATGTCCTGGCAGAAATACACTAAGGAATTTGTGGAAACCACAATAGGGGCAGAACCATAGCCCACCGAGCTTTACCACAAGGCTACTATTGGCCAAGCATGTTGAAGTAGGCAAAAGAGTACGTCCAGAAGTGTGACAAATACCAACAGTTCACTCCCTACCAACACCAACCCCACCATGAGCTCATGCTTATTATTAGCCCATGGCCCTTTGCTCAATAGGGGATGGACATCATAGGCCCACTACCAAAGGCCACACCAAACAGGAAATATCTTATGGTGGCTATTGACTATTTCTCAAAGTGGGTAGAAGTAGAACCCTTAACACACATTATAGAGAAAGAAGTCAAGAACTTCACTTGGAAGAACATAATCTCCAGGTTTGGCATACCACGCGATATCATCTCAGACAATGGTACTCAGTTTGCTGGCAAAATTTTTAAGAAATTCTACCAAGACCTGCACATCAGTCAACATTTTGCCTCTTCAGGACATCCCCAAGCCAACGGGCAAGTAGAGGCCACCAACCAAACAATCCTTGATGCTCTCAAGAAGAGGTTGGAAGAAGCCAAGGGAAGATGGGTTGAAAAACTCCCTGGAGTTCTCTGGGCCTACAAAAGCACCAGAAGAACACCTACCTCTGAAACTTCCTTCTCACTTGCCTATGGTACCGAAGCGGTGATCCCTGTTGAGATCGATATGCCTTCCCTGAGGACTGAAGCTCTCGACCAAGGGAGCAATGATCAGCAACTTGCAGAAAATTTGGACTTACTTGAAGAAAAAAAGGATCAAGCCAGGATCAGGATGGAAGCGTATCAGCATAGGATGGCCAACAACTCTAAAATGGGGCTAAAACCTATTAGCTTTCTAGTTGGAGATCTCATCTTGAGAAGGGTGTTCCCAAATACTAAAGATCCCACTATGGGAAAACTGTCACCCAACTGGGAAGGCCCTTACAGAGTAACAAAGGTTGTCAGAACTACCACATATTGGTTAGAAAATATGGCTGGGAAACTTGTACCCAGGCCTTGGAATATAGAGCATTTACGGAATATTATCAATAAAACTTTTCTCTCTTACATCCCTTCAGAAAAGTATTCTCCTTTAAATGCACAGACCCCCGTGTCTGGTCCAGCGTATTGACCCTTGAAGCCTTGTATTGATTACAAGTCCTTCAAGCCTGGTCCTCTAAATGCATAGACCCCCAGGTCTAGTCCAGCGTATTGACCCCTGAAGCCTTGTATCCATTACAAGTCCTTCAGGCTTGGTCCTCTCAATGCACAGACCCCTAGATTTGGTCCATTGTATTAACCTTTGAAGCCTTGTATTCACTACAAGCCCTTTAGGCATGGTCCATCTCAATGCACAGACCCCCTAGTCTGGTCCATTCAATGCACAGACCCCCTGGTCTGGTCCATCGTAAAGAACAGACCCCTAAAAAACTTGTAGCTTGTACAAGTGATACAAATCAGTTACTACCAATTATGGTTTAGTTATTATGAAGCTTCCTGTTCGGGCCTAATCTAAAGAAGATTTGATCTTGGGAGACATGTTATTTACTCTTTTGATGAGCAAAGGTTTTGATCAATTCAATTACTGTAAGTCTTCTTGCCCAGTTATTATCAGTCCTAGTGGACAGACATTGCTCATGAAAGTTCAACTCAATTATTAATACAAGCCTCACGGATCAACAATTAAGTCCTCGTGGACACAAATTCTTATTATGAACGGTTGGTTATCATAAGTCATCCCACATATCATAATCTTAGCAAGTCTTATTGCTCAAAGCTACTTAGAACAAGTTTTGATTCAACTGTTCAAGATGTTCTGCTCGGAAGACAACTTCTGATCATAATCAGTTAAAAGGCTATTCTACAATACACTCAGCTCATGAACATCTCTCTTTACACTAACTACAAGTTTAAAGGGCTGGAGTCTAGGCTCATACTATAGACCAACAATGACTCAGGACAGTACCGAATCTACTTAGCATCCACAACAATCCTTAGAATTTACAAATATTGCAGTTCAGAAGGGTAAAGACATTCATGCTTTGAAGAAATTTAATTTCATTGATAAAAGTGTTCAAGTACATTAGTAATAAAAAATAAATAGCACGGAATACACAAAACAAGATCCTATTCTAGTGGAGAGAGTTCAGAAGGAGTTGCTCCGCCATCCTTGCTCGGAACCTCAGCATCGGGAGGAGGGGCTTCAGCACCTTTGATCAATGATAGATCAAAGTCTGGAAATTTTGCAAGGAGCTTGGACCTGAAGGTGTCATATCCATGCTGAACCAGCTCCCGACCTATTCCTTGGACTTCATCCCTCATCTCCGCTTCAGTTTCAACTTTAGTAGAGGCGACTGAGTCTTGGAGCTTCTGATCATAGGCATATCGAAGATTATACAACTCCTTCTGAAGTTCTTCTGCCCTCCGAGCATGAAGATCCCTCTCGGACTCTAAGACAGACAGAGAATTAGAAGCCTCTTTCAGCTTCTCCTCAACAGCATGAGCCGCAGACTGAGCTGTCCCAAGCTGCATTCTGACTTCATCCAGCTTAGCTTGAAGTCTGTCAACTTCTTCTAGGTTTGAAGGAGTCACCATTAGAACAGCCAGACTATGCATACTCTGCAAAATATAAGGCAAACAAGTCAGAATGTGCCAAGTACAACGCAAACAAGAAAAAGAGAGAAAAGGAAACCTTCAATAGTTACCTTCATCTAGAGATTCATCATCTCGGTTATTAGTTTTTCTAGCTTTCGCCCCCTATATCAATGAGGGACCTTGGCCCAGAGATCATCAAAAGCCTTTTTGGCTGCCAAGTATTCAGGATCCTCAGACCATTGGGGGGCTATGGCAGCCATCTTCCCCTTCCCAGTCCGTCTGCTTGGAACGGCAAGGGCAGGAGAGATTGTTGATATGGGGGTGGGGGCCTCCCTCTCATCCTCAGGCGGTGCACTTTTCGAAGAACTGGAAACCAACCTTTTCTTCTTGCCTTAGAGGGGCTGTTTGGCAGAAGAAGGAGCCTCTCCTACCTTCTTATTGGAGGGCTTAGGAATCCATGTGCCTAAAATGGATTTCTTGATCTTCTCCGCACACTTATTAGCGCCATCAGGTTTTTCTTGGTGACAATAACTGTGTGAGCTCGGTTTGGGGTTTGAAGGAGCTGACAGTATTGGTTCTAAAGGTCAGTGGTAAAAATGAACCTCTTCTAGGCACTCTTATCTGCACAGGAAATACACACACAATGGTTAATAAGCAGCTCGAAAGTAAGATATACAACAACAGAAGCAGAACTATAATGAAAGAAAAGGGTCTCACCCTTAAACCCCGTACTTCGGGGGAATGTCGAAGTCTGACCTTGGAAGTCCTCCATCTCCTATCCTCCTTCTATAAAGAAGTACCACTTTTTCCAAGTCTTATTGGAAGTGGGTACAGAGGAAAGAAGTCTAAACCTTCTATTGAAAGACATGTAAAAGAGGCTTTCCGATCTCATATTACTATGGATCAAATCAATGGACACATCAACATTGTTCTGGTGCCCTAGCACTATGAATCCTAAGAGATGCCGCCAATTATTAAGGTTAAGGTCGGTAGGGCAGATATTGAACTAGTAGAAAAATTGCCTAACCAGGTTGGGAAGAGAAAGTCTTAATCCCATCTCGAACCAAGCAAGGTAAACACAAATTTCGCCCTTCTTAACATCATATGGGCGATCTACAACGCTCAGAACCCTATAGGTGACGTTTGAGGGGAAATCATATTTTTCCCTTAATTCATTTATCATGCCCTCAGTAATGGCACTTTCCCCTTCTTCCTTTTGAGAGGATCGACTAGAGGTCTCTCCAACCCTACTTTTGGGTTCCAAGAAAGCATTTACTATTCTAACCTCCGAACTAGAAGGGGATCCTACTGACCTATTTCTGGCACTACCAGAGAAATAACTATCTACGGCTTGGACACGAGACGACATAGTCTAACTTCCTGTGCCATCACTAGAACTAGAAGATGATGAAGAACTAGACATTGCCAAGAACAGGGAAAAAAAGAAGTAAAGAAAGGAGAACAATAAGAGAGACTGAAATCAAAACTGGAATTAGACAAGGAGATGAGAGCTTCAGAGAATAAGCACTCTTCAAACTTCAGGATTCACCGGTCGGTCAGGCTCAACAATGGCGGAGTTTCTTTTGGGTATAGTAAAAACAAGTGAAGAAAGAAGGCGTATTAAGCCTTTCCCTCTCTTTATATATGATTTCAAAATATGGGCCCAACAAACCAAACCGTCATGAAGGTTATAGGCAATGATGGCTTTGAAAGCCTAACCATCGGCTGTGCAATAAATGACGCACCAACAGTCGTCTTGGAAAACGAGAAGATAAAATGCGTGACTTTTAGGGAGCTCATAGCCCTAGTTACACTTTGAGCTCAAACTAAGGCTTGGGGAGGGGGGGAGTAGCTAATATACCACAAAGTAACAGACCAGTCCTCATGTGACACGTGTAACTACAAAAGACCCGAAGCTCGGCCATTCAGAGCAGGGTTAAACGCTTGGCCTCCAGAGCCTTTAGTTCTGAGCATAGTTCTTCAGAGCATTCAACAGGGTTCAGAGCTTACTACTGCCTTAAACATCCTACCGAGCAAAGGATAAGGAAATAGTCTTCAACAAGGAAACTACCACTCACGGATATCTCTCAAGCGCAGTATCCAACATGGTAACTGCTATTCTCCGATGATCAAATCCCTACTTCTATGGCTCCAAATCCTAATCAACTTAGGAAAGCCACAGCCTATAAATTAAACCCTAAAGGTACGCTTTAGTTTTATGCTCATTCTTTGGTTTAGATTACAGTTTTTTAATTCAGTTTATTGACTTAAGCATCGGAATGGCTATCACCGGAACCAATCCGGTGGCCCTCTGATCCTTTACTTTGAGTGTTTTTGAGGCGACGGAGTTCGGAGCCCCTACCGACCAAAAAATGCAGCATCAATTTCATTAGTAAGCATTGATGGATGCACTACATAAAATTTATCTCCAAAGCAACCTTGTATTTCTACTTTTAACCTTCCTGGATCATCTACATTAGTCTCATTGATCTTCAAAGAGCCTAACATATTCCTTCGATGTCTGCCTTTAGCCACCAATTGCAAGAATTTAGTATTTCTATCACCCTTCATTGCCCAATCCAATCTAGATTTTTTAAGCCACAAACACTTCACCATCTTACTCAAATTCTATACTTCACCTTTCAATCCCTTTTTTCTATTCAACTTTGATTCTACCAAACTTTTTTTTCGACCTCTAGGTTAAGATCACTAAGTTCTTTCTCGGCACACGACTGTTTATAACCCAAATTTCTAAATTCCTTCCTTATTCCATTTCTTAAGAATCAACTTAAGCCACTGTAAACTTTCTGTGAATTTTATAGCATGCTTACTCGGACATTTGAAACTCTTTCCAAGCTGCCTCAATAGTTTTAAAAAAATAGGGGTATAGAATCCAAGCGTTCAAAAATCTAAACGACTTTGGACCCTAATCCCTTTGATCCTCCATCAAAAGAATGTGACAATGATAAGAAATTATTCTGGCTAAACCCCATTATTTGAAACAAAACGTCTCGCTCCATTTCAGCTGTAACAAGAATCTATCCAACCTACTCCATTTACCATCATCTTGGGAAGAGCTCCAAGTAAATATTCTTCCCAACAAACGAAGGTCCTTAACCTCCATTAACTCAATGAACTCATTAAATTCTCTCATGCCTTTGTCTCTCCTTGAGCATCCTTTTCTTTCTCCAGTGTTCCTGATCTCATTAAAATCTCCCCCAAGGCACCAAGGATGAATAAATTCTTCCTTCAACCTTATTAATTCATCCCACAAAACCTTCTTATCCTCTACCAGATTGGATGCATATATATATTTACAATAGTACATCTGAAGTCTAGCAGAACGGTTCCTTCCATCAAAATATAATTTTTAAGGATAATTTAAACTGACCTCCCCTAAAAGTTATGACGTTTCTGAAATTATACTGACTTCCCTTACTTTGTAAATAATATATAGATACCTCTTTCCAGTCGATGTTTTATGACAAAACTATCTTTTTTATATTTTTTTTTTCAATTTTTTTAAATTTTGACCAATTTGTTTTTTCAATTTTCAAATAAATATTGATAAAAATTTTAAATTTAATTTTATATAAAATACAAATAAGTTATTTACCTTAAATTTGTTTTCAAATACAAATTTTTTTAAAAAAATTAGAATAAATTGGTCAAAATTAGAAATATGTAAAAATAAATAAATAAAATAAGCAATTTTATAATTTTGAAAAACAATTGATAGGAGGGAAGTAGGAGAGGTCAGTGTAATTTTAAAAACTTTAAGAAGGTCAATATAATTGTCATAAATCTCAAGAAAAATTAGTGTAATTTTTCCTTATTTTTATTATACCAACAATTTGACATAACGAATTTTCTCTTATTCCAGACGTTGAGTGGACCCCCAGAATTACCTTTAGAAATTACCTCAAGAAAACCAAAATCGCTATCTGGACAAAGGGATTGGACCATAACAGATGACAAAGAATTCCTTTTGGTTTCTTAAAGCAAGACAATGTTTGTCTTCTTTTCCTTCATAAACTTTTTCACTTTCCCTCGCTTAATTGAATTCCCCCAAACCTCAAATATTCCAAGACATAAACTTCATTGATACCACACAAGAACACCTAGGGATACCCTATACCTGAAGCCACCATCCTCTCATCCTCATCGCTCAACTCCATAATCTTATTAATGATCTCATCGTCTTTTCCATTGAACTCCAAGTAGAGAACCTTACCAACCTCCCAAATAGCTTTAGCTTCCTCTACTACACATCTTCTAATGCTACCGCCTGAAGCCGAGGAAATCGATAACGACACTGCTACCGCTATAGCTCTATATATTACACTTATTTGTTTGTCCATTCTTGCCAATTATTTATTCTTCGAATTTAACTTTCTCAACATACCAATAACTTCATCGCTTGCCAGATATGCACTTTTAGATGGCCTACTCATCATGGCATTTCTAACCCCCCTTTTTGAGACGAAGAACTCAGTTGAACAGCGGAGACCGTAAAATCCCTTATCCCAACTTCACTCTCTATTTCCCTAGTTGAACTTTCCCCAATTTGAAGACATTTATTATTACCTTCATTTTCCTTAGTCGCTTGGGTCGTCAGTTCCTATGTTAGAGCTCTGGGCATTTTCATTGGGCCTAAAACAACTTCTATGTTAATAACCAGCTCGTTTACTTGAGGCCCAATAAAAGATCTCACAAAGCCATTTTATGTTGAACCCATAAAAGATGGTTTCCTCACCCCATTCAGGCCCAGAATTGCTAAAGCCCAACAACTTCACCCTTCCGCTACCCTTCGAATTTGAATTGGGTGTTTCCATTACAACTAAATTGCATTTGTTATTATTATCACCAATTTCCAACAAACGTTTACAATTTCCCAGTGTTAGAAGATGAAATAGACACTTCATCTTCTTTGGTTGCTGTCTCATCCCTCTTGCATGAGATCGAATGTTCGTTAGCCACTTCATTGGATATTTCCACATTAGTATCACATCATCATCTTCCCCACTCTTCTCCCATAACTCTTTGTCCTGAGTTACTTCTAGCTCAATTTCATGATGAACACACCTCTATTCAAACTGGATCTTATTTATACTGACAACTTGTTCCTCTATAACCTTGATGGGAAAAAACTTACCTTTACATTTCGAGTTCATCACTATGTTTATTGGCTCTATACTAATTGTAGTAATTTTAATTCTACTGCAATCAAATGATAACGTCTTCATAGCTATCTCATCGAGTTGTAATATACCTCCCCAACACTTTCCAATTTTGAAAAAAGTATTAGCGTCCACAAATGCAAACCCCGTAACAATTAATCATAACAACCCCAATTGGATCTACGTACATCTCATCGTTCTATTCTTGAAACACCAAGAACCAGTTTATTAGCCAATCTTTCCCTCATTTGAGAAAACTTTTCATTATATCCCTCGATGTGAATGTCAAGATAACTCTCAAACCACTCCAGCCTTTGACTTGAACATCCAACACTCCTTTACTAATGAAAGCTTTATGAATGGCTTTTGCAGATCTCGAGTACTATAATTTAGTAATCACGTTCCTCTATAGCCACTCATTGCCCTTGTCCTGACCCTTGATCACTTTGGCCTTATTAGTAACTGATGTTGCACTTCCTAATTAGTAGGGCTTCCACTTTTCGCGTCCTATCAGGAACTCAAAAAGATCAAAGGGCCACTAGGTAGGCTCCGATGGTAGCCGTTCCGATGATAAAATTAGTAAAATAAAATATTGTAATTGAAAAGAATTGATTGACTGTAATTGAAAAGCGCACCTTAGGGTTGTATTTATAAGCTGTAGATTTCTTGAGTTGATTAGGATTTGGAGTCGCAAGAATAGGGATTTGACGATATCCGAGAATAGCAATTACTATGTTGAACTTTATTTCCTTACTCCAAGGTCGGTAGGACATGCAAGGCAGTGATCAACTCGGGACCTCTTTATGTGTGTACTTAGTATTTCATGCTCTAGAGAGAGGATTAGAGATCTTACGCTATTTCAAACCAAGAGGCTCTGAACCCTGTATGCTTGTCTATTCTAGAGAGGGGAGATTTTCTTGGTCTGTGTACGTAGGTGCTCTGTATATACACGTGTCATTCTAGGACTAGTTTGTTCTTTTGTGGTATATCAGTTACTCCCCTTGAGCCTCAGTTTAGCGAATTGTGTAGCTAAGGTTGAGGGTTTCTGAAGAGTCACGTGCCATAATCACTAGCGCGCCACTTCGCTTTCTGCGACAACCGTTGATATGACACTTATTGCGTCAGCCGTCGTTTGGGTTTTCAAAGCCATCATTTCCTTAACTGCCGCGATGGTTCAGAATCATAGGCCCCCATTACTTCAATCCCTTATAAAAGGAGAGGGAACACATATGCGCCTTTCTTTTCTTCATTTTCATTACTTCCAAAAGAACTCTGCTTCATACTGAGAAAAACAGAGTGAAAAGATCTCCGTCGTAAGAAGGTCATTTCTCGTCAAGTTTTCGATCAGGTTCGACTTGCTTTTGATCATTTTCCCTTCTTCATTCTTCTTCTTTTCCATCTTTTAAGTTCATAATGTCAACCTCAGACACCTTTTCAGGCATTGGTTATAGAACAGAGAGTTCTTTAGAGAGATCTGTTCCATCAAAATAAATATTGTAGATAACAGTTCCTCAAGGGACTTAGAAAATAGGATAGTTAGGCATCCTACCCCTAGCCCAGAACTTAGGATAGTAGGGGCCTTTATAGATCCTAAAAATGAAGCGGGGGAAACCTCGGGTAGGCCTTCCCAAAGGGAGGAGGGAGAAAGTGCCATCACTTGAGCATGTTAAATGCTCTGAGGGTTGCTTTCGACTTCCCCTCGAATGTAACCTGTAGGGTGCCTGGACCAATATCGCTCATCTGATATTGGTCAGGGCGAGATCTGTGTCTATCTCGAATGGTTCGAGATTGGGCTTAGGTTTCTCTTTCATCCCTTGATTGGGGATTTTTTCAGTTGGTTCAATATATGCCCTACCGACCTTAATATCAATAGTTGGAGGCATCTGTTGGGATTCATACTTTTAGGTCATATGAATGGTGTCGAGGTGGATCTTCCGTTGATCTGAAGCAATATGGATTTAAAATTTTTTAAGTCAGAGGCCATGTTTTACATGTCTTTTGACAAAGGGTTTAGACCCCTCTCCTCAGTACCTACTTCTAATAAAACTTGGAAGAAGTGGTACCTTTTTGTAGGAGGAGGATAGGAGCTTAAAGACTATGAAGGCCAAACTTTGACTTTTTTCTAGAGTACTAGGATTAAGGGTGAGATCCCCTTTTAAAATTTTTTTCCTCTGTTTTTTGGTTCCCTTTCGCTTATGTATTTTTTAATCTGAATTTTATCTTTTTTGTGCATACAAGAAGGCTTGAAAGAGGACAATCTTCTCCATTGGTCTCCAAGAGAAGTACATAAAACTCCTCTAGACTAGCAACTGTGCACATAACGTTATTCTCTCTTCCCATAACTTGATGGAGGTCGGGCTGGTAAAGGATAGAGCCAAGAATTTAAAGAAGTCCTTGATATCCAGATGGGCACTAGGGAAGAAGAAGAAGACGGCGGGGGAGAGTTCTTCCCCTACCGAGCCTCTCCTTCAAGTGAAGAAGAGGAGGCTCATGTCCAACTCCCCAGACCGAACGATGTCTAAGGACATGAGGGAGTCTCCTGCTCTTAAGCCCATACTTCCCCCTATGCCTGCGGTCCCTATGAAGAAGAGAGAGAAAGGGAAGTTTGCTGCTGCTCCCCTTGTGCCTAATGATTCCGGCTATCTAGCCATGAAGAAGGCCTTTGATAAGTCTTAGGCTGCAGGCCCAAGTGAATTCAAAGGGTTGAAGGAGCAGAAGATCGCCAAAGACCTATTATCATTCCAACTGAAGGTAAGATCTGATAGGCTATTCTCACTTCTTTCTTTCTTGCTTTTTTTGTTTGAAATTTATTTTGATATAATTAGCTCATATTTGTTTCCAGACTATGCATGGCCTTGTAGCCATCATGGATTCTTCAGTGGACTCCGAGTAGATTAACAACCTTTAATCTGAACTCGACGAAGCTAGGCTACTGTTAGGGATGACCCAGTCTACTACCTCTGCAGCTGAGGAAAAGTTGAAAAAAGTTGCCCTCGCTTTGGAGTTGGAAGACCTCAAAAAGAGGTTCGAAGACTTACAATCTGCCTCCCTTAACAAAGTCCAAGACACTGCCGAATCTGTCAGAGCTCAAACCAAGGCTAATATGAAGGCCGAGGTTGAGGACATGGGTGGAAAGCTGATCGAGCATGGGAACCGACCCTTCAGGGCCAAGCTTCACAAGAAGTATCCTGACCTGGATCTGGTTGGGATTGACGACATTAAAGTCTCTCTTGGTGAGATCAAGGCGTAGGGGGATGGAGAGGAATAAGTGGTTCCTGAACTTTCTTCAGCTAATGCACTAGACAGAACAAAGTGATCTTGATATGGTGCAGGAGTTTGAAGAGAATGAAAAAGAGGAAGAAGAGAGTGATCTTGACATGGTACAAGTCAAGGAAGATTCAGAACTCTTCTTAATGCTGATACTTCAAGGGCTGCCAAACCAACAATAGACTAGGAAACTCTTGTACCTTTTGTTTCTTTCTTATAATCTTCCTAAACTTGGGTCATCTATAAATGAAATTTGACTTCTTTAGAACTTCATGTGTTACTCTTTAATTTCTTAGAATCTCTAAAGTATTCATGTGATTTGTCAACAGAGGACTCAGAGTAGCCAAACTTGTAATATTTTCAGATGCTGACATACTATAAGTCATAATGCACCGAGCTTTCACACTTGTAATGAAATCAAGCTTTACCTTCAGCTCTTTAATTTAATCAAGTTTCGAATTCAGACCTTCAAAACTTTGTAACTGAATCAAACTTTAAGCCCCAGATCTCTACAACTTGTAATTAAATCAAGCAAGAATCCTCAAGACTTAAAATTGAATCAAGTTTTAAGCTCTAGATCTTCCCAAGTTGTAATTAAGTCAAGCATAGACCTTCGGAGCTTGCAATTGAATCAAGATCCTCATAACTTGTAATTAAATCAAGCACTAATCTTCAAGTTTTTGAAATTAAACCAAGCTTTAGGCTTAAGATCTTTATGGCTTGTAATTAAATCAAGAACAGATCTTTAAAACTTGTAATTGAATCAAGCTTTAAACCTTAGATCCTAGGACCAAACTTGTGGCTTTCACAAGAAATGGGGGGCCTTGATCAAAATGGATTGGATAATCAGAGGTTCCGATACCTTTGTTGAACTATTCAATTGAGAGAAGAATGGACTAAACCTATAACACTTGTAGTAGATACAAGGCTTTTAGGGGTCTATAAATTGAGATGGATTAGATCTATAGCACTTTTAATGGCTACAAGGCTTTTAGGGGTCCGTACATTGTAATGGCTACAAGGCTTTTAGGGGTCTGTACATTGAGATGGACATGACCTATAGCACTTGTAATGACTACAAGGCTTTTAGGGGTCTATACATTGAGATGGACCTGACCTATAGCACTTGTAATGGCTACAAGGCTTTTAGGGGTCTGTACATTGAGATGGACCAGACTTATAGCACTTGTAATGGCTACAAGGCTTTTAGGGTCTGTATATTGTGATGGACCAAACTTATAGCACTTGTAGTGGCTATAAGGCTTTTAGGGGTCTGTACATTATGATAGACTAGACCCATAGCACTTGTAATGCCTACAAGGCTTTTAGGGGTCTGTACTAACTCCTGGAAGGCTTTTTTGCATTCAAGGGTCCACTCTAGGGCCTTACTCCCCTTCAAGGCTTTGAAGAACGAGAGGCACCGATTGGTAGACTTGGAGATGAATCAGTTCAGAGCCGCTATCCTTTTATTCAGGCCTTGAATATCTTTCTTGTTCTTCGGTGACTCTAGTTTGATCAGAGCTTTTATCTGCAAGGGGTCTGCCTCAATTCCCCTTTGAGAGACTAGAAAATCCAAAAATTTTACTTTGGTGATCCCGAAGGTACACTTTGAGGGATTCAGCTTCATCCTGTGCTGCCTCAAGATGTTAAATGTTTGGCTTAAGTGCCGGATGTGGTCACTTTTCCGAATGCTCTTGACTAGCATGTCATCTATGTAGACTTCCGTCGTGTCTCCGATTTGAGAGCCAAACATTTTGTTGACCAAATGCTAGTACGTGGCCCTAACATTCTTCAAACCGAATGACATAACTTTATAACAATAGAAACCTCGTTTAGATATGAAGGCTGTCTTCTCTTGGTCTGGAGGATACATCTAAATCTGATTATAACCAAAGTAGGCATCCATGAAACTCGTGAGCTTATGTCTTGCAGTTACATCAACTAGCTGATCAATTATGGGGAAAGGGAAGTTGTTTTTGGGGCAGGCTTTGTTGAGCTCAGTGTAGTCAATGCAAGTCCTCCATTTTTCATTCTTCTTTTTAGCAAGGACTATGTTGGCGAGCTGTTCTAGACAGAATACCTCTTTTATCATTCTGGCGTTTAGCAGCCTTTGGACCTTTTCGTTGATTATCTTGTGGCGCTCAGGGGAGAATGTCCTCCTCTTTTGTCTCACCGGAGGATGGTCTGAGTCCTTCATTAGCTTGTGAGAGATGAACTTTGTATGATTCGTATAAAGAAAAAGATTCAAATAGATTTTTGAAATTGCTTCCGCTGTGGTTACGAAGCCAACAATTGGTATCAGAGCCACTTTACATGAATCTATCAATTGTGAGGGTTATATTGACTTGTTCTAAACCTATTCATAGATCCCAATTAAAATTAATGGTTATTTTAGAATGGGATTTTGTGGTAGAATCTGTTGATACAAAGATTTAATCCTTGTTTGATACCTATAGAGATGGATTAAATAAATAATTTTATTTTTATTATGATCACACCAAATAATGGGATTGCAGTTGAAGAATTGTTGGTATGAGATACCAGCAATATGCATCAATAAAAAAAAAAGAGAGATTTTTTTTTTTTAATTTTAAAATCCATTAGATGGTACGACTATAAATCAATTACAAACCGTGAATCCAAATAGCTAATGGAAACAAAGCTACAACTTTGCGGCATCGGAAATAAAAAAAAAAAAAGGAGAGAAAGCTGAAAACCAGAGTTGTCGGCCGCTTGTGATGAAGTAGTGGACCACGGAAGATCCTTAAAACAAAAATCTCAGCCTTATGTTTTGGTTTGGTAGGGATCTTAAAAATTTACGGTTGAAACTTTGCTTTTTATCGACCCAAAGCACGTTGAAATATATGTTGCTAATCAAGCTAGAAACTTTTAGGGGGTTCGGCCAAAAGGGAACAAAGCAAAGAAAGAAAGAAAAAAGAAGAAGAATATATCAAGATTGTTTTTTTCTTTTCTTTTGGGTATTTGATATCCATGGTGGCACATGGAAATATATTATAAGTATATATATATATATATATATATATAAAATATTTGATATTATATTATATATGATCAGTAGGTTATATAATTTAATTCATGGGTATTGGATACTCATGTATATTAAAAATTAATTTTATTAAACTATTTGGGTATGTGATACTCAAATATTTTATGAGCTCAAATTTTAGTTTGTTTTATATTCATTCTTTTATATTATGGGTATATGATACCCATGGATAACAATCTTGATAGTAATATAGATTATTATTTTAATTGAATATTAGTTATCCAAATTTATTAAATTATTCGGGTATGAGCTTAATTATTTAATATATTCATTGTTTTAAATTATGGGTATATGATACCAATGGATATTTGATACCCAAATATGTTGGATTTAAAATTATAGGTTAAGTGAGACTTGACCTATACGGGTTCTTGGATAAATGGATTAAATCTTAGTACGCTCTTAAATATACATGGGTGATGTATATGATTAACCACAATAAATGCTTTAATATTTTATTTATCATATTTGAATGGTTCATTTATGTGAATGGATGAAATTTTATCTCTTATGGTTGGCCATTAGGTGATGTATTTAATTTAATTAGTTTTGAGACAATTATAAAAGGTAATGGACTTGAAAAATTTTTCCGCGAATAGGCAAGCTCCATTGATTTTCCTAGCCTATTAATTTTTAATTTTAGATTAAATATAAGCTCACATATGTGGGTATAGGTTCTTCATGTATTTATTTTATTTTTGAAGAAAGAGTTAGAGAATGGGAGCTGTCAAGAAGACCGTTTGGAAGTACAAAGCCTGCTGTCAAAAATTTTAGTTGGCCAAGAGAGATAATTTTAATTTTATGCTTGCATGTTTATTTTCATAAAATCACATGATTAATTTTGATCCATGAATAGGTTAATATAATTATGCATGTGTTGTATAATAAAGATCCTTAATTTATAAAAACAAGTGGGAGAGGAATGCTTTAGGAAAGCTCCCACAGTCTTCCATCATCAGCTCATAGTAAGACAAAAATAGCTGCCCTAAGCCATCTTCGAGTGGGCTCCCTACGGAGGGTGACTATCTAGTTAGTTACAAGTATGGACCTTTTAGGATAGAATATAAAGAGATGGGATGAGGGTGATCTCCCCATGGGGACACTACTTGTAACGGTTGTTTTTTTATTTGAGATGATGATATATACTTGATCAAAAGTTAATGATATTTTTTCCACGGAGTCTATCATTGTCTTTTGAAGACCAAAGGATATTGAAAAATATGTTTCATTTGACATGAGATGTCCAGATAGTGAAATCATATAGGATATGATGGTTCTCCCAATCATATGAATGACATTGTCATCTGCACAGAGCGTGTCGTTTATAAGGTTAGGTCCCAATGCATTCATTGATAGTGGCTTGAGGATACCACTATGCAGTCATGAGAGCAAAAGTTATTTTAATGTTTATTTACATTCATGCTAATTTATGTGCTTATATATATGATTCTTAGATGTCTTCATTTAACTCATTTGCTATCATTTTGAAAGAAAATAAGTTGACTAGACCTAACTATGTGGACTGAAAACAAAATTTGGACATTGTCCTTACTGCAAAAGGGTACATATATGTGATTACTTTGGATAGCCCAAACCTTTCAAAGGCTAGTGCTCCCCAAGAGGACATTGACCATTATTCTAGGTGGGTCAAGGCTGATGAGATGACACATTGCTATATCTTAGCTTCGATGTCAAGTATTTTATAGCATCGGCATTAGAGTTTCCTAACAGTTATGGATATGATCCTTAACTTAAAGGAAATGTTTGGGGCTCAAGGTGTCTTACTAGGCAGAATGTCATGGGAGCACTCATGAACACTAAGATGACAGAAGAAACACCAGTAAGAGACCATGTTCTAAAAGTGATTGACTTTTTAAATGCACTGGAAGTTCTAGAGGCTGACATTGATGGTGAGTCCCAGGTTGATATTATCCTTGAGTCGCTACCTAATTTTTTTAATCAATTTAAGTTCAACTATAACATGAAAAAAATGAATTTGACTTTGGCTGAGCTTCTGAGCTTTTTACAGGCAGCGAAGGGTATTATCAACAGCCATCCTAGTGCTAATGTGGCTGATGGTTCTTCTTTTAAGTCCAAGACCAAAGGAAAGGGCGAGTGGAAGAAGAAACAGAACCCCAAAAACTCTAAGAGAAATATGGGTCCTAAAAGGGGTGTTGGAAAAGGGAAGAAAGGGGCAACCGCAGGGGCACCCACTAATCCCAAAGGAAAGTGTTTCCACTGTGGGGTCATGGGACATTGGAAGAGAAATTGTCTAGATTATCTAGCCAAGAAAAAGAATACAGGTATAATCAAATCACTTATTATTGAAGTAAGCTATATAGCGGGTCCTTCAAATTCCTGATGATTACTCCTAAGATAAATGAGATACATGACACCGAAAAGAATGAACCATCACAAACTTTACTATTTAAAAGAAAAGTTTCTTCTACTAATCCAACTTATCTTTTGCACTTGAGGTTAGGTCATATTAATCTAGATATGATTAATAGACTAGTAAAGGAGGGTTCTTTTGTCTTCCTTGTTTGTTGAACCATACCCAGTCTGTATATCTTATTTGGAGGGAAAGATGACCAGGAGACCCTTTACTTCAAAGGGAAACACGGCCAAAGAAGTATTAAAGTTAATTCATACTGATGTATGTGGACCCATAAATATTAGGGCTAGAAGGGGTTATGAGTATTTCATCACTTTTGCTGATAATTACTTTAGATATGGTTATATCTATCTATAGCACCACAAGTCAGAAGCCTTTGAAAAGTTCAAAGAGTTTAGGGCAGAAGTGGAAAAACAATTAGAGAGGAACATAAAATCACTTTGATCTGATCGAGGTAGGAGATATCTCTCTAGTGACTTCAGTCAACAATTGTTGGATAATGAGATTTTATCCCAGTTGTCTGCACCTGGCATGCCTCAGTAGAATGGTGTAGTAGAGAAGAGAAACATGACACTTTAAAATATGGTAAGGTCAATGATGAATTATTCTGATTTGCCTATTTTCCTTTGGGGGTATGCGTTAGAGATAACGGTATATATTCTGAATTCAGTACCAACTAAGTCTGCTCCTAAGACTCTAGTGGAGCTTTGGACTGGGTGCATGCCAAGTCTAAACCACTACCGGATCTAGGGGTGTCCAGCCTATGTGCTGAAAGGAAAGACTAGCAAGTTGGAACTAAGATCAGAATTGAGCTATTTCATTGGTTATCCTAAGAAACAAAAGGCTGGCTCTTTTATAATTCCAGTGAGTAAAAGGTATTCGTTAGCACGAATGTTGTCTCTTTGGAGGATGATTATATTATGGGTCAGAAGCCCAATAGTAAGATTACCTTAGAAGAAACATCAGATGCTTTTTCTATTCCTCAGGCAATTGATAATCATGGACTAGATGCCTCTATTCCAACATCTTCTATTACACCGGAGCTAAGTTGTAGTGGGAGGACTGTCAGGTCACTTGATAGGTACATGTTCTTAGGAGAGTCTCTCTTAGATGAACATGTTTTAGATCCCAGTAGCTATGATGAGGCAATCTTTGATAAAGATTTGGGACTTTGGAAAAATGTTATGAAAGCTGAAATGGAATCTATGTATTCTAATAAGGTTTGGGAACTTGTGGAACCACTTGTCTATATTAAACCAATTGCCTGTAAGTGGATCTATAAGAGAAAGAGAGGACCCGATGGATCAGTTGAGACTTTTAAAGCTAGACTAGTGTTGAAAGGGTTTACTCAAAAATAGGGTATCGATTATGAGGAAACTTTTTCACTAGTTGTTATGTTTAAGTTTATTCGGATTCTCTTATCCATTACAGCTCATTTTGATTATGAGATTTGGCAAATGGATGTCAATACAGCATTCTTGAATGATTATCTTGAGGAAGACATCTATATGATGCAACCAGATGGTTTCATAGCTAAAGGCCAAGAACATATGGTATGCAAGCTGCATAAGTCCATTTATGTACTTAAGCAAGCTTCCTGAAGTTGGAACATCCAATTTGATCAGGCAATCAAGTCATTTGGTTTTGATCAAAACCCTGATGAACCTTGTTTGTATAAAAAGAGTGAAGAAAGCGTAGTGGTGTTCCTAGTTTTGTATGTGGATGATATACTACTCATTGGAAATGATGTAGGGGTGTTGTTTACGATAAATGTTTGGCTAGCGAATCAGTTTGATATGAAGTACTTGGGAGAAGCTAGTTACATCCTTTGGATTAAGCTTTTGCGAGATCGGAAGAACAGGATGTTAAGCTTATCTCAAGTTGCATATATAGACAAAATTGTTGTCAAGTTTTCAATGCATAACTCCAAGAAAGGCTTATTGCCTTTTAGGCATGGAGTACTTCTATCCAAGAATCAATATCCTAAGACACTTGAGGAAGAGGAACGCATGAAGGCGGTTCCTTATACTTCAGCTGTAAGAAGCCTTATGTATGATATGCTTTGCACTAGACCAGGTATTTGTTTTACAGTGGGCATGGCCAGCAGATATCAATCTAATCTAAGACCAAATCATTAGACTACTGTGAAACATGTGCTCAAGTACTTGAGAAAGACTAGAGATTATATGTTGAGATACGGAAGTGGTGATTTAGTTCCAATTGGCTACACAGACTCTGACTTTATGTCAGATCAGGACTCTAGAAAGTCAACCTCAAGATATGTGTTTACTCTTGGTGGTAGAGTTATCAGTTGGAGGAATGTCAAGCAACGGTGTATTGCTGACTCAACCACTGAAGCGGAATGTATAGTTGCCTCAGAAGCAACTAAGGAAGTAGTTTGGTTCAAAAAGTTCCTTTCAGAACTAGGAGTGGTACCATAGTCTCAGTTGCCTATGCTCCTTTATTGTGACAATAGTGGAGTTGTAGCTCAATCCAATGAGCCAATAAACCACAAGGATGGAAAGCACATAGAGAGCAAGTACCACCTCATCAGAGAGATCGTTCAGCGCGAAGACATTATTGTCACCAAGGTTGCATCTGTGGAAAATCTTGCAAATCCTTTCACTAAGGCTCTACCTTCTAAAAGTTTCGAGCTTCATGTGGATAGGATAGGTCTCAGATGTTATGGGGAATGGATGTGAGTGCAAATGGGAGTTTGTTAGGATGTGTGCCCTCATATCCAAGATATTTTATTATTGTTTAATAGATTTGATTTATTATTGAGTTTCATATTACCATATGTTTAGATGTTGCTTTATATCATGAGATGATTATTCCTTGAATTGTCATTAGGAGTCGTTTATGTGTATAAATGAGACTTATACACAGGAGATATGAACTGCTTATATAGGCAATTATAGAATTGCTCGCAGCTATTGATAAGACTGGACATCTTATTTGTAAAGCTGTAATACAGTTAACCTTTATGTGATAAGATGGTTTATCTTAACCGTTAAAGTAGTGGACTCTAGGTTATTGTATTGGAGTATTGGGAATACACTAAACTGGATCACTATAAGAAACGCATTATTTGGAATTGTCACCTTTAATAAGTTTCTTATTCACTATTCACAGTAAGCTCTTAATCTTGAGAGGATACTGAACTCAAGTTCTGAATAGTGATGACTTTGAGTTACCAATGAGTAAGGTCTTTTAGATCAATACCTTGGTATCTTGGGAAGTCATTATTTAGTCTATGGGAACATATATTCTCAAAATGGAATCTACACTCTATATATTAGAGATATGAATATCACCTTTGTGCCAATTCAATAGGTTAATCACTGAAATTTAGATCCAGTCTTTTTAGTAAATTGTTTATTGAAATGATGACCAATTACAAGTGATTAATAATTATTGAATTAGGTTCTTAAAATAATTAGAGAATTAATTTGACAGTATAATCCTGATTATTAATATCCATGTAGAGGGGCCAACTGCAAAAGTATAGTGTATATGAGTTTACTCTATTCTACTAAATTGGATTGTAATTTCAATTATATAGTGAAGTTAATTGAAATTAATTAGTCAATTAAAATTAATTATGAGATAATTAAGATTTAATTGACTAATTAGGAGCTAAGTTAGTGGGACTCACTAGATCCCTTCTCTTGCCCTAATTAAGCCCTATATATATGATATGTAGGGAGTCGTTTATCACAATAAGTTTTTGTGCTAGACAAAAATAAGAGGCAGCCCACTCTCTTGCGTTACGGTTTGCTTAAGGGAAAAGAGAAGAAGACCTAGAGGAGAAAGAGAAGGAAGATTGCATCAATCTTTTGAAGAAAGTCTCTTCAACAATAAAGATTATCAAGAACAAGGTAATTCTAACCTCTTTTTTCAAGATCGTATGATTCGTGTAAAGAAAAAGATCCAAATAGATTTTTTAAAATTGCTTTTGCTGTGGTTACGAGCCCAACAAGGTTAAGATCTATCCTTTTCATATCTTTGGTTTCCTAAGCAAATACCAATAGGTTGTTTTTCAAGAACTCAATAATTTCCTATTGCTTGGAGGGGGATAGATCTGAGCCAATTTGTAAATAGCGTTCTTCCCCTTCAGAGCTGACGAGTACCTTGATAGGTTCCTCCATTGGTTTGGCCATGTTGTCCCTTCCCCTAGGGCTTAATGGCTCGTCGATCTCAGTGGGTCACTCCTCTTTCTCATGAAGGTCGGATGGTGCAGGATTTCCTCTTTCACGAGGGTTCTGTGATTGCTATTTAGGGGCTTTTTCCTTTAGCGCAAGAGCATGGCATTCTCGGGCAATTGGCTGACGACCCCTAATGGAATAGACCTTATCGTTTTGTACATACTTCAGGCACTGGTGGAGGGTCGAGGTGACCGCTCCTATCCAGTGAAACAAAGGTCTCGTGATGATTACATTGTAGGGGGACTTTGAGTCCAGGACCATGTACTTAGAGAGCAATGTCGTCTGACAGTTCTTTTCCCCTGTCGTGGTTGGGAGGTCTATTTTGCCTAGTAGGGAGCTGAGGTTCCCATCAAATCCTGCCATTATAGCGGTGGTGGCCTTGATGTTGCTGGGGTTGAGCTTCATGTGCTTGAAGGGCTCATAGAACAGCACGTCGGTGGAACTTCCCGTGTCCACCAGAACCCTCTTGATCTCAAAATTGGCAATATTGAGTGAGATGACGAGGGCGTCACTATAAGAATAGTGTACCCCAACAAGATCCAACTCTGAGAACTGGATTTGTGGTCCCTGCCTCAGTCTTTTTTCAATGGCAGAGATCTGGAGGACGTTAAGTTCTACCTTTGCCTTCCGAGCATACCACTTTCTTGCTCGGTTCGACATTCCCGTCATTGTATTATCGGCATGGAGGATAAAGATGACTTGATTGTTCTAATGCGGTTGCTCGTTCTGAGCCTCCGTCTGTTCAGGTCGTTGCTTTTTCCTTCTTTGTTGTGGTCTGTCGTTATGGGAGTTCTGCCTCTCTTCCTGTTGGACAAACTCTTGTAGCTGCCTTCTTCTAATAAGTTGTTTAATTTCTTGCTTGAGGGCTCTGCATTCATCAATGGTGTGCCCGTGATCTTTATGGAAATCACAATACTTGTTTTGATCCCTGGTATCGAAATTGCTCTTTAATGGCTCTATCCATTTCAAGTCCTCACGGGTCTGTACCTGCCGGAGTATTTGAGTGAGGGAAGCGTTCAAAGGGATGAAAATACCGTACCTCCCAAAATTAGGATTGTTCTGGGTTCTGGGTGCCGCCCTTTTATCAGGATTCCTGACCCTTTTTCTAGTTGCATTGGAATCCCTCTTTTGGATGTGGTCATCCTTTTGAGCCTGCTCTTTCGCCTTTCGGAAGGATATCTTTGTATCCTCCAAGTTTATGTATTTTCATGATCGTTTCATGAGTGCCGCTATATCGACAAGAGGATTCTTTGTCAAAGAATCTTGGAAGCGTTTAGGCCCCAAGCCAGAGGTGAGAGCTGCTATTAGGAAGCTCGGGCTGTAATTTGTTATCTCTGTGAGCTCGGTATTGAAGCGAGCGATGTACTCCCTATGTGACTCCCCATTTGCCTGCTTTATGGTTAGCAGGAACTCTGGTCCCTTCTTTAGCTTCTTGCTAATAAGGAATCGATCAAGGAATTACCTACTAAGCTCGTAGAAATTGGTGATCGATTCTTGGGGGTGGTTGTGGCAACCACTTTAGAGGACTACCATTGAGGCTTGTTACAAAGGATCGGCACATGAAGGTGTCAATAGCCCCGTGTAGAGCCATTGTATGCTGATAGTGGGAGAGGTGATCTCTAGGGTCCTCAAACCCGTCATAGAGGGTGAACTTCAGGACAACGAACTTTTTTGGCCGCTCTTCTGCTATTATGGCAGAGGTGAATGGCATGACGAATCTCCCTAGTAACTTTCGCAGTTCATCTTGCTCTAGAGGGGCGTGGGTCCCTTTGGTAGAGACGGTTTGTTTCAGGGAGTTTGTTGTCTCCTCAGTCCTTTGAGCAACTTGGGACAGAGCTGGTTGTGGATTTGGGCCCTACTATTGGCCTTGTCTTACAGCTTCAGTCCCTATATTCAATGGATAAATTTGTCCAATAGTGACAGAAGGACATTGCCCTCCTTGGATAAGGGGAGCCGGAGCCCATGGAGGCTAAAACTTTGGTGGCGTTGGATTAGCCCTTGAGGCTGCTGGAGTTGGAATCCTTCTTTTACTTTGATAATGGACAGCGGGGTAAAAGGCAGGCATCCCTTTTCCCATTGCGATTGATGTTTAGGGGTCAGCCCCTATGTGAGTGGTACCATGGGGGTGTACCGACTGCACATTGGGGGTCTCCTCATTGGAAGGTCCTCCACCCATGGTGGTAGCGGGAGGCTGAGCCCTTTTATTAGAAACATTGGTAGGAAGTGGATGAGGGATATTGCTCCGCAGAGTCTGGGCCAACGAAGACAGAGCTTGGGACATGGGAACGAGCTGTTCCTGCATCTAATCGGATTGTTGTTGAATCTAGTCAAGTTACTGTTGTAAGTAACTGGATGTTTGTCCCCTTCCTTTTCTAGTGAGAGGCTAGTTTTGGGGGTTTTGAGAACTTTTTCTTGGACGAAGATTGGAAGCCATTGTTTTTTTAAAAGAAAAAGACAAAAAAGCTGCTCCTATCGAAGAAGAAAGTTAGCAGAAACGATTTTCATTTCTACAGATGGTGCAAAACTAATGTTGCACTTTTTAATCAATGGGGCTTCCGCTCTCCGTCTCCTGTCAAGAACTCGAAAAGATCAGAGGGCCACCGGGTAGGCTTCGATGGTAGCCGTTCCGATGATAAATTTAGTAAAATAAAAGATTGTAATTGAAAAGAATTGATTGACTGTAATTGAAAAGTGCACCTTAGGGTTGTATTTATAGGCTGCAGATTTTCTAAGTTGATTAGGATTTGGAGTAGCAAGAATAGGGAGTTGATGATATCCGAGAATAGCAGTTACCATGTTGAACTCTATTTCCTTACTTTAAGGTCAGTAGGGCATGTAAGGCAGTGATCAGCTCGAGACTCTTTCATGTGTGTACCCAGTATTTCCAGCTCTAGAGGGAGGACTAGAGATCTTGCACCAATCTGAACAAAGAGGTTCTGAACCTTGTGTGCCTGTCTGTTCTGGATAGGAGAGCTTTTCTTGGTCTGTGTACATAGGTGCTCAGTATATACACGTGTCATGCTAGGACTGGTCTGTCCTTTTGTGGTATATTAGTAACCATACCAGAACCTTTTACTATATTTGTGAACGTTGGTTTAAATTGCTCCTCACTTCCTTTGTTGTAAGCCAGCCTTCCACTATCACCTTTATTGCCTCCCCCTCAAACGTTTCTACCATTACTCCCCCTAGGTTGACTTGATTTTAGGAGACTAGGTATAAATGTAGCTCTCTGATTATCCATTCTTCTACTGAACTCCACCATTTTCACCTCCAACTTCTTGTTTCTGCACTACAACCCATTTCCTTTTGGCACTATAATGTTTGCAGCTACCAAACAATCATATCAGATGAATCCAAACTTTAACCTAGTTCTTGCTCTTATTTTTACGTGAATGAACGCAATCTTGACCACCCCAAACTTCATAAACAAGCCATGTAAACTCTCCAATTATCTAGTATATTTTCCACAAAGATTGTGAACCAACCATTCCCAAACCCTTCCTTACCTAGGTTTTCCTTTCTTTTCTGCTTGTAGATGACTAGCACCCACCCATCACCTCCCTTTATTCTTGCCTCACCCATAAACTCCAAGAAGATTTTTCCTATTTAATCTAATTTATTTGTACACTTAGAGCAATTAAAAGAAGAAAGCCAAAAATTGACATTCTGTTCTTCAATACGAGTATGAAAACACAAAAAGAAGTTTAGAATATTGTTTTTTCAATTCCTATAGATCAAATTTAACATGTAGTCAAAACTAAATTGTAACTAAGGTCATTTTTAAATATTTACAAAGATCAAATCTAAATTTAATACAATCCTAAGTTCAAGTTTCTATTGTGTAATGCATGATATGCATGAAATCATTACCTTGAATTACACAATTCTTCACACTTGACTATACTTGTGAGGCTAGAGACTAGTGATATCCACACGACTCAACAACTACTAGTCAAAAGAATCACATATTTTGAAAAATAATTACCAATATAAAATTATACAACTTTTTCTAACAAAATGAACCTAATGTGTATGCATGACGTGATTTGTATTTCTACCTTTCTTGAAGTAATTCTGAAGATTTCATGATCTTGTCGAAATTAATTATTTTAAGAAGTACGAAGTTGTAATGAAGTCTGTTTCGACCAAGTCTTTACAAATTTGATTGACTAGTAGCAAGACTCAATCAACCCTAACAATTACAAACTCAATACATAGAATTTTGGAATGAATGACAACATATAACTTAGAGGAAAATTTCATAGTTGTTCCTAGAAAATTTTTCTCATGATCCCACCTTTTGCAATTCATAAAAAACATAATTTTTTTTTTACAATACTCGATCAATTACATTTTGTCAAAACCAAAAATCAATACAAAGATTACTAAACCAAAATCAATACTTGACAAATAAAATTTTACAATATCCATGATTTTTTAAATTTTGAAGAGCTTTCTTGAAAGTTGGGCCAAAGTTACAGATTTTAGTTATATTATTTTTGAAGAAAAAAAATAGTAAAAGAACATTTTTGTCCAATAAAAAATAATGAACTTAGTAGGTTATTGAGTCTAAAGTTAGACATGTTGATAATTTTATTTTTTTTGGCACACTTTTGACTGAAGGACCCTAATATCTATATATATATATATATATATATATATATTGATGCTGCACTTTTTGGCTCGCTAAAAATCTAGGATCCGTGACCTGTAGAACACTCAAAAAGGAGGGATCAGAAGGCCACCGGATTGGCTCTGGCGGTAGCTGCTCCGATGCTTAAGTAAGTAAACTGAATTGAAAAGACTGTATTGAAAGCCAAAGAATGAGCATGAAAATAAAGCGTACCTGTAGGGTTTAATTTATAGACTGTGGCCTTCCTAAGTTGATTAGGATTCGGAGCCATGAAAATAGGGATTTGATCATCGGAGATTACATTTACCTTGTGGAACATTGTATCAAAAATAGAGATAACCATGTATGGTAGCTTCCTTGTAAAAGACTGTTTCCTTATTCTTTGCTCGGTGGTCATTAAGGAAACAACGAGGTCGGAACCATAAGGAATACTGAGTGAATGTTGCCCAGAGCATAAGGTCTGGAGGATATGTGTATAAGAATGCCCCGGAGGCTGCACCTGCTCTGTATGACCGAGTTTATCGGTTCTGTAACCACACGTGTCTCAAGGTGATTGGTGCGTCTGTTTGTGGTATATCAGCTACTCCCCTCTCGAGCCCTAGTTAGGATCTAGGGCGTAACTAGGGTTATGGGCTTTATGAAGAGTCACATGTTTTGTTTCTCCATTTTTTGAGACGTCGATTTAATGGGTCATTTATTGCGCAGCCGATACTTGAGAAGTCATCATTACCTTCAACTGTCATGTCGAATCGGCTTGGGGGGGTCATATTTCGAATATGTATATAAAAAGGGGGAAATGACTTTTTACGCCTTTCTTCTGCACTTGCCTCTACAGTATCAGAGACTTTGCCATTGCCGGTTGACGCATTTTGAAGGTCGGAGCATATCCGGTGTTCGTAGCCTTTCTTAATTTCAGGTTTGATTTTTAGCCCCTTTTACGTTCCCTTTCCTTTGCTTCGTTACTTTCCCTTGTCCGCCATGTCTGGCCCTGGGTCACCTTCTGGTTCAGGCAATTCTTCTAGGACCATTTCTCAACTTCAACTTGTGAACCTTCCTTCTATTGATAATGCTAAAAATAGATTGGCAGAGCCCCCCTCCAGTCCGGAGGTTAGGATAGTTGATGCATTTAAGGAATCCCCAAATAGGGCCGGTGAGACCTCTGGTCGACCTGGCCGTAGAGAGGAAGGTGAGAGTGTAATTACTGAGAGTATGTTAGAAGAGTTGTGCGAGAAATTCAATCTCCCCTCGAACGTTACTTTTAGGGTCCCGGACGCTCTGAATCGCCCACGCAATGTTAGAGTGGGGGAAATTTGTGTCTATTTGGCTTGGTTTGAAATGGGACTGACACTCCCTCTTCCCGACCTTAATCTCAATTCTTCTGTTGGTTTAATCTTTGCCCTGCAGACCTTAATCTCAATAGTTGGAGACATCTGTTAAGCTTCATAGTGTTAGGGCATATGAATGATGTTGATGTGTCTCTTGACCTGATCCGTAGTAATATGGATCTAAAATACATGAGGTCGGAAGGCCTCTATTATATGTCTTTTGATAGTGGGTTCAAACCCTTTTTTTCCGTGCCCTCTTCCAACAAGACCTAGAAGAAGTGGTATTTCTTCATAAAAGGAGGATGGGAATAGGAGGACTTCCAAGACCAACTTTCAACATTTCCTCGAACCACTGGGCCAAAGGGTGAGACCCAATTTTTCCCGTGGCTGCTTTGATTTTGTTTTGTGCATCAATTGCCGAGCTGATTAACTTTGTATCTTTTGTGCAGATAGGAGTATGTGGAAGAGGCCGAGCTTTTCTCCCGTGCTTCAGAAGCAATACAAAAAGTTCCTATAGCCCAGCAACCGAGATCATTCCTCCATCGTTAATCGTGATAAGTTGATGGCTGCTAAGGGCCGTGTAGAGGAGCTGATAAAAGGTCTGATGGCTAGGTGGGAGACCGAGCCATCTTCTTCTACGGCAGTGGGGGAGGCTCCTTCCCCAGTAGACCCTCCCCTCCAAACAAAAAGGAGGAGGTTGCTTTTGAACTCTCCTGAACCTGCTAAGGGGGAGAGGGAGGCACCTGCCCCTATTTTTGTGGTCCCTCCAGCCCCATCCAAACAAGCGGGCAAGGGGACGTCATCTTCAGTGGCCCTTGGTGCTGTCAATCAGGCGGCCAAGAAGGTTCTGAGGGACTTTTGGGCCAAAGGCTCCCTCAAACTTAAGCCACAGAAGTTGGAGAAGCTTCTAACTGATTTGGCTTCTCTTCAGGTTAAAGTAAGTTCTCCGGGTCTCTATTTCTTTTCCCTTTTCCCAAGTGTTTTTTGCTGGGTACTGAACTGTTTGCTCTGTATGCTGCAGACCTTGCATACCCTATCTGCTCTGACGGAGGTCTCTCCCCCTTCAGAGGAGGTTGACAAGCTTCAGGCTGAGCTGGACGAGGTTAGGCTTCAGCTCGGTACTGCTAAGTCTGAGGCTCATGAAGCTGCGGAGAGGCTAAAGGAGTCCCAGAATTCTCTGGCCGTCATGGAGTTAGAGAAGAATCTTTATGTTCAGCAGGCAGAGAGGCTTCAGGGGGAAATGGACGGCATGCGGTACCTCTATCACCAAAAGCTTGAGGACGCAGTGAAGCAGGCCAAGCTAGAGAACGAAACGGAAATGAAGATGGAACTGGAAGGAATGGCCAACAACCTGATCATGTTCGGCTTCAACAACTTCCGATCTAGGTTCCTTGCCAAATTTCCTGATTTCGACATATCCTCGATTGTGCCTCCAGGGGTTATCCCTCCCGAGGTTGCCATTCCAAGCGAGGGGATCGACGTTCCCCCTGCCGATCCCACTGAAGTTGCCTTTCCGAGCGAGATAGTTGATGTTGCTCCTGCCGATCCTTCCCTAGCTGTTGAGCCTATTTCTGCTGATCAGGCCTAGAATATGTATATTTTGCTTAATTTTTTAACCTCCAATATAATAAATTTTTATCGTTGAATGAAACAGGTTTTCTTTTCAAATGTCTTTATCCCTTTCTTTTGTGTTTGGTTGACCCATGTAGCATGGCGTTGTATTGCCGTGTAGTATGTTGGTCCTTTGAATTTATGGTTGTGAGAAATTGTTGCAAGTGAGGCTGTTCTAGAGCTTCTTCAGACCAGCTCTTTTACAGTCGGTAGTTGTCTCTCAAGATTGGGAGTAAATTCTGAAGAATTCTGAGGCCGTTCGTTCCAAACCCAAGATTTGTAGTAGTAATTTGGTGTCTTATGTCTGTCAGTCTGATGATTGAGACTTCTGCCTCTAAGTTACTCAGACCAGGACTGGGATACGTCCGAACTGATGGTCTTTTGTCATACACGTGGTCTGTCAAGGGTCAACAGAATGGTCAAGACTGAAAGGTCTGTATGTTGGACCGAGGGCCTTTGTATTAAGGTGGATCAGACTCTGTCTTGTTGACTAGTACTGTATGCTTGGGGAAGCCTTGCATCCCGTCTTTTAGGCATCTGAAAGGATGGTTTTATACGTCATTCATTTATGCAGCTGTCTTTTGGGTTTTCGAGGTCAACCCCTCCTTTAACCGTTGCGACGGTCCAAATAAGTGGCTTTTGGGCTTCGAGGGTCTATATAAATGAGAGAGGAGCATACGGTTGCGCCCAATCTCTTTACTTTTTTGCTCTCAGACTGTTCCCCCGTCGGAGACAATTTGGATGTCTTTTAGAAGCTTGCCGTTTGCCCGGAGATGATTGACGATTTTCAGTCCGAGTTGGGAATGATTAAACTGTGGCCGAGAGTTATCCTTCCCTTTGATTCAGTCTCCAAGGAAGGATTAGAGGAGGTAAATATCTTCTTGTCCATCTTAGCATCCGGTCGAGATTTCTCCGATTGGAAGTGGACCCTCCTTGATTCAACCGAGGCTTGGAGCATTGGCGATGAAGACGAAGGTGGGATGCCTCCTTCCCTTTGTGTCTTGGTAGAGACCCTTGCTCAAGCCGGCTGGGGTGTCATGCCGAATTTGAGGGAAACGAAGGTGGAGAATGGAGGTCTCCTGAAACCCAGAGCCCTCATCATCCGTTGGTATTGAGATCAGTGACAGTGATGATGAAATGGCCTGGGTGCTTTTTGATGTAGATTGGGGTTCAGGGTTCCTTCCTTTCAAATGGAAGCCGGTGACGGCGGTAATGGAGGTTTGGAACTTGGGCCCCTTTCCCATTCGAGGAAGAAAGCCATGATGTTGCAAAAACGTAGTGATGTCTTTGTTGTAGCTTCTGTGTATTTGTTTTATTTCCAGTCTTCTTGTACTGATGTAAATTTTATGAATCATCAATAAAATTGAATTCCTTTTCCTCAAATCTGATGTACCTTGTGTTTCGATGTGCTCTTTTGGAGTTAGAATGCCCCTCTGAACACTTCTGATTAATAACTTTGTTGTATGTTCTGAGAGTAGATCAAAGAAACTTACATAAAACTTGTGCCTTGAACCAGAGTACTTTAAACCTGCTCGGTACTGTAGTATTCATTGCTAGTTGGTATATAAGCCAAGTAATCTAAGCACCAGCTCTGAGGATCTGCCGATCTAGGCAACTTGTGTAAATAATAATTGGGCATCAGTCGAAGATGTTTGGAATTTCTATCTTTGGATGGACTGGATCATTGAATTTGTATATTGAAGATGGACCAGGCTCGGAAGGCATGTGTATTATAGATGGACCAGGTTCTAGAGGCCTGTGCATTATAGATGGACCAGGCTTTAAAGGCCTGTGCATTTAAAGATGGACCAGGCACTGAAGGCCTGTGCATTAGAGATGGACCAGGCACTAAAGGCCTGTGCATTAGAGATGGACCAGGCTCTGAAGGCCTATGCATTAGAGATGGACCAGGCTCTGAAGGCCTGTGCATTAGAGATGGACCAGGCTTTGAAGGCCTGTGCATTAGAGATGGACCAGGCACTGAAGGTCTGTGCATTAGAGATGGACCAGGCTTTGAAGGCCTTGCATTAGAGATGGACCAGGCTCTGAAGGCCTGTGCATTAGAGATGGACCAGGCTCTGAAAGTCTGTGCATTTAAAGATGAACATTTTATGGAAGTATTAAAAAGAAAGAAACATCTTTATTGATAATACTTCCGTAAATGCTCTACATTCCTAGGTCTAGGAACAGGTTTCCCAGCCATGTCCTCTAGCCAGTAGGTGGTAGTCCTAACAACCTTTGTCACTCTATAGGGGCCTTCCCAGTTGGGTGACAACTTTCCCATAGTGGGATCCTTGGTGTTTGGAGAAGCTCTTCTTAAGACAAAGTCTCCAACTTGAAAGTTGAACGTCTTGAGCCCTACTTTGGATTTGTTGACCATTCTCTGCTAATAGGCTTCCATCCTGATGCTGGCTTGATCCCTTTTTTCTTCAAGCAAATCCAGATTTTCTATCAGCTGTTGATCATTGGACTTTTGCTCGAAGGCTTCAGTCTTTAAAGTTGGCATACTGATCTCAACCGGGATTACTGCTTCTGTACCATAGGCCAGTGAGAATGGAGTTTCAGAGGTGGGAGTTCTTTTGGTTGTTTTGTAGGCCTAAAGAACCCCAGGGAGTTCCTCCACCCACTTTCCTTTGGCCTGCTCCAACCTTTTCTTTAATCCATCAAGGATCGTTCGGTTGGTGACCTCTGTTTGCCCATTTGCTTGTGGATGGCCTGGAGAGGCAAAGTGTTGTCTAATGTTGAGATTTTCACAAAATTTCTTGAAGCCTTTACCAGTGAACTGTGTTCCATTGTCAGAGATGATCACACGTGCTATACCGAACCTGCAGACAATGTTCGTCCAGGTGAAGTTTTCAACTTCCTTCTCTATGATGTGTGTTAGAGGTTCAGCTTCTGTACATTTAGAGAAGTAGTCAATGGCTACCAAAAGATACTTCTTGTTTGGTGGGGCTTTGGGTAATGGACCCACGATGTCCATCCCCCACTGAGCAAAGGGCGAAGGACTAGTAATCGGGATGAGCTCGTGATGAGGCTGGTGTTGATATGGGGCAAACCTTTGGCATTTGTCGCACTTCTGTACGTACTCCTTAGCCTGCCTTAGCATGCTAGGCCAGTAGTAGCCCTGCGTTAAAGCTCGGTGAACAATTGTTCTGTCCCCATTATGGTTCCCGCAAATACCTTCGTGTATTTCGGCCAAGACATATTGAGATTCTTCTGGAGCTAAGCATTTTAACAGGGGTTGAGAATAAGATCTTCTGTAAAGTTTGTTGTTCAGGATCAGGTACTGAGCCGCTCTAATTCGGATTCTCCTTGCTTTGTTTTTGTCTTCTGAGAGGAGCCCGGATTCTAGGTACTAGAGGATTGGGGTCATCCAGTTCTGGGGCTGTTCAGTAATTTGAGCAACTTGGGCTTCCTCTATGCTTGGTCTTGGCTGGTAGGAAATTTTTACCATGGAGTTCCCTTCTGACCTTAGGCAAGACGCCATGTTTGCCAAAGTATCTGCTCTGCAGTTCGGGCTTCTTTCTATTTTCTAGATAGAGAACGTCTAGAAGGAGTGCTTCAAGAAGTTCACCAGTTCGGAATACTGAAGCATGCTATCATCTTTAATGGAGAATTCTCCCAGGACTTGGCTTACCACCAGTTGGGAATCTGAGAAGACTTTAAGGTTTTGAACTTCACATTCCAAAGCCAACTTCATGCCTAGGATTAGGGCTTCATATTCTGCTTCATTGTTGGAAGCTCTGAATCCCAAGCTAGCTGCTTTTTCTGACGAGAGCCCATCAGGGGCCTGTAATACTAGGCCCACACCTGAGCCCTGATCGGTTGACGACCCATCAATATAGAGCAGCCAGGTCCCTGAAGTTTCAATGAACTGTGCCTTGTCCTGAAGTGTCGGGGTGAACTCGGCAATGAAATCTGCCAAGGCTTGTCCTTTGATGGAGTTTCGTGGTACATATGATATGTCAAATTCCCCTAACTCCACAGACCACTTCACTAATCTTCCTGAAACCTCAGGCTTCCTCAATATTGACTTCAGAGGATAGGCGGTTGGGATTTCGATTGGATGAGCTTGGAAATAAGGTCGAAGCTTCTGAGCTGATATTACCAAAGCAAAGGCCAGCTTTTCAACCTCTGGGTATCTCTTTTCTGTGTCAAGCAGTGCCCTACTAACGTAGAATGTGGGCCTTTGCACTCCCTTGTCCTGTCTGACTAATGCGGAGCTAACCGCGTTCTCAAAGACTACAAGGTAGAGGAGTAGCTTTTCCCCTTGGACTGGTTTTGACAGAAGCTCTGGAGAGGCAAGATATTCCTTCAGTTCTTGAAAAGCTTTCTCACATTCTTCCGTCCATTGTAAGGCTTTGTTACCCTTTAAGGCTTTGAAGAAGGGAAGGCAGCGATCAGTGGACTTGGAGATAAACCTGCTCAGTGCCACGATTCTGCCATTCAGCGCTTGAATGTCTTTTCTGGTTTTTGGTGACTTCGGTTCAATCAGAGCTTGGATCTGAGTGGGGTCTGCTTCGATACCCCTTTGAGAGACAATGTATCCCAAGAACTTTCCCTTCGTCACCCCGAAGGTACATTTCGAGGGATTGAGCTTCATTTTGTGCTGTCTTAGGATATCGAAGGTCTGGGATAAGTGCTGGAGGTGACTAGCTTTCTGCAAACTTTTGACTAGCATGTCATCAATTTATACCTCCATGGTGTTGCTGAGCAGTGGGCTGAATATCTTGTTGACCAACCGCTGGTACGTGGCCCCAGCATTCTTCAAATTGAACGGCATTACCCTGTATCAGTAGAGACCTCGCTCGGTTATGAAGGCTGTCTTCTCCTGGTCTGGAGGGTACATCTGGATTTGGTTATACCCAGAATAGGCATCCATAAAACTCATGAGTTCGTGCCCTGCGGTAGCATCAACCAGCTGGTCTATCCTTGGTAGTGGAAAGCTGTCTTTGGGGCACGCCTTATTGAGGTCTGTATAATCAACGCAGACCCTCCACTTGCCATTTTTCTTTTTGACCAAGACGGTGTTGGCCAGCCACTCTGGGTAGAATACTTCACGTATCATCTTAGCTTCAAGGAGCCTCTAGACTTCCTCGTTTATAATCTGATGTCGCTCTAGAGCTAGGGGCCTTCTTTTTTGTCTCACTGGTGGGTGGTCTGGATCCACCATTAGTTTGTGAGTTATCAGGTTTGGATCTATAGCCTCCATGTCTTTGGTCTCCCACGCAAAGCATGGAGAGGTTGTCTTTCAGAAAATTGATTATTTTCTATTGCTCAGCATGTGTCAGGTCTGGTCCAATGTACAAATAACGCCCCTCTGATTCTAAACTGACCAATACCTTGACGGGCTCGCCAATGGGTTTGGCCCTACTGTCCCATCCCCTTGGGCTTAAGGGTTCTTCGATTTTGGAGGGGCAACCTTCCTCCTCGGGAGTGTGGGAGAGAATTGGATTTGCACAGTCCCGAGTGTACTATAATTGCTATTTGGCAGTCTTTTCTTTTAGTGCAATGGCATGGCATTCTCGAGAAGTCGGTTGGCACCCTCGAATAGAATAAACATTCTGATTGTGAACATATTTCAAACACTGATGGAGGGTCGAGGTAACCGCCCCTATCTGGTGCAGCCATGGTCTCCCAATTATAACATTGTAGGGAGATTTCATATTTAACACCATGTATTCTGAGATGGTGGTTTTCTGCCCTTCACCTTCCCCTACAGTGGTAGGCAGGTCGATCCTTCCCAATGGGGTACTGAGATTACCATCAAACGCTGCCATTACGGTAGTGGTAGGCTTGATGCTGTTGTGGTCCATCCTCATCTGTGTGAGTGGCTCATAGAATAGTATATTGACAGAGCTTCCAGTGTCAACCAGAACTCTTCTAATTTCGAAGTTGGCAATCTTGAGAGTGATGACGAGGGCATCGCTGTGAGGGCAGTGTACCCCTGCTAGATCTTGTTTTGTGAACTGGATCTCCAGTTCTGGTTTGAGCTTTTTTTCAACGTTGGTGATTTGCAATACGTTTGGGGCAGCCCTGGCCTTCCGAGCATACCTCTTTCTTGCTCTGTTGGACATTCTTGTAATAAGGGAGTCTGCATGGAGGACGTAAATGACATGGTTGTTCTACCTTTGAGGCTCATTTCATACTTCCCTCTGCTCTTGTCTTTACTCAGGCCTCTGTTCCGTCCGCTGTTGAGGCTTGTCTTCGTGGGGATTCTGCCTTCCGTCCTGCTTAATGAACTCTCGGAGACGTCCTTTCTTTATGAGTTGCTCAATCTCATATCTAAGGGACTTGCATGAGTTAGTCGTATGCCTATGATCTTTGTGGAAATTGCAATATTTACCTAGGTCCCGAAGGCTGGGATCTCCTTTGATGGGTTCTGGCCATCTCAGGTTTTCCCGATCTCGGATCTGCCGAAGTTCTTGATTCAGTGTAGTGTTCAAAGGGGTAAAATTAGTAAACTCCCTTGGTTCGGAATTGTAAACAGCCTTGGGTGCCGTTCTCTTTTCTGGACTCCTGGTTCTCTTCTTGCTAGGGTTTCTTCTGTGGTCATCCTTCTTATGATCCTCCCTCTTCGAATTGTCCCTCTAGTTTTGTTCTTTGCCCTTTTGGGACGTGCGATTGGCTTCTTCCAAGTTGATGTACTTCCTGGCCCGGTCCATTAATGCCGCCATGTAACTGCTACAAGGAAACTTGGGTTGCGGTCGGTGATCTCTGTGAGTTCGGCGTTAAAGCGCGTAATGTAAGCTCTGAGGGACTTTTCCTTAGTCTGCTTGACGTTTAACAGGAATTCTGGTCCCCTTCTGAGCCTTCTACTGGTCATAAATCTGTCCAGGAATTGCCTACCGAGCTCATAGAAGCTGGTAATTGAGTTCGGAGGGAGGTGGTGGAACCATTTTAGAGCAATTCCTTTTAAGCTGGTAATGAAAGTTCAGCACATGAAAGCATCAGAGGCCCCGTGGAGGGCCATCGTATGCTGGTAGTGTGATAGATGATCTCTTGGGTCTCCAGTCCCATCATACAGGGTGAATTTTGGCACCATGAACTTCTTTGGCCTTTCTTCTGACATAATAGCGGGAGTGAATGGGGTGGCAAGTCTTCCGAGTAGCCTGGCCAACTCATCCTGCTCTGGAGGGTTCTGGGCACCTCTTAAAGCTACTGTTTGGTCCATAGATTCGGCAATTTCTTCGACCCTCCGTGGGTCTCTGAACCAGACTTCCTGTGAACCTTACCTTACAGCCTCGGCTTCAGGGTAGTCGGGCTGAGCACGTCCCTCGGACGGGGGAGGGTTCCGAGCTGGCAGGATCGGTGCTGCTTGAGGATGAGGCTCTTGTGATGTCGGATGTGCTCCCGAAGCCCTTGGAGTCGGGGCTTTCGTAGTGCTCTGGTAGTGGACGTCAGGGATGAAGGTTGATGTTCCCTAGCCTGGGGCTGCTGATGGCTGTGGGTCTCTGCCGACGTAAGCAACACCCTGGGGGTGCCTAGGCTGATTATTCGGAGCCTGCTCATGGGGCTCTTCATTCTCAGTGATAATATAGGGTTGTGTTCTTTCAGCAACATTGATCGGCGGATTAGGAGGACTCGTCCCTTAATTTTGTGTGAGCATTGCCAGAGTTCTAGATATGGCAAGTAGCTGTTCCTGTACCAGTTCGTTGTGTCGTTTGATTGATTCAATCTCTTGTCGCATGGGATCAACCGCCGGCCCTCTTGTTCGTGGAACAGGCGGCCGACGTTGAGAGCTTTGTGGGTTTTGAGCGTTCTGTCTCGGTCGGAGATTTGGAGCCATGGTTCTCCGGTGAGAAGGAGAATAAATTTTGCGAATAGAGCACTTTGGAGATTAGTCGTTCCCACAGACGGCGCCAAACTGATGTTGCACTTTTTGGCTCGCTAAAAATATAGGATCCGAGACCTGTAGAACACTCAAAAAGGAGGGATCAAAGGGCCATCGGATTGGCTCTGGCGGTAGCCGCTCTGATGCTTAAGTAAGTAAACTGAATTGAAAAGACTGTATTGAAAGCCAAAGAATGAGCATGAAAATAAAGCGTACCTGTAGGGTTTAATTTATAGACTGTGGCTTTCCTAAGTTGATTAAGATTCGGAACCATGAAAATAGGGATTTGATCATCGGAGATTGTAGTTACCTTGTGAACATTGTATCAAAAATAGAGATAACCATGTATGGTAGCTTCCTTGTAAAAGACTGTTTCCTTATTCTTTGTTCGGCGGTCATTAAGGAAACAGCGAGGTCGGAACCATAAGGAATACTGAGTGAATGTTGCCCAGAGCATAAGGTCTGGAGGATATGTGTATGAAAATGCCCCGGAGGCTGCGCCTGCTCTGTATGACCGAGTTTATCGATTCTGTAAGCACACGTGTCTCAAGGTGATTGATGCGTCTGTTTGTGGTATAATATATATATATATATATATATATATATATATATATGGCTTTTCATGTTTTGATCTTGCAGTGCAAATGACAAACACCTGCCAAAGTCCATTATTATATTTTGATTTTTGAGTTGGACATCTCCTCTGACTAATGGAAGGAATGTCATCATTCAGTGAAAGAGCACCGATAGAATCTTTCTACATAAAATATCATTCATATTTCACCTATCAAATTTTTTTATATATAACAATATCGTTGTAATGTAGCATTCTCATCTTTCACGTTTTTTATTATATTCTACGTGACACTCTTTTTTTCATGTTCAGTTTTTCAATCTAAAAAGTTAAGGTATGATTAATTTATATATTTTTGTACAAGTGATATGCAGATTTGTCTTTACAATTATGATTAAATGCAAGATTGGAGCGGTGTGATTATGATAAGAGTGTGAAGATATCAAATACGAGTGAATTCCATATGAAACATTTCATATTTGTTTTTCTCTCACGTGTAACACATTATGCACTATAACCATATGAAATTGTTTCCCTTAAATTTGAAAATTCGCTTGTCCTTTTTGCCTTTCCTGTCATAGTTGCCAGAGTTAGGCAGAGACTTTGACATTATATGAGGCTAAATTTCAGCCTACTTAATTGGAATATGGTCTAAAGTAACAATTCTTTTGATGACATTTAAAGGCCACATTGCAAAAATCCTCACCTACCTCCAACAAGGATTACGAAACACCACTAGCTCTCTCTTGACATTGCACTTTGACACTGACGCAACATCACTGACCTTTTACTTGGTTTCAGTTGAAAATAATTCGAGCCCACTTCAATTTCGACGTAAGGAATCAGATTGATGTCGGCCCTAATTATTTTTAACTGAAACTAGATTAAAGATAAATGATGTTGCATCAATGTTTATTCATAATATCAAAATGTTAAAAAGAGTTGGTGGTGTTTCATAATTCTTGGTGGAAGTGCGTATACGCTGGCAATGGATGGATTTGAATCTATTTACATATAACATTATGTATATATATATATATATATATATATATATTGTTTTTTATTTACATATTTTCACTTGTAAACTTTTTGTATGATTTATTTATGTTATATGTGAGTGTATGATTTATTAGATGAATGTATGAATAAGTTGTAAGAAGTAAATAAATAAAAAGGTTGTTGACTGAAAACAAAAGTATGAATAAATGGGTTATAGTGTTTTAAAATGCTATTTTTAAAAGTTAATTTTAACTTATTGGATCAGAGTAAATTAACGAATCAAATATTCACTATTTAACATAATCAGATATAAATGAAGAAGTATTTAATCCATTAGATTATCGAATCAGATATTTTTATTAACGAATTAAATTTGGATCACCCTCGATTCAATCTATTTATAGACATAGGTGTATAATGTATGACAGTTAGATAAATTCTCTAAGAAAAATAAAGAATTAACAAATCTTACGCATGCAACGTCTCAACCACATGATAATATATGGTGTGTTTCAATAAACAACAAAATCAAATCTCTTTCCAAATTGGAGAGACGTGAATTCTCTTCCTTTTTTTTTTGTTAAGTCAATTCTTGTCATTTTATTTAACTAATAATCTAATATATGTATATCTTTTAGAAAGGATGTCTATCATTGTTGCAAAACAAAAAATACAACTACTCGTCTTGCTTGTCACCAAATAGTCGTTTCATCTCCTTGACTTTTAGTTGCATATCTTCCTGTCTTCCACCAGGAGAAAGAAAACGAAAAGAAAAAATATCCTCAATTAGTAAATAAAAAAAAGAAAAGAAATGTTAGCTCTAAAAGAAATTTTATTTGAATAATTAGGAAAGGAAAAAAATAATGTACTCTTTTCATCTTATAATCATATTTTATTATGTAAATAAAAATAATAAAATAAGAATTTACTTATTTTAGAAAAATAAAGACAAAACATGTAGAATAAATGATCTTTGATTTCATGAATCAATGGGAGTGTTTCCAGACCTGTTCGAAGTAAAGTCATGCGAGGGGCAACAATGACCCAAATGCAACCCGTCCCGACCTAATTTTGACCGGTCAATTTTGATCCGTTTTCTTCTATTTTTTTCGATTTTCTAATTGTGTCCGGAGTAGTATTAGTAATTTCTTATTCCACAAGTATAAGAAATATGTAGTTTCAGTAATTTTACTAGAAGAAGAAGATAGTAGTCTATTAGGATTAGTAGTTTTTAACTCTATAAAAAGATACATTGGACCTCTTATCATTTAATTTATCAATAATATTTCAATTTTAAAATTGGAGAGATTTCTCTTTTTGAGTGAGGAGCTCATTGTTTCTTTGTTACTATAAAATTAGACGTTTTCGTGCTGCATTAGTATATATAAATATATATCCTCCCTTTTTTAAAACATTTGGAAGAAGACTCCTTCCATTTTATCATTTTTTAATAAAATATAAAATAATGTCTCATATCTTCTCTTTTTCTCCGTTCTTTTCTTCATTTCCTTTCTAATTTTTGAGTATTACAACTAGTTCAGGTAGATAAAGCTCTCATTTGAAATTTTTTCATTGAGAGAAAAGAAAAAAAAAATGAATTCTTAAATTTCAATAGAGCCTCTATATTCAAAGTGTTTTCAAGCATATATATAGAAAGAAATGTTTTGCTTTTATTCAAAGTCTTAACGATACAATAAAAAAATAAATTTCGGTAGGAAAAGGACATCCAAAATTTTTAAAGCATTTTCTCTTGTTTGGTAAAGATAATTTTCTGTTTTCTCAAAATTTTATTCTAAATTTCTATATCAAATAATGTGACTTAATGTGATCGGATTACTGACAACACTTTAAATATGTGGTTATACAATATTAGTGTTGCATCATTTAGAATACAAATTTGATATACAAATTTAGTAAGCATAATATTTTACTTAAATGGGAATAGGTGGAAACACAGTTAAAGAAGAAGGACAAGTGGATCTTAAATTTTCTTTTTGTTTATTAGATTTAAAAAAATTGGAATTTTAAAAAGCATTTAGAATGTATTAAAAAAGTATTTAAAAAAGAAGAAAAATTCTTTTAAACACAATAATTGATTTCTTGGGGATTTTTCTTTTGTAAGTAAATATATATCATTGAAAAGCAAAAGAGAATAAATAAGTAAATAACTTAGGTGTCTGGATAGGTTTATATAGATCTCTCACACTCATAATTTTTTATAAACCAATTTTGAGAGTGTCTTCTATGTTTATGCATTGTTAAAAGTTTCGGAGAGTATTTTTCAACAAATCACATGACTTTATTTGTTTTGAATATTGTAGTTTGGGGTGCAAAAATGGCACAAAGGCTCGTGGCCCACCCGGTTTGGCTTTTTTTGCAAGCCTAGCCGAGCCTGGCCCTACGCTTGGTTATCTTCAACGTGGGTTCGAGCTTAATTGTTTGGGTGGCTCAAGCCTTGCTCACTTAAAAGCCCTAAACCTAATCCTTTAAAGTATGAAATAATTATTAATTAGTTTTCAATTCAAAGTATTTTCATTATTTATTATTATTTGATTTACTTCAAACTCGACAAATCAATATTTATTTAATTTCCATACCTTTCACTTCACATTTTCATTATTTACCTCTCAATTCGAACTTCACATGTATACCATTACTATACATGTAAATATTAAAGAATATTAGCTCCTCTTATCTATATTAAATACTTGTCTCTATGCTTTCTATTCAAACTATTAAATCATTCGTCAATTGTACAAAACAAAAATCATTCATCAATTCTAACTTCTATAACTTTTTAATTTATTGCACATTAACATTTTATTTGTTAACTATTTATTTGTGTAATGATGTGTAATTAATTTTATCATTCTTAATTTTTTTTACATTATTTTTAAATATATGAATTCTTTATGACTTAATTACAATTTTACGATAATTGTTTTTAACCCGCAAGCCCGCATTAGGAATTATGGCTGGAGTAGGGCCATACTCTCTAATTTCTGCCCAGCCCAGCTTGCTAATTTGGCAAGAGCCCGCAATAGCCTGGCCCACCTTTTGGTGCAGCTCGACGGACCTTTTTTTTTTTTTTTCTTTCATACGAGGCATAAAATCAACCATGATAAGGTAATTGGTGAACAAGGCAGCTCGCAAGCCCCGGGCAGAATCCCTGGGCAGACCTATTGTTTTATTCCACCCATCACGAATAAATCAGCCAGTTCATCCGCATTAGTCTAGATTAGAAGCCGGGTTGACCAAGTCCAAATTATTGAGCATGGTCTGATTAGGTTGGATACCAATCCCTAGGAAATTAAAAAACTTAACACCATACACGACACCAACCATGGTAACATATCCTCCTATTGTAGGGGAATCGATTGAGATCAAAAAGTCAACTCTGCGTTGTGACCTAACTATTTAAACACCAAGACCTCTGATTCAAAGGTATGCCTAGTTTGGTATCTGTCTTCCTGTTACACATTTTTAATACTCAGACTAGAGTCATACTAAGATGATCGTCAGAGAATTATTGGCCAGTACCTCACCGATGCCCTTAGACTCACTTCGACAATCTTTTTTTTTTCTTGCCAAGAGGACACTCGTTTGTCGGGGATTTTTCTCTTACAAATATTATTGTGCGACTCTTGATTTGAGATTAAGCATTTACATCATATTGTATTTGCTCTAACGGGTATGAAGACCATGTAACTATTTAGGGCTCATAGTTATAAAAATAAAGGATTCCATATTTTCTCTTACGAGAGAGTGGTTGTGCTTTAAATTGCAGAGGTGACAAAATATTAGATCATGTGACAACAGGAATGAATTTTAGTATTGTGATGAGACGAAAGTTGTTGCAAGGCATCGTTAGAGTAGGAGATTACAAATGGTACAGAGCTGCATTAACAGGTTTGTTGGAGTAGATCGGTCTTTAGTTTGGGCATGTACTCAAATTTTATTAGTAGTGTCTTTCTTTGACTAGATTAGGTCTAGTGATATTTTTCTGTTTGGATTGTCTATGTAAAAAATTTGTTGTGCCTTGCATGTATGGTTTGCTTGATTTTTTATTGTTTAGATTAATTATTTTGTAAGATTAATTGAAAAAATTAAACAGTATCAAAATAATTAATGGATTTTTTTCAACGAAAAATATATTACAATGGATATATCGTCAAAGTCAGGATACACAAAGATCAACCCTTAATAATTAAAGGGTCTAGCCAAGAGAGGGGGTCCTCTACCCATAAATCAAATAAACCATCAAATAAACCATCAAATGGAACTCTTCGAGCTATGATACGTGCCACCTGATTACTCATACGACCAACAAAAGAAAAAACTGTTGAACACCCTACCATTTTATCTAAATGCTGAATATCACATATGATAGCATTAATATTAGACAAAGAAGTAGAGTCAGCTTGCAAAAGATCAACAAGAGTCTTACAATCGATTCCACAACAAGAGGAAAGATACTAGAGTCCACATAGAGTTACAACCCATCAAACATAGCATAAACTTTCATGGCAATAGCACTATGTCACGGGCTTAATATTCTAAGCACCCGTACGACACTTAGCGACTCACAATTGGACTTGTCGTGCTAAGTCGACCTATCTAGCTAGCACACTTAGTCTTGGTGGCTAGAGAAGATGATGGCTAGGGAACAAGAAAGCTAGAGAGAGAGGAACTTGTATTGCTCAAGAGAAGATTACTTACACTTGGTTGAGTGAGTGGTAAATGAGACTCCACCCCCTTTTATTAGCCTTAAAAATGGATGGTTAGGATCATTTTGATCTAAGGGCTATAAGGGTGAAGTCTAGAATGTTCCCACCTTCTTAGGAGGATCATTCTAGAATCCTTAAGTATCTATAACATTCTAGAATACTCTATACAAGACTAGAAGTATATACAAGATTCTACACAAGTCTAGGACTCCAAGAATAGTTCTAGAGAATCCATGTAGGCTTGCTATGTAGACAAAAGTGATCATCCAATAAGCGCTCATGTGGCATTTGCAGTGGCATCCATATGGCATAACCTTCCTAGTAGACAGATAGATCGTGACATCCTCCCCTACCTAAGTTCGCGACGCCCCCTGTCCCTGCCTACTTCCTTGAACCGTCGGATATGCTTCGCAAATTGCCATAACGAGTCTTCATGTTCCCAGCTTGCTTCGCTATCTGGCAAGTCCTTCCACTTTACCAAGTACTCGGTGTAGTTCGGGACACCCCTCATTCGTATTACTCGATCAGCAAGGATGCTATCAACTATTTGTCTCAAGCACTAAGGTTGTGAACTCTTTCACGTAGTCTTAAAAGGCACCTGTGTGCTTGAGTCGACGAAATCGGCCCCATGCTTCCTCTTCACCATTCTCTGGGTAGAATTATCAGTTTGATCTCTCTTTTGAAGTCTTCATAAGTGTCAATAGTGCAAATTCCCCTCTCTATATCAGTGATGCCTCATACGCCACCATAGCATAGTAGTGTCAGTGAGGTATAGAGTAGCAGTATGCACCTTTGAAGGTTTGTCAGTTATACCGACAACTTAGAAGTATTGTTCTAAGCTTTACAGGAAGTTTTCAAGCTCCCAAGCATTCCTTGTGTAGGTGTAACCCTTGGGCTTTGGAACATCTACCTTAGGCATCTATCGGGTAGCAACGTTGACTATAGTAATGGCCTTTTTGCATAATGCTTGATCAGATCGTACTTCTTCTACTTGAGCACGAATAGTGTTGAGTTCCTCATCGATGTATCCATGCAAGTTAATGAGCTCGCCCGTAAGTTGATCTTGTAGTGCTCAGAACTCTAGTCTAATGAAACCTGCCTAAGCTCATTAAGGGATCCCTTCATAACTTGGTTGAGCTCTCCACATTCTGTCTCTAAGCTGTCGAGATGTTGCCCAGCTTCCTCCAAGTATGAGTCCCATAGTGACATGGGGGCTTCCACGTTAGCCACCCGCGACTCCAAGCTAGCCTATCATATCCTTAGAAGTGTCCTTGGACTTGGTTCCTTGCTTCCCTTGAGCAGGGTTGCGTTGCACACCTCGACCACGCTCTTGGACTTGGGTTTGCTCCTCCTTCGTGATTTGTACTCTTAAGTCGACATAATATCTTTCGTTCCTTCTATTGCAACACGTTCGCAATCTAGACTCTGATACTAACTGTCACAGGTCAGGCTTTGACCCAAAAGCTGCAAATAATGGATAGAGGTACCAGATCGCTCATATGGCCCAACACCTTCTTACTTACAACCGATGTGGGATCGTGTCACGCCCCGAATTTTTGCGAACCCGAGGGGTGAGCGATATAAAACAAGAAAGGTAAATTAATTAAAAATTAAAGGATTTAACTAGATAGACATTTGTTCTCATCAACACATAAAATGTAAGGTACAGTCAAGGAAACAAATTGTTCATGTCATTATTGGCTTATGCCCTTACATCTCAAAATATGCCCCTAAAGGGTCAAATACACTTATGGATTCCTTTCCCTTTCTTTGGTTAAGACCTCGTCAAATCTCAAGTAGCAGGGGTATCATCTGTAATATGGTATCCCACGAATGGGTCAACTCAACTGCTGGTATAATACAATGCTAATACAAGAACAAAATTAAAGCGTGGCATGTGCAAGTGTACATTTATCTCTACATGTCATCCAATATCATCAATGCAGTACATGAACAATATGTGTGACGCACCCATGCAAGCTCTATGCCACACCCATGTCTCACTTTACGGTCTTTCCCCGCTAGCATGAGTACCACCTGTATGTCTCACGTTACGGTCCATGCCCGCTGGCATGAGTACCAATGGCCGATTTTGGGTTTTTCACCATAGGATCTACACCTTCATAATTCATAGCACTACATGTTCAATCCACACGATGCTTTCAAGGAATCACACTATGCCAATATGCCTTGATTCCACCATGCAATAATGAAATCTCAACGAAACAATTTATCAACACATGAAGCATGCTTTAAGTAATGCATATTTTACTTAAAGCAACAATGACATTTAATTACAAAGCTCCTTCCACAAGTCTGCATATCATGAACAATCAATTTAATCACATGTTTGATTTACACATTCACTATCTTGCTAATTCTCTAAAAACATAAATCACACATTATGTTAACACATGGAATATACATGTAATCATGACCTACATCTATCACTTAACCAAACTTTCAAAAAGACAACAAGAAACACATAAGCATATAAACAATTAAACAAATATGTGAATCATTAAGTCAACATGGCAATCATTCCTAAACTTAATCCTATTTCTTACTTAGAAAAATATCATACCTGATGAGTTGGTCTCAACCCTAAGAAATTGTGCTCGTAATGTAACTGAACTAACAACAAGAATGTAGAAGGTCAGACCGTCTTCTTCTTGCCTTTCAGTGTCCCTAAAACCATGAAATGTAACTCAGTCCATTTTCTACCTGAATTATGCTATTCATCAAATTTTATGTCTTTATTTTATGAGTTTCTATTTTTTAAAATAAACTCTACCATTGAGTCCGGAACGTCAAAGAAAGTCGGTTTAGGCTTTCGCGGAACTCAATTTGAACTTCTGTACTAAAAATGGCAAAACAGTCATTTTGCACTTTTACGGGTTCTTACATCTCGAGGCCTCTTTTCGCAAATCAGAATCCACGATTGAGTCTGGAATGCTCGAAATAATAAAAATTCACTATTTTTTTACTTTAATCGGAGTTCATTTGACTGCTTTTTTGACTCAGTGGAATTTTAGTAATTTTTCTTTTATTTTTAATTAATTAATTAAATTAATAATTAATTAATATTTTATTCAGGGGTCAAACTATAATTTTTAAAAGTTCTAGGGGTCAAATTAGGATTTCTCAAAGTTCTAGGGTTAAATCAGAATTTTAAAATTTCCTATCCCAAATCCGAATAGCCAAACAGTGGCTAAGTCCCAAAACAGGGATAGGATATCCCTATTCTTAATCTCAATTTTCAATTTCAATTTATTAAACCTATAACTAAACACCCCCAATCCTATTTTTAACTTATAACATGCGGCTGACACGTGTGGCTGGGTCGAGCCTAAGCCGACCCGACCCGACCCGAACTCATACCCTGAACAGTCCTTCTTCTTCCCTGACTTTCTGGTAGGGTTCCGGCACCTTCTCTGGCGCCGACGACATTGTTTCGATCAGATTTCCCCCATTGTTCAATGTGGTTTTCTTCGGTTTTTCCCAATGATCTTATATCCAAGCTCAGTTTTGGATTTAAATTACTATATCATCACGAATAGAGGGTCAAACCCCTCCGGCTGACTTTCCGGCTAGCCATTGATTCTCATTTTTGTGATTTCTCAAGTCACTATTTTCACCCCATTTTAATCCCAAATGTTTTCTGCAACTCATCTCACTAATTCCCCATCATTTATTTCGAGTTTAACATATAAAATCATGGAACCCGATTGTATTTCCCCTAACCTGCAACTGATATTTCCTCTTTCATTCTTGACCATTTCAAGTAATTCTTTTGTCTAAATAAATCTTACAACATGCTCTTCAGGGCCTTATGCTCAAAATCAAACAATCATGCTTGAAAAATTAAAACAGAAGCTGACCCACTTACCTTGGTTTTCTGATTTTTTTTCTCCTGTGTACTTCCCTTCTTCCTCATTGCTTCTGTTCCAACTCCTCATTTTTTGTTCCCTTGGTCTCTTTCCTCTCTATTTCCTTCCTAACTCAAACACACACAAACACAGACACACACACACACATATACATCATCACCACAACTGCCCCTCTCTCTCTTCTGATTTCTTTCTCTCTATGGCCAGGCCTGCACACACTCAACCCCTACACCCTTTTCTGACTTCTCCCCCCTTTTTCTCTTTGCATTTAATGTTGCTTGTATGCATGGTTTTCCATATATATATATATATATATATATATATATATAGATATATATTATATCACACACACACACACACAGAGCAGTACACTGCCACACACACAGCAGTACACTGCCGCACGCACACACACACACCAGTACACTACCGCACACACACACACACCACCTCTCAGCCGTCCTTGCAGGCTCACACACATATATACATATATATATATATGTATATATGCTTATATACATATATAAAAAAAAAAAAAAAATTCATTCAAAACTTCGGATCTCTACAGATCGTGACATACTCTCCCACCCAAATCTGCGACATTCTCGGCAGTTGGATCTCAAGGTTTAGGCTCGGCCCGCCCGAGCTATATGGTTACCACTTGGCCATCGGAGTCTTGGGTCAGCTCTGATACCAACTGTCACGGGCTTAATATTCTAAGCACCCGTATGGCACTTAGCGACTCATAATTGGAGTTATGGTGCTAAGTCATCCTATCTAGCTAGCACACTTAGTCTTAGTGGCTAAAGAAGATGATGGCAAGGGAACAAGAAAGCTAGAGAGAGAGGAACTTGTATTACTCAAGAGAAGATTGTTTACACTTGGTTGAGTGAGTGGTAAATGAGACCCCACCCCCTTTTATAGGCTCTTGGCCTTACAATGGATGGTTAGGATCATTTTGATCTAAGGGCTATAAGGGTGAGTCTAGAATGTTCCCACCTTCTTAGGGGATCATTCTAGAATCCTCAAGTATCTATAACATTCTAGAATACTCTATGCAAGACTAGAAGTATATACAAGGTTCTACAAAAGCCTAGGACTCCAAGAATGTTCTAGAGAATCCATGCAAGCTTGCTATACAGACAAAAGTGATCGTCCAGTAAGCGCTCATGTGGCGTCTGCGTGGCGTATCCTTCCAATAGACAGACGGATTGTGACAACTAGCTACATTGGATGTACCTCGTGCCAGGCCTACCATAAAATCAATAGAACAATTCCATACCACAACCCCACTACCACCATCCCCGAACAATTTGTCCCATGCCCCATTAACATTTAACTTATAAAAAGGATAAATAGGGCAGGACCAACGATGAAAACTAGTAGCAGTCGTTAAAATAGAAGAAAGAGTAACTATATTATCACTTTGGGCTACTTCAAATTCAAAAGCCTGTTGTTGGCACAGAGACACCACTAACAAGTGGGTCAGGAGGAGCATTTCAAAACATACAATTATTACGTGCCTTCCAAATATCCCAAGAAGGAAAACTGCCAAATTTTGAAACGTAAACACATCCTTATGAGACTGTCATTGATGAAGCATGTTAGACCACCAAGCAATAAAACAAGCCCCCATAACATTTTGGCTATCCACTTGTAAAATGCAACCATACCAAACGTGTTGTGCAAATAGACATTTGGCAAATAAATGAGACCAAGTTTCCATCTCAGAATCACAAAAAGGAAAAAACTGTCCACATCCGATATGTAGATGTCGTAATAAAAAACCCAAGCTAAGTATACCATGAGAACATTTCCATTAGAAAAATTGCAACTTTCAAGGGAACTTTGAACTTCCAAAGTAGAGACCAATATTTGGAAAGCATTACTGTATTTGAAGACTCCGCTCCATTAACAATTTGATTATGAGGAACCGATAGGATTCTCTTTGCAGCATAATAACTGAATTTCACAGAGTAGATCTCATTGGGTGTAAAATGTCAAATTAGACAGTCATTATAGCAAAACCGACCTGATGGAATTTTTGAAATTATGGCAGCATCTACTTTAAAGGATCAGTGGAAATATAATTAGAAACCAGAACCGAGGAAATAGGTTGAGAACAATCAGAAAAAAGCCTCGAAGAGGAAGGCTTAAAAAAAAGAGCCAAAGGAAGCCAAAGATCCATCAAAGCATGGATTGAAGATCCCTACCTAATACGCCACTGTAAACCTAGTAACAATGACTATTTACCTTCCACGATACTTCTCCAAACCCATGAAGAACCATTTCTAGCAGAGGTAGTGAGAAAAGAACCATGACAAAAATATTTACCGTATAATAACTAGGAGACCAGGTACGAAGGGTCTTGTAAAATACGCCAAAGCTTGCTTTGTAAGAAGAGCAAGATTAAAGGAAAAAATATCATGAAAACCAAGACCTCTATGAAGCTTTGAATCTCCTAATTTTTTCTAGTTCACCAATGGATTTTCTGTTCATTAGATTTTTGCCCCCACCAAAAGTTACTTATTCGAGAAGTGATCTCCTTGGGTAATTGGCTGGGAAATTTAAAACATGACATGACATAAAAAGGAATTGTTGTAGCAACTGCTTTAATAACTACCTCTCTCTTAGCAGGCGATAATAGTTTTTCTTTCTAGCCCTAGGTTTTAGACTCCACCTATTCAAGAATAAAAGAAAACAAATCCTTCTTGGATCGTCCAATGATTGCAGGTAGGGGTGCAAACGAGTTGAGTCGAGTCGAGTATCTGATGTTTGGACTCGGCTCGCGAAGAAATACAATCTAGCTCGACTCAGCTCGAAACTCGACTCGAGCTCAAATTTCCGATCGAACTCGGCTCATGAATGGCTTGTCAAGCTCGAGCTCGAACTCGACTCGGCTCGAAAAAATAAACAAGCCTCATTCGAGCTCGAGCTCGAACTAGAGTTACTCAATTTTTCTTTTTTGTGTTCAACTGAATAGAAATTATGTTATTTTCGCATAATAAAAAAAAAAACAACTCATTGAATAAATCAATACAACTTTAAAATTTTAATATAATTTTTTTTAAGAAAAAAATCCATTATATACCAATACCATATAGCTATAGAGTCTAGAAATTAAACAAATAGAAAACCTCGCATGATGGCATCAACAAGACAGTAATAAACTAAAATAACTCATCATAGAGAAAATATAATATTACAAATTGAATCATTATTCTGTAAACAAATTGACCCATCTTCCTCTTCCTATACGCACTAGAATTGGACTTATAAACTAAAATTAAACGAATATTATGTTTGTAGTCCATAATCCTATGAAGCTCATCAGTTGTAAACTTCACCTGCACATATTTTAAAAAATTTCATTCAGATAAACTTGAAGCTTCCAACAATATAACAAGCAGAATCAGAAAGCAGAAACAAATAGACTACTTACCATTTTGACTTCTTCTAAATGCACTCAAATGTGAGATGTTCCACCAAGAATACCTGCCAATCGACATGATTAAAAAAATCAATGTATTCAATTTCATTATGTCTTCAATAGAAACACTGTAAAGTAAGTAAATCCTGAAAATGTGAACATAGTGTTAAAAAGGATGTCACAGATCAAGTACCTAACAATTAACCCTAAAGCAGGGAAGCAAAAATGGCCAGTCAAGATATCACTACAAGTTGAAGCAATGGAATATTTGTATTGCAATGATATAACTAATTTCTTTTGAAGTCAAGGACTAGAAAATGTCCATATATTAAAAAACTAACATGCTCCACTCAAGGAAACCACAATAAGCAAATCAAAATCAGAAGCAAAATATGAACTCCTAAACCTTTATGTTTCTTCTTTTAGCTGTGGATAACATAACAATGGTTCCTCTAGGTTAAATGGGAAAACCATTTGCTTCAAGAATAACAGTTACTAGTTACTACGTGCTATGTTGCAGTAATACTGCAGCCCTTCCACATTCTTCCAACTTGATGGATATATTCAGGAGTAAAAAGAAAGAAAGAAAATGCAACAATTTTTTTCTTCTTTTAATGACAAAAGAAGATTCCCTTACTTGTTGCATAATGGAAATTTGAACAGGACATGACATGTACCACTCTTTTAACAATCCATCCCTAACCAGCAATTTTTTTATGCTGCATTTAATAAATTCTTTTGTCTTTACTAAGTCCGCATGTAATAAATACTAACATATTAATTTATCCAATGATAGATTAATAACATTCAAAGCAAGAGCAAAACTGTATCAGTTGCATAACTTCCAACTTCTTAACCAATAAGCAAATATACTACAGGGATATGCTAGAGAACTGAAAATAGGCTTAATCAACCAAAAACAACAGTCCAGAACAATTCTCCTCAAATGGAACACCAGCTACATTCATGACCCTATACTCATGACATTATTGTCAAAAAGGACAGGCCTTTCAGTTTTGAGTTCATGTTGAACCAAACCAAACTAACCCAAATTAAGCCTACCTTAAATAAACCATAGTTCATACAAAGATTTTCTTAAGAACAACTGAATTCTTACATAAATTAATCAAGTACAATTCCATCTCTAGGGTTAGTAACATTGTAGCGGAATTTTTGCAAAAAGTTGACCGATATAACTCAATTCAAAAAATAATTTAGTGAAGTCATATTCTACCTTTGAAGGAAGATCCAAATTAATTCGCTCTAGTCATGTAGGAATATGAACATACCGGTGAATTCTACCTCTGAGGCTTCTCCACTAAAATGTGCATTAGAAAACAAAAAATATTTGAGCAAGATGAAGAAATTAAATTTTTATAAAAGAATAAATAATATAAAAAAAATAATTGTATAAGAAGGGTGGGTCTCACATGTCTGAAAGTTCTTGCTGAAATTTTTGGATTCCTTGAAAAGTTGTTCAAAATGATGTTTGCAGTAGAGGACTCCATCCATGGAGGAATAGTTGCTCATCTGTCAATCAAACACCATATATTTTATAGTAGAGGACTCCAACTACATTCAAATTCAAATCCAACTACATTCAAATCCAAATCCAACTACATTCAAATTCAAATCCAACTACATTCAAATCCATGAAAAGAAATGTCAGAATGTCATGGCCTCAAACATTAAGAAAATCCAAGTACATTCAAATCCATGAAAAGAAATGCCAAAAACTATCTAATCATGCACTGTACTGTTTGATCCTAAGAGGCTGAAAAATTCTTCAGGCAAACAAGTTTGATAGGCTCCAAGATTTACATGATTGACAAAAAAATAATGAAGATCCCTACTATCTTAGGGATTTGGACCATTTTTCTATATGTTAAGGAATAAGGAAATTTTGGTTGAGAATTGCTTATTCCCACATTGCCATATAAAATTTTATGGGATTCCCACATTGAAGGAGCTTTGAAGACATTGACCAGAAGGTTCAGAACATTCAAAAATTCAGAAAGTGTGGTGATCCCTTGATTCCTCCTCACTATTGCGTTGCAGTTTCTCTAATTTAGTGAAAATGTAAGCAATTCTGGACCGAAGATCCCACTAATGGGATTCAATCAACTTTTTTTTTTTTTTTCAGTTGATTTGAATCTTGATGAAAATTTGAATAGAGTTGATTTTAGTGTTGATGAGAAATTTGAATAGATTAAAATTTTAACAAGCTGCCTTATATTTTCACTCTGTGTTTCATTATGCAAGTGCTTGCATGAGTAGGCAGAAGCATCAGATTATGGCAGCTGGGGCAACTTTCATGAGCTCTACAGTTTAAGATGGATAAAAAATTTTCAAGAAGTTACAAAATTGAGTATATGTAAAAAAGATGTATGATAGGCCAATAATAATGAAAACATGTTTCAAGTATTTTATTATTTCAATGTATTAGCCACCAAAAATTATTAATTATGTGTTTTTCTAAATTCGAACTGCTAAAATGTGGAAAAAAATAAAGAAAAGAGAATGAGATTATTATACAAGACCTTGTGACATCACTGATGGTAACCAATTGGTGGAGAAATCAATTACATAGAGGGCTGATGAAACACAACTGAGAGGAATGTGTGTGTGTGTGTGTGTCCATTGTCCTCTACTAGCAACAAAGGATGCAGAACCATCTAGAATGCTAGCTGTTTTATTGGAGAAACTTTTACAAAGAATCTATCTCATAAAAAAATTAAAAATAAATAATTTACTAGTGCTTACATTGAGTGTAAACCATAAAAAACATTTATAAGAATTAAGTGATTAACCAATTCACCAAATGGAAAAAAATAACCAGAGCAGTCACCGAAACAGTAGCAGAAACAATCACCAAATTCTAGGTTCCAGGTATGTCAATGAACCAGTGAGATTGCATTTTGCTGTTACCAATGTCATATAAGGCATAGTTTTCATTCTACAAGAGTGTAAGGATATAGAAATTCTCAAATAGATTTTGGGACAAACTTGGATCCAACAGAAGCCTCGATTCAGTTAAACAAAGATTGAAATCCAATATCCCAGACCCCCTCACCTAGTTTGCTAACGTATATTTTTTCCCAGAGAGAGAGTTTATAGGATGGCAATTTATATTGGCCTCCCTTTGGTTGGACGGATTTGAAATAAAGGATTTTGAGGTTTAAATCACAAATAAAACAGTTGGCTATTGGAGTTGGACTAAGATATCCACAAAAAGGGATCAAGTAGAGAAACACAGTTGTAACCAAGGTAAATTTTATTCTTGGCATTGCTTTCAAACAATTTCCTTCACCTTCTGTAAATAATTGGAGCCAACTCAAACACAATAAAACATGAGATTGCAGGGAGATACCGACCTCGGCTATCTTGGGGGGCCTCGTCGCAAGAGATTTCGCATTTGATGTCTCCGAGATTTGTTTAAAGCTTCACAGCCTACGTAACCACAAGCACATAGACGTGAGTTCGTTGTTCCAACAAATGAAGTTGGGGTTTTACGTGTCTGTATCTACCAGATGGTCTAGATACATTGGCTATACACAACTAAAAAAAAAAATTGGGGTTTTACGATTACCTGACGAGATGATGTAAGGATCGGAGGACAAGAAAATCCACGATGCCGCCGACAACACCTTGCAAGATTCGCCGCCGACAACACCTTGCAAGAGTTGGGCTGAAGAATATGTGCTTGAAGAAACATAGAAAAGAATCGGGAGTTTGAGAGAAGGAGAGGGCAGAGTTGCCATAGCCGCACTGTAGGAGCTGAAGAATATGCTTGAACTGAAGAAACCCTAGAGTAGAAAAAAAATGATACTATAAAAAAAATGAGCCACACGAGTCACGAGCCGAGCCACTATCCGAGCCTGTTCACGAGCCTGACGAGTCGAGCCTCTTTTTGGCTCGGCTCGGCTCGTTTAATAAACAAGTCCTATTTTGAGCTCGATTTCGACTCACGTATTAATTGAACTGAGTTTGAACGAGCCATAATTGAGCCGAGCTCGAGCTCGAGCTGTTCATTAATGGCTCTGTTCGTTTGCACCCCTAATTGTAGGCATGCACATGTATTTCTCATGATCAATAATACCATTAATACCCAATTGATGAGATAAAAGCTTTCGAAATTTCCCTGGAGTATTACCACTAAAAAATAAAGCTGATTTCTGGAAATTTATTTGATGCCCTGAAGCTCTCCCATAATATGCCAGAAGTCGCTTTAAAAATGCACACTGGAAAAAGGAAGCACGAATAAATAGAAGAGAATAATCAGGGAAGAATAAGTGGGATATTGGGATGCCCCCTGAACTAACAGTAATACCATCCATCTCCCTATGATTGACTGACTCTTTCAAAAACACGGATAAACCTTTAGCACATATTAGATATAGAAGGGAAGAAAGAGGATCGCTCGGGTGGAGTCCCCGAGTTGGAAAAACATTACCTTTCATTGCCCCATTAACAATTACAGAATACGACACTATAGAAACACATTCCATAATCCAATGGATCCACTGCTCAGCATAACTCAACTGACTCATCATAGCTTCAAAAAAACCCTATTTCACCTGATCGTAAGCCTTACTCATATCCAACTTTAGAGCCATATCATATCGCTTATCTTTCCGCCTAGATTTCAAACTCTGAAATAATTCTTGAGCTACAATAACATTATCTGATATTTGACATTATTTCAAAATGTGAAATAATTAACGGATAGAACAGGTTTAGTTGTGTGATTGAATATTTTCATTGAACTGATTTTTTAATTGATCATTAAACTTAATTCAATCCCTTGCAGTTAATTGAAATTAGGAATTTATTTCATATTCGACTATTGTCACATAATTCAAATTAGATTGGTTAATTTAAAAAGTTTTAAGATTAATAAAAAAAAAAAAAAGAGTAACAGACTTATTCATCGACTCTAAATCTGATTAGAGAACATAAAAAATATTAACATATCAATTGAAAACAGAAACTTTAAATTTGTCCACACACACACACACACACACACACACATATATATATATATATATAACACAAAGGATTTGTGGTAGATTTTAAATACATGAGATCACCTGCAAACTAAATTATTACATGCAATCACAAGATAGTAAATTTATCATAATAAATACATGCGAGTTCTGTCATTTGTAAAATTATTCCTTCTTTATTTTTGCTTATCACCTGATTTCAATAGCTTCATTGTCATTTTTTGAGCCTTTGTCTATGAGTTTGGAGGTAATCTAACAAATTATTAGTATACCAGTCTTGTTTATTCCTGTCGGCAAACAGTCCTGCTTATTTCCTTGGCTTTGTCCCTGTACATCTTCCCTCCTTCCCCGACCATTACCAGCCTGAGTGAGTCCGCCACTGAGTCCCTCGTGAACGACCCATCTCGATCGTCTCTCGGTATCGGATACGCCATTTTCTTCTCTTCCAACACCCTCGCATTCAATCCTTGTTCAGCCAAGAACGTCAACAAAATAAGAGCCCTCTCAAACTGTAATCCCTCCACCACTGAACCCCAGCCCGAATGAGTCAAGAACCCACCCACTGAGTCGTGACTCAGTATCTTGAGTTGAGGCGCCCAACTTGTCCACACCAATCCACGTCTTTTAGTTCTCTCCTCAAACCCGTCAGGTAACTCAATAAACTCAGTATCCGCCAACCCACGTCGTTTCCTAAAAACCCAAAAGAACGGTAACTTGGACAGCTCCAACCCAAGAGCTATCTCAGTGAGTTCGGCCTGACTCGGTTTTGCCTCGCTCCCGAATGCAACGTAAACCACTGACCCTTTGACTTGCTTGTCAAGCCACTGTTTCATGGCCTTCCATTCATCGTTCTTGTCATCGTCACCGGCATCGTACGTCGTGGCTGGTAGCTGACCAACTGGTATAACCGGTTTCCGGTAAATCTCTTCAAGAAGTTTCAACCATTCTGGTTCGAAATCATAACAGCTTCTCAAAGCGAACGCGTCACAGCCTTGAATACTCGCTCCAACGCGATGGGTTCCTGGAATGTTTTCATCGTCTCCGGTAACGTCGTCGAAAACACGCAAAATCTCAAAGAGCCGAAACGCAACGGTCGATTTAAAAGGGATCCACTTGGGTGGAACTGTGAAGTCCTCCGGTTTGGTGCGAGCATCTTGATTCCCATCAAAGATGATACAGGCCCCAAATAGCACATGGAGGAGGCAATGAATATACAAAAGTAGACACTGGAAATGCCGAGTTCAGCTGCTATAGGGCCTAACCAGTAAGGGGCAAAGTCATAAATTACCCAATCGGGAGCAGAGGATTGTAGAAACTGGGTCATGGGTTGTTGCAGAAGATCGTAAGCAGTCTTGAGGTACTTGACTTTGTCGTAGGGAAGGTCGACGGTGGCCTCCGCGTTTTCCGGGAGATTGTCGACGGTGGGTAATGGAAGCTTGACTAAATTTATAAGAGGGGATAAATTTGGAGGCAATTTTGGGAGGCGATCGATGTTTCTTGGGGTGGATACAAAGGAGATTTTGTGGCCCTTTTGGGCAATGAGCTTGGCGACCTCTAAGAATGGAATCATGTGACCGAAGGCTAGCCATGGGAACATCACTATATGCAACTTGCCATCGTCGGTCATGGATGGAGGAGCGATCAACTCCATGAATGATAGAGAGACGGGACTGATGTAGAGGAGGAAGAAACTTAGATGTCTTATATAGAGGAAAAAAACAGGTGATCAAATTGCGACTATCTACATTTCGACGATCACCAAAATTATCTTCCTTCATGAATGGTGATCATTGGATGTTAATTTAAGGGAGGCATTATTTTTACTCCAAAATATTATGAGTGACGCAAGAGGACGCAATTGAACATTTGAACATTGAAGGATTCCCCATAGCACCTTCCTAAGATAAAATATGAGTGATGCAACAAAAACAGGTGATTTTATGCATGGATATACCACCTGATGCTACACATGCATATATATATATATATATATATATATATTGATACTGTATTTTTTAGCCCACGTATGCTCCAAGCTCGGCTTCCTTGTGAAACACTCAAAATGAAGATCAGACTGATCACCAGGTTGGCTCCGGCGGTAGCCGCTTCGATACTGAAGTCAATAAACTAAATTGAAAGACTGTAATGAAAGTCAAATAATGAGCATGAAAACAAAGCGTACCTTTGGGGTTTAATTTATAGGCTGTAGCTTTTCTAAGTTGATTAGGATTTGGAGCCATGAATGTAAGGATTTGATCATCGGAGATAGCAGTTACCTTGTAGGATATTGTATCAAATCAGGATAACCATGAGTGGTGGTTTCCTTGTAAAAGACCATTCCCTTATTCTCTACTCGGCATATATTAAGTCGGTGTTGAGCTCTGAATATCGATGCATTGCACTGAAGATCTGTGCTCGAACCCGTAAGCTTTGCAGAAAAGTAGACCTGCTCTGAAGATACGTGCTCGGCCTTTGTGAGTCTGCTTTGACTGGCCGAGCCTGAACTAAATGGCCGAGCATGAACTGAATGGCCGAGCATGAGCTGAATGGCCGAGCTTAAGCTGAATGGCCGAGCATGAGCTGACCCGTAGATACACGTGTCAAATGGTGATTAGGTCTGTCACATTGTGGTATATCAGTTACTCCCCCCCCCCCAAGCCTTAGTTTGAGCTTGTGGCGTAACTAAGGTTTATGAGCCCTCAAAAAGTCATGCGTTCTGTCGTCTCGTTTTTCGGGATGGCTGTTGGTACATCATTTATTGCGCAGTCGATTTTTAGGCTTCCAAGGCCATCATTGCTCACAACCGTCGTGACGGTTCGCCTTGGTAGCCTCTATATTTTGAATGTATATAAAAAAGAGAAGGAGTTTCGTACAATTCTTTTACTGCTTTTTTGTGCTTGGAAGAAATATAACATTTCGCCATTGTTGAACCAGCAAGCTAGACTGTGAGGAGCACTGTTCGTCTGAAACTTCTTCCTCTCTCCAGGTTCGGCTTTGATCCTTTCGTTTCATCTTTTCACTGTTTTTCTTCTTCTTTTCTAGGTTATTTTGAAATGTCGACTTCCACTGCATCCTCTAGTGTTGGCGATGGTTCAGGAAGTTTTCCAGGAGGCTTATGCTTCACCCAAAACCCTTGTTGAGGGTAGTAGTTCCTTGGGGACCGGGTCGGAAGGGACCCGTTCTAGTCCCCGAGGTTAGAGTTGTAGATGCTTTTTCAGAGTCTAGGAATAAAGAGGGAGAAGGTCTCTAGTCAGCTTTCCCAAAGGGATGAAGGGACAGAGTATTGTAGCCTCTTCCTGATTAGATGATATGAGGGAGAAGTTTGATTTTCCTTCAAGTATCGCCCTCAGGGCCCCTAATGACATCGATCGTCCTTGGGATATTAGGAAAGGTGAGATCTATGTTTATACCGCCTGGTTCGAAATGGGGTTACACCTTTCCTTTCCCCAAATTGCTTAGGGAATTCTTTTGTTAGTTTAATCTTTGCCTCGCCGACTTGTTCTTGAATAGTTGGAGGCACCTGTTAGGGTTTATGGTTTTAGGTCGTATGAACGGCGTCGATGTCTCTTTGGACTTAATCCGTAGTAAAATGGATCTTAAGTATCTGAAAGTCGGAAGGGCCTCTACTACATGTCTTTTGACAAGGGTTTCCGACCTCTATCATTTGTACCGACCTCCAAAAAATCTTGGAAAGATCAGTATTTTTTTGTCAGTAGAGAGTGGGAGGTGGCAGACCTTGAGGATCAGATCTCTACATTCCCCTGGAGCACAGGATTTTTGGGTTAGACCCCCTTTTCTTTTGTAATCTTTGCTCTGCTATTGCCCCTGCCTCTGCATTTTTTAACTGACTGTTGTTGTGACTTTTTTTTTTTGTAGATAAGAACATCAAGAAGAGGCCGTCCTTTATCCCTACTCTTAAAGAGCAGTATAAGAGACTCCTTCAGACCTCCAAAAAACACTACAGAGCTATCCTTCACTCAAGCAGTACAATGGCCCCAAAGAAAAAGACTGTTGTTGAAGATGTGATGCAGTTTGTCTTTGGCGATTGGGGTTCGTCAAAGAAGAAGAGGGTGGCGAATCCACCTCTTCTTGTAGAGGATTCATCCCAAAAAAAGAAGAAGACCACAACCCTTCCACCTTTTACTGCACCATCCAAGAGAGGGGTGGTGCCTTTTGCTTCTCCCTCCCTTGCGCCGCCTATGAGGGGCGTAGTGATTAAGGAGACAATCCCTGAATCGCTCAAGAGGGGCATGGTAACTTCTGAGCTTGCCACCTCATCAGCTAAAAGGGCTCTGCAAAGGGGTAAAATGAAGGTGGCAGTTAACTGGGATCAGATGCCAGATGGGTATAAGGCCGTCCATCAGGCCATTGAGGAATTCTGGGCAGATGCCCCACAAAAGAACTCTCATTCGTGCAGTTCCAAGCAGAGTACTCAAAAGACGGTCGTTGGCGCCATGAGCGCTTATCTGAAGGTAACGAAAATTATTATATATATTTATATATATTTTTTTGTATCTTGTTTTTACTTGTGCCTGACTAGGTCCCTTACTGGTTTGCAGCTCTTGCACAATTTGGCTGCCATGATGGAGGCTGCCATGGACTTTCAAGCTGTGGAGAGGCTTGAGGACGAGCTGGACGAGGCTCTGCTTTAGCTTGGCACTGCTCAATCTACCACTTCAGTTGCTGAGGAAGAGCTTAAGGAAGTGAGGAATTCCCTCTCCATCATGGAGTCAGAGAGGGATTCTCTTAAGTCCGAAAGGGATTTTCCTAAGTCTAAGGGGGAATCCCTTGCTCAGGAGCTGGAGGTAGTGAAGAAGGAGAGAGACGCACTTTAGTCCTCCCTTGTTCTGAAGGTTGATGAAGCCAAGGCTGAAACCGAAGCTGGGTTGAAGTCCGAGCTGATGAAGATGGGTTGGAACTTTGTACAGTTCGGTTATAACGACTTCAAAACCAAGCTTCTTGCCAAGTTCCCAGATATTGATCTGTCGGGCATTGATGATGATGATGATGAAGGTGGTGGTGATGATGATAGGTCGGCCAGCCCCCTTTAGTTTAGAAATTTTTTTTTGTAGTTCTGTCCTTTCCTCTTTTTGTAACTGAGCGCACAAATTAAACGGAATATCTTTTCTTCAGAGCTTTTGCCTTCTTTGAACATATGCAAGCATTATGGTTTCGATTGAGCATTGTCCAAGATTTCCCAATTTTGTAGTGAATAAATGGGCCTTGACCCTCCGAACTTGAAATTGAAGCAAGCAAACGTGCTTAGAAACTAAGTATCTTTCCTTGATCGGCCATAGGTAGTGGGTTGCCTTCCGAGCTCAATGACTTGTAATAATCTTGAATAAAAAGTAGGAAAATAAGTAATTAATCTAGACCTTTGAAATTGAGGGTTTTGAATCTTGAACTTGCACCGAGTATTAAGGACGGTAGTTGATATAGGATTTCACTACTCAGAACTTAATTGCCGAACAAAAAGTCTTGTATTAAACAGAGAAAAATTCTTGATGGCTAATACCCTTTTTCCAAAGCTCATTGGTAAGAAGTTGAGTAGTTAGAATCACGACTGCTGGTTTGAATAACCATGTAACTTTAGTGATATAGACCAGACATGGAGTTTGGTGTATTTAGACAGACTAGACGTGAGGTCTGTACATTAAGATAGACCAGACACGAGGTCTGTACGTTAAGATGGACCAGACATGAGGTCTGTACATTAAGATGGACCAGACTTAAGGTTTGTACATTAAGATGGACCAGACACGAGGTCTGTACATTAAGATGGACCAGACTTAAGGTCTATACATTAAGATGGACCAGACACGAGGTCTGTACATTAAGATGGACCAGACTTAAGGTCTGTACATTAAGATAGACCAGACACGAGGTTTGTACATTAAGATGGACTAGACACGAGGTTTGTACATTAAGATGGACCAGACACGAGGTCTGTACATTAAGATGGACCAGACTTAAGGTCTGTACATTAAGATAAGAACACTTCATTGAATATTTGAAATGAAAAATTTCTTTATTGATAATACTTCCATAAGTGCTCCATATTCCAAGGTCTAGGAACAAGTTTCCCATCCATGCTCTCCAACCAATAAGTGGTCGGTCTCACTGTTTTGGTGATTCTATAGGGGCCTTCCTAGTTGGGTGACAACTTTCCATGGTGGCATCCTTGGTGTTTTGAAATACTCTTCTCAAGACGAGGTCTCCAACTTGAAAGCTGGCAGGCTTAAGCCCTAGTTTTGAGTGGCTAACCATCTTGTGCTAATATGCTTCCATCCTGACCACGGCTTGCTCCCTTCTCTCTTCGAGCAAGTCCAAGTTTTCTGCGAGTTGTTGGTCATTGGTCTCTTTGTTGAAAGCTTCAGTCCTTAGGGTAGGCATGCCGATCTCAATAGGGATCACTGCTTCGGTGCCATAGGCGAGTTAAAATGGAGTTTCTGATATTGGAGTTCTCCTAGTTGTTCTGTAGGCCTAGAGTGCTCCAGGGAGTTCTTCAACCCATTTTCCCTCAGCCCCTTCTAGCCTCTTCTTAAGAGCATTAAGAATTGTTCGGTCAGTGACCTCTGCTTGAGGATGACCAGGTGAGGAGAAGTGTTGATTGATATTCAAGTCTTGGCAGAACTTTTTGAATGTTTTACCAACAAATTGTGTGCCGTTGTCTGAGACGATCACGCGAGGTATGCTGAACCTGCAAACTATGTTTTTCCAAGTGAAATTTTGACTTCCTTCTCTGTAATGCGTGTTAGTGGCTCTGCTTCCGCCCATTTTGAGAAGTAGTCGATAGCTAATAATAGATATCTCTTGTTCGGTGTGGCTTTAGGCAATGGGCCTATGATGTCCATTCCCCATTGTGCAAAGGGCCACAAGCTTGTGATAGGGATGAGCTCATGATGGGGCTGATGCTGGTAGGGGGTGAATCTTTCGCATTTGTCACATTTTCGAGCATATTCTTTTGCTTCCCTTAGCATTCCAGGCCAGTAGTAGCCTTGTGTTAGAGCTCGGTGTGCTATGGTTCTGCCTTCGTTATGATTTCTGCATATTCCTTCATGAATTTATGCCAGAACGTACTGAGACTCTTCTAGAGCCAGGCATTTTAACAATGGCTGAGAATAAAACCTTCGGTAAAGCCTTCTGTTCATGACAAGGTACCGAGCTGCTCTGACGCGGATTCTTTTTGCTTTATTCTTGTCTTCTAGGAGGAGCCCTTCTTCTAAGTACTGGAAGATAGGAGTCATCCAGTTCTGAGGCTGCTTTGTAATTTGGGCGACCTGGATTTCTTCGATGCTAGGCTTTGGCTGGTAGGAGATTTTTAGTGTTGAGTCCGTTTCTGACTTCATATGGGATGCCATGTTCGCCAAGGCATCAGCTCTGCAGTTCTAACCCCTTTCTATTTTTTGGATTGAGAATGCTCGAAAGGAGCGTTTCAACAAGTTGACCAGTTCTGAATACCGAAGCATTCTTTCATCTTTGATAGCAAACTCTCCCTGAACTTGGCTAACCACTAATTGGGAGTTAGAAAATACTTCGAGGCTCTAAGCCTCGCATTCTTGTGCTAGCTTCATCCCTAGGATAAGGGCCTCATACTCTGCTTTGTTGTTGGAGGCTCTGAACCCTAGGCTAACTGCCCTTTCGGTTATGAGCCCATCAGGGGACTGTAATACCAGTCCAACACCAGCACCTCGGTCGGTAGACAACACGTCAGTGTATAGCTGCCAAGCCCCCAAATTGTCACAAAGTTATGCTCTGTCTAATAGTGCTGGGGTGAATTTGGCAATGAAGTCTGCCAAGGCTTGCCCTTTTATTGAGATCCGTGGAACATAGGATATTTGTACTGCCTCAGGATGTCAAACGTTTAAGCCAGGTGCTGGAGGTGGCTGCTCTTTCGTAGGCTTTTGACCAGCATATCATCAATATAAACTTCCATGGTCCTGCCAATTAGGGGGCTGAACATCTTATTGACCAGACGCTGGTATGTGGCCTTAGCATTTTTTAGTCCAAACGGCATCACTCGATAGCAATAGAGACCTTGTTCGATTATGAATGATGTTTTCTCCTGATTAGGAGGGTGCATCTGTATTTGATTGTATCCTGAATAGGCATCCATGAAGCTCATAAGTTCGTGCCCTGCGGTAGTATCGACTAACTGATCTATCCTCAGAAGAGGAAAGCTATCTTTGGGGCATGCCTTGTTGAGGTCTGTATAGTCGACGCAGACTCTTCACTTGCCATTTTTCTTTTTGACCAGAACAGTGTTGGCTAGCCAATCAAGATAGAATATCTCCCGTATCATGTTGGCATTGAGAAGCCTTTGGACGTCATCGTTGATGATCTGGTGCCGCTCTGGAGCGAGTGGCCTTCTTTTTTGCCTTACTGGTGGATAATCTGGATCTACCATCAGTTTGTGAGTGATGAGGTTTGGATTTATTCTTTCCATATCCCTTGTTTCCCAAGCAAACACGGAGAGGTTTTTCTTTAGGAATTTGATCAACTCATTCTGCTCGGCAAGTGTCAGGTCTGAACCTATTTGCAGGTAGTGCCCCTGGTCTTCCAAACTGACCAGGACCTTAATGGGCTCCCCTATGGGCTTGGCCCTGCTGTCCCTTCCTCTAGGGCTTAGTGGCTCGTCAATCCTAGAGGGACAGTCTTTTGCCTCGTGATAGTAGGAATGGATTGGATCCCCGCACTCACGGGCATGTAGTAATTGCTATTTGGGGGCCTTGGCCTTGAGTGCTAGAGCATGGCATTCTCAGGAGGTTGGTTGACATCCTCTGATAGAGTAGACAATCTGATTGTGAACATACTTTAAGCATTGGTGGAGGGTTGATGTGATTACCCCCTTTTTATGTAGCCAAGGCCTCCCAATTATGACATTGTAGGGAGATTTGGCATTCAGGACCATGTATTCAGTTACTATGGTCTTCTGTCCGTCCCCTTCTCCTGTAGTGGTGGCCAAATCAATCCTTTCTAATGGAGTGTTGAGGTTCCCATTAAAACCTGCCATGATTATACCAATGGGCTTAATGTCACTAGGGTTGAGCTTTATCTGCTTGAAAGGGTCATAGAACAGAACGTTAGTCGAGCTCCTAGTGTCCACAAGGACTCTTCGGATTTCAAAGTTGGCAATCTTGAGGGAGATAACCAGGGCGTCACTATGAGGACAATGTACCCTTGTAAGGTCTTGATCCGAGAATTGGATTTTTGGTACAGGCCTTAACCTTTTCTCCACGTTAGAGATCTGTATGATGTTAGGAGTAGACCTGGCCTCCCGAGCATAACGCTTCCTCGATCTGTTAGAAGTCCTAGTTGCAAGGGAATCTACGTGTAGGACAAAGATTACTTAGTTGTTCTGCCGTGGAGGCTCGTTCCGTCCTTCCCTTTGTTCCTGCCTTTGGTCGGGCTTCCTCTGTTGGTGTCGCTCATCACGGGGGTTCTGCCCTCCATCCTGCTTGATGAACTCCTGTAGTCGTCCTCTCCTGATTATCTAGTCAATCTCATGCTTGAGAGCCTTACAGGTGTTAGTTGTGTGCCTACGGTCTTTGTGAAAATCACAATACTTGGTTTGATCTCGGTAGCTAGAGTCACCTTTCAAAGGCTCTGGCCATCTCATAACACGCCCCGAATTCCAGCGAACCCGAGGCACGAGTAACGAGATGAAAGGAAAATAAAATAAAGGTAAAGAACAATTTAATGGATTCAACTTAGCTTACATTCATTTTCATCAACATACATACAACATGTCATCTTGGGCTTAAGCCCGTACATCACAAAATGCGCCCCAAGTGCCAAAATACTCTAAGTTCTTTCTTCCATTAAAACATCACCGAATCTCTCACGTAGCCGGAGTGTCATTTGAAATGTTGTCCCACGAATGGGTCAGCTCAACTACTGATACAATATAATGCTAATGCAAGAAGCAAAATTAATGGCGTGGCATGTGCGAGTGTACAGTTATATCTACATGTCATTCAATGTCATCCATAAAATGTACTAGCAATGATCTACGTGTCATCCAACTCATTAACATAATCTAAGGCGTGGCATATGCAAGTGTACAGTTATATCTACGTGCACAATTATAACCGCCATACAATGCATTAACAAGATTCGTCACACACTTATGAATTCATTAATACAATGCAATGAAAATATGCGTGACACACCCATGAAAACTCCATGTCACACCTATGACTCACTTTACGGACCTTCCCCGACGGCCTGAGTAACCAATATGTCTCACTTTACGGACCTTCCCTGACGGCCTGAGTAACTAGTATGTCTTACTTTACGGACCTTCCCTGACGGCCTGAGTAACTAGTATGTCTCACTTTATGGACCTTCCCCGACGGCCTGAGTAACCAGTATGCACAACACCAAATGCTCAACTTACACCATGTTCCAATGAATCACACTATGCCAATATGCTCTGATTCCACCATGCAATAATGCAATCTCAATAAGGCATCTTATCCACATATGAAGCATGCTTTAAACAATGTATTACACAATAACAATCCAATCACAAAAATCCCTCCATCAAAGGTACATGCATACATAGTTCACTTAAACACATGCCTTAAGTTACACATCCCATAATCTCAACAATTCTCGAAAATATAATTCACACATTATGCTAACTCATGCGATATACACAGTCACGATCCACATTCTTCACCAACTTTCAAAAAGATAATAGGAAACACATAAGCATTTAAGCAATCAAGCAGATATGTGAATCATCAAGTCAACATGGCAGTTATTCCTAAACTTAATTCTATTTCTTACTTAGCACAATATATCGTACCTGACGGGTCGGTCTCAACCCTAGTAAACCGTGCTCGTAAGTGGCGGCTAGCAGTGAGAATGTAGAAGGATCAGACAGCCTTCTCTTTGCCTTTCGATGTTCCTAAAATCACACAATATAATTTAGTCTATCTCTATTTGAATTATGCGATTCATCAAATTTTATGTCTTTATTTCATTAATTTCTATTTTACAAAATTAAATTCTACCATTGGGTCCGGAACGTCAAAGAAAATAAGTTTAGGCTTTTACGGAATTTAATTTGGACATTCGAGTTAAAAGGGCAAAACTGTCATTTTGTACTTCCATGGTTTTCCATTTCCCGAGACCTCTTTTCTTAAATTGGACTCCACGGTTGAGTCCGAAATATTCAAAATAATAAAAATCCACTATCTTTTCATTTTAATCAAGGTTCATTTGACCGTGTTTTGACTCAAGGGCATTTTGGTAATTTTTAAGGGTTCTACGGGTCTTTTATTTTTCGGGACCTCGTCTCACATCACGGACCTCACCGTTGGTCTTAGGAGATTCAAGATAGTCAGAGAACATGTATGACTTGTCTCATCTGGGCTCCAGGCCATTTCGGAGTATTTAATTTAATTAAATAAGTTTAATTAACTAATTAGATTAAAGTGTAATATCTATATATACATTAGTTGCACAATATGACACGGTTGGTAACCGTCCACTCTGGCTCCACGCGCCACAATCCATATGTGCGGTCTCTGGTTCGACTCCTCGTACCCTCACTTCCTGTGTAAACCCCCCCTTTTCCATTTCATTTTTCTTTTCATTTCTAAACTGTTAGGCCCAAATTCTTTTAAAACCAAACGGCCCAACACTCTTTTACACCCAACGGTCCCAACCTAGCCCACTCAACCAAGCCCTAAGCCAAAAAAATTAAACAGGCCTAAGTCGCCCCCCTTGTGCCCACACGGTTTTCCGACCACCCTCCAGTCGTCCCCTCCGGCCACGGTCGCCGGACGGCGACTGTTTTTCTTCACTTTCTCACGATTCTCACGTCCAAATTTTCTCATTTTTACACCTAATAAATTCTGAGGCTTCCAGAAATAATTTGGAATCGATTTTGACCCTAAACTCCCACCGTTTCCAACACCCATTTCGGTTTTTCCGGCGTTGCACCGGTGAAGGGATAATCGGTCATACAATGACCATTTCTTGACCGTTTTCCACCAATTCGATGAGATTCGAACCTATAGACCATGAGGATTCCATACCTAAATCCCAAAATGGAGTTTGGTTATTTTTCTCATCGAACAAGCCATAACAGTGGCTGTTCCGGCGAGCAAGATTTTTCTCATTTCTTGCTTATTTTTCTATGGTTTTTCTTAAAATTTTCCTATTTCAGTTTCTGCATGCAATTAGGTCAGTTCCAAATCAATTATTTTAAATTTTGCACATGAAATGATGGGTTTCCCAAATTTTTCGTCCGACCTGCAACTAGATCTTGTTCCCTTATTTCTCAACTATTTTACTCGATTATTTTTCCTAATTACTCCATACTTCATGCTATTTTTGGTCCTATGTTCAAAAGAAATTAGATCATGCTAAAAGTTTATGAAATAGAAAAGTGGCTTACCTCTAAATTTTGGATTCCTTTGGTGTTGAGCTTGTCCTCCTCACGTCTCCACTCAAGATCTGTTTCTCTCTCTCTCTCTCTCTCTCTCTCTCTCTCTCTCTCTCTTTCTGATTTTCTTTTCCAACCTAACCAACACACACTCATATACACTGCCCTATCTCTCTCTCTCTCTCTCTATATCTCTCTCTACCCGTACCGTTCGGTCTACACCCCTCACTGAATATGTCCACTGACACACACAATCAGCTACCCGCTTTCCTGATGTCTTTCCCCCCCTTTTTCTCCTTTCGCAGAATGCATTTAATGCATTCCTTGTAAGTTGGTTCTCTCTCTCTCTCTCTCTATATATATATATATATATATATTTCACATCACACACCACACACACGCTTGCACACACACACTCTCACGACTGTGCACCAACCGTATATTTATACATGTATATAAGTATAATATTTAAATGTTTTATACACACACATATATATATATACACACACACACATTACATACATACATGTACACTTACTGTTAACACACATCTCATATATATATATATATATATTTAAATACATTAAATATATACATATATACATATGCACATAACATATATGTAATATATATATATATACATGTTCCACCATATACACCTACACATACATAATACACATATTATACATGTATATATTTCCATACATGTATTTATATATTAAACTCTGGGCACGTACACATACACTCATATTTCACGGCCTATACTTATACACGAAACTTATGCATGCACAAAAATGCGTGCGCACACGCATTACGAGATATGGTCCTGGGTTGCTCGAGTGTCGCCCGTACTGACTACTCAAAACAAATCGTTCATACCTCAAATCGTTCAATCTATAAAATATCCCAACGTAGAGCCCTAACAGCTCGGGTTACTTGGGTACTACACAGCTTAGCCGGTCTACCTCAGTCTACGTGCCATGTCCCGGTTCAGGGTACTACAGTCGTCTTAGCAAAACGAAAAATTCATCCTCAATTTTTCATGTCTCTACATCTCAGGTTCTCTCAAGATCTTACTTGCTTCAATATGTTGTATGGAGAGGTATTCAGAGGAGTAAAATTATTGAACTTTCTTAGCCCAGAATTATAGGAAGTTCTAGATACCCCTCTCTTCTCTGGGCTTCTAGCTCTCTTCCTAACCGAGCTAGGGTCCTTCCTTTGATCATCTTTTCTCTGTTGTCTTTTTTCTAATCGTCTTTCTGAGCTTGTTCCTTGATCTTTCTAGAAGTGTCTTTGGCTTCCTCCAAGTTAATGTATTTCCTTGCTCGGTCCATGAGTGCTGCCATGTCCGCAGGGGGATTTTTGGTCAAGGAGTCTCTAAAGCCTCTTTGTGCAAGACCAGAAGCCAAAGCAGCTATAAGGAAACTGGGGCTGCAGTCTGTAACCTTAGTGAGTTTGGCATTGAAACGTGCAATATACCTTCTGAGGGACTCTTCCTTTGTTTGCTTTATGTTCAACAAGAACTCAGGTGCCTTCCTCAACCTCCTACTGGTCATGAACTTTTCTAGGAATCTTTTGTTGAGCTTATAAAACTAGTAACTGAGTTCGGCGGGAGGTGATGGAACCATTTCAGAGTAGTGCCGTTGAGGCTGGTCACGAATGTTTGGCATAAAAAGGCGTCAGAAGTGCCGTGTAAGGCCATGGTGTGCTGGTAGTGGGAGAGATGGTCCCCTGGATCCCCTGTCCCATTATAAGGGGTCAATTTTGGGACGACGAATTTCTTGGGTCTCTCCTCAGCCATGATAGCATTAGTGAATGGGGTGGCAAACCTGCCAAGCAGCCTGGCCAATTCGTCTTGTTCTGGGGGGTTTTGAGCAACCCTCATAACAATAGTGTGGTCCGTTGATTCAGTAACTTCCTCAGCTCTTAGTGATCCTCTTGGCAAGATAGGCTGCTGGGAGTCAAGCCTTGCAGCCTCAGGACCTATATGGACAGGATGATCTCGACTCATTAATAGGGGGTTGTTTGATTCTCCTAGGCTGGTGGTGCAGGAGCCACATGAGGTTGAGACTCTTGTGGCACAGGGTTTACTCCTAAAGCCCTAGGGACTAGGAACCCTAGTGGTGCTTCAGTAATGGACCTCTAGGATAAAAGTCGGAGCCCCTCTGCCAGCAACTGTTGACGGTTGGGGATCTCCATGCATGTGGGTGGTAGTAGGAGGCTGCGAATCCTGCGTGTTTGTGTTAACTGGGTGGATTCTGAGGATTAGTTTCATGATTCTAGGTAAGCATTGCCAGAGTTCTAGACATGGTCAGGAGTTGTTCTTGCAACAACTGGTTCTGCCGCTTGGTTGCGGCAAGCTCTTGTTGTACGGGATCATTCACTCGTCCTCTCCCTCATCCGGCAGGCGGTTGAGGTTGAGGGTTCTGAGGATTTTGAGCATTCTTCCTTGGCCGGAGATTGGGAGCAATAATCCTTTAGAAAAAGGAGGATGAGTTTTGAATTAGTAGAGCACTTGGTGATTGTCGTTCCCATAGACGACGCCAAACTGATGCTGCACTTTTTGGCCCACATATGCTCCAAGCTTGGCTCCCTGTGGAACACTCAAAAAGAAGATCAGAAGTCTACCGGGTTGGCTCCGGCTGTAGCCGCTCCGATGCTAAAGTCAATAAACTGAATTGAAAGACTATAATAAAAGCCAAATAATGAGCATGAAAACAAAGTGTACCTTTGGGGTTTAATTTATAGGCTGTGGCTTTCCTAAGTTGATTAGGATTTGGAGCCATGAATGTAGGGATTTGATCATCGGAGATAGCAGTTACCTTGTAGGATATTGTATCAAATCGGGATAACCATGAGTGGTGGTTTCCTTGTAAAAGACCGTTTCCTTATTCTTTGCTCGGCATATATTAAGGCAGTGTTGAGCTCTGAATATCAATGGATTGCACTGAAGATCTGTGCTCGGACCAGTAAGCTTTGCAGAAAAGTAGACTTGCTCTGAAGATACGTGCTCGGCCTTTGTGGGTCTGCTTTGACTGGCCGAGCTTGAACTAAATGACCAAGCATGAACTGAATGGCGGAGCTTAAGTTGAATGGCCGAGCATGAGTTGAATGGCGGAGCTTAAGTTGAATGGCCGAGCATGAGCTGACCCGTAGATACACGTGTCAAATGGTGATTGGTCTGTCACATTGTGGTATATCATTTATATATATTGAATATAAGGGCGGGTATTGAAATTCTATCCAAGTACACGTGTGCATATATGCTGAGTCTCCAACTTCACATTTGTATAAGAAAAAAATTTGTCATCTTAAATGAAACTTCAACATGTATACATCTATATGTATGCATATATATATATATATATGTACCAATAAAAAATAAAAAGCTAAAAAATCTTACAAATAATGTGGATCGCACAAATATTACCAATGAATTGATGCCTCATGACATTAGAAAGAAGATTTATTTTCCTTTTTGAACCACAAATTGATTTGATGATGAAAGGTCAAATAATGTGAAACTAATAATTTAAGTAACAAGAATTAGAGAAAAAAGAAATAGGGTTATAACAAGAGTAACAATATGTTTATGTTTACGAGAATAATTATGTTTTTCACTATATAAAAAATAAAATTACAATGTATTTATATTTTATTGTAGTTAAATATTAATTATATATATATATATATATATATCTAGTTTTATTTGTTACAATAATATAAGTCATATCTCTAATATATGTTTATATCATTGGTTGCTTTCTAGTATTTGAAGTAAAATATTTTAGGTCGTCAACAGAATTATATTAATTATAGGGAAAATGATTGGTGATAAATGATAAAATGACAAACATACCCAAAGCATGACACGTGTATGTACAGAACTTTTTAAGGTACAGATTAAGAAAGATTTTTTTATCCAAATCAAACAGGCACGGGGGTTCAGAGGTATATGATTCAGAACATAGCACCGCTTTTCATATCCTACTGACTTCAAAATAAGGAAACATAGTTCGATATGGCAACTACTATCTTCGGATATCTTTAAATCCCTACTTTTATGCCTCCTAATCCTACTTAACTTAGGAGATCTACAACCTATAAATAAGACCATAAGGTACGCTTTCAATTTATGTTTAATTCTCTTTTTTAATTATAGCTTTATTTTTTTTACTGACTTTCTCATCGGAGCGACTACCACCAGAGCCTTCCTGATGACCATCTAATCCTGAATTCTTAATAGGTAACGAAGGACAAGAGGCCCTTCTAGTCATAAAGAAGCAACATCAGTTTAGCACTGTTTGTGAGAACGACAATAGTTCTTATTATCTTTCCTTCCAAAAGTAAATCTTTCAACTTTTTCTTCCAAAAGACAATGGCTCACAGCTGGCGTCCTAGAAAGAATTTCCAAAACCCTCATAATCAATCCCCTACTAGAAGAGGAAGGGGATAAACATCCAATCCTTTACAATAACAACTTGATCAGATTCAACCAAAGTCTGATCAGATGCAGGAACAACTCATTGCCATGTCACAAGCTCTGGCTTCACTAGCCCAGAGCCAACAGAGCAACCCTCATCTTCCTCCTACTAACGTTGTTCACGGAGGAATTCAGCTTCCCACCACCTCCACGGGCAGAAGATCCCCCAACAAGGAGTTGCCTAATATGCAACCGATACACTCTCATGGTACTGTTCATATAAGGGCTGATCCCCAAACGTCAACAGCCGTAGGGAGAGAAATGCCCATGCTTCATCCAACTGTCCACTGTCAGAGCAGAATAAGGATTCTTACTCCAATGGCCTCTAGAGCCAATCCAGCACCACAGGAATTCCAGCCTCCCGTGGCTCTAGTCCCTCCAATCTTGGGAGGGCAACATCCTCTTATTAACAATAAAAAAATTCTTCCCCCGAGTCGAGGATCTAGAGGTATAGGACAAGATTAACAACAGGTTCCGATCCAATAACAAGTTTTACCCCGAGCCCCTTAGATTGAAGAAGAGATAACGGACTCTCAAGAGCAAACAATCTTGACTAGAAGATTCTATGCCCTTCTAGAGCAAGACAAACTAAGTAAATTGCTTGGGAGGTTCTCCACGCCATTTACCTCTGCTATAATGATAGAAGAATGGCCAAAAAAGTTTGTTGTCCCAAAATTCATCCTCTACAACGGATCTGAGGACCTTAGGGACCACCTATCTCACTACCAACACACAATGGCTCTCCATGGAGCTACTCATGCTTTTATGTACCGAACTTTCGTGACGTGCCAAACTTTCATGATGAGCCTCAAGGGTACCGCCCTTAAGTGGTTCCACAACCTCTCCCAAAAATTGATCAGTAATTTTTATGAGCTCAGTAGGCTATTTCTTAACAGATTCCTAACCAGTAGGAAGTCAAGAAAAGGACAAGAATTTTTTCTAACTATAAAACAAACAAAGGGAGAATCACTTTGGGAGTACATAACTCGTTTTAACACCGAGCTCACAGAAATAACAAACTGCAGTCCAAGCTTTCTAGTGGCCACCCTCACTTCGGGCCTTGGACCTGGACGCTTTCAGGATTCCTTGACCAAGAATCCTCCCATCGATATGACAACACTCATGGAACGATCGCGAAAGTATATTAATCTTGAAGATACAAAAACGTCTTTCCGAAAAGCAAAAGAACAGGCTCAGAAGGATAAGCAAGCTTCGAAGAGGGATAACAGTGCTAATAAGAAGAAGATCAGGAACCCCGGCAAGAGAATATCACCCAGAGCTCAAAACAATTCTAACTCTGGGAGGTATGGGATTTTCACCCCTCTGAATGCTTTCTCTTACCCTACATACTCTAACAAATCCAAACTAGTCAAAACTTGAGGTGGCCAAAGCCACTAAAAAGCCACCCTGACACAAGAAATCAGAACAAATAGTGTGATTTCTATAAAGAGCACGGGCACACAACTGAAGAATGTAGAGCTCTCAATAAAGAAATAGAGTATATCATCAGAAGAGTACGATTAAGAGAGTTTGTCCACCAGGACGGGAGGCAAAACTCCTGTGACAAGAGACCACCTCAATGAAGGTAAGAACAAAGGCCTGAACAAAGCAAGATTTGAAATGACCAACAAAGGTAAAATAATCAAGTCATCTTTGTGCTTCACGCTGACAATGCGATAACCGGGATGTCTAACCGAGACAGGAAAATATATGCTCAGGAAGGAAGGGCAAAACCCCATGTCATCCCGATCTTGACCATTGAGAAAAAAAATAAAGTCAGAACCTCAGATCAAGTTCCCTAAATTGGACCTCATTGGGACACATTGTCCCTATAGCGATGCTCTTGTCATCTCATTCAAAATCACTAATTTTGAGATCAGAAGGGTTCTTGTGGATACTAAAAGTTCCACCAACATATTATTTTACGAATCCTTCAAACACATGAAGCTCAACTCTAATGACATCAGAGCTACCACTACTGTCATGGTAGGATTTGATGGGAATCTCTGCATCCTATTAGGTAGAATTGGCCTACCGACCATGATCGGAGAAGAGGACGGACAAAAGACACTAATCTCTGAATATATGGTCCTAACCACTAAATCCCCCTATAATGTCATTATTGGGAGACTTTGGATCCACTAGATGGGAACGATTACTTCAACCCTTCATTAATGCTTGAAATATGTCCACAACGACAAAGTTTTCACCATAAGGGTTGTCAGCCCATTGCCCGAGAATGTCATGCCCTTACGCTAAAAGAAAAGTACTCCAAATAGCAATTATAGTACCCTCATAAGAGGAAAAGTTCTTCATCTTCCAACGTTCATGAGGTATGAGAATGCCCTTTTGAAATTGATGAGCCACTAAGTCCTAAAGAAGGGACAACACAGTCAAACCAATGGAGAAGCCCATCAAAATGCTCATCAGCACTGAAGGAGAGAGAAAATATCTACAAATTGGCTCAGCCCTGTCTCTTTCTGAGCAAGAGGATATTGTTAAATTTTTAAAAGACAACCTGTTAGTATTTGCTTGGGAAACTAGAGATATGAAGGGAATAGATCCTGATTTCATCTCTCACAAGCTGATGACAGATCTGGACTATCCTCCCGATAAGAAAAAAAAAAAAAGGAGAACATTTGCCTCTGAACGCCATAAAATCATCAATGAAGAGTTCTAGAGGTTGTTAAATGCTAGAATGATAAGAGAGGTATTCTACCCAGAATGGTTTGCTAATACAGTTCTTGCAAAAAAGAAGAACAGCAAGTGGAGGGTCTCCGTTGACTATATTGACTTAAATAAAGCTTGCCCTAAGGATAACTTTCCTCTTCCTAGTATTAATCAACTTGTTGATGCCACTGCAGGTCACGAACTTATGAGTGTCGTGGAGGCTTATCCTGGATACAATCAAATTCAAATGTATCCTCCATACCAGAAGAAAAAAACCTTTATATTAGAATGAGGTCTCTATTGTTATAGAGTGATGCCATTCGGTTTAAAAAACACTGGAGCTATATGCCAGAGGCTTGTAAACAAAATGTTTGGCCTCCAAATTGGGGGATACAATGGAAGTCTACATTGACGATATGCTTGTCAAAAGTGTTCGGAAGGGTGACCGCATCCAGCATTTGAGCTAGACGTTTGACGTCCTGAGGAAACATAGAATGAAGCTAAACCCTTTTAAATGTACCTTTGGGATCATAGAAGGGAAATTTTTGGGTTTTCTAGTCTTCCAAAGACGAATTGAGGCAGATCCATCACAGATCAAAGCTCTGATTGAACTAGAATCACCTAAAACTAAGAAAGATATCCAAGGCTTGAATGGAAGGATAGAAACACTGAATAGGTTTATCTCTAAATCTACGGATTGGTGCCTCCCGTTTTTTAAAGCCTTAAGGGGGAGTAAGGCTTTAGAATGAATCCTTGAATGCGAAGAGGACTTCCAACAACTCAAGTGACACTTAGCCTCCCCCAAACTCCTTTCAAAATCAGTACTAGGGAAAAAACTACTCCTATACTTAGCTGTATCGGAAAGTGCCATCAGCTCCGCTTTAGTCAGGGAAGACAAGGGTAAACAAAGGACTATCTTTTAAAACAACAATGCACTTCTAGACACCGACACGAGGTACTCCAAAATTAAAAAATTAGCCTTAGCCTTAGTGATATTTGCTCGGAAGCTTAGACCATACTTTCAAGTTCATACTATCATAATCCATATATCCTATCCTTTAAAATCAGTCCTACACAAACTCGAAGTTTCGAGATGACTGATCAAATGGTCAATAGAATTGGGATAATTTGATATATCCTATGTACCACAAACTGTTATCAACGGCCAGGTATTAACAGACTTTGTAGCAGAGTTCACTAGAATATTGCATTCGAAAGCTCAAGCTACTACAGACACTTCGGTATGGCTACTTCACACCAGTGGTTTATCTACCAACAAAGGCTCTGGAATAGGTATAATACTTCAACCCCTTGATGGGATCGTAACCGAAAAAGGCATCAACTTGGGATTCAGAGTCTCTAACAATGAAGCCGAGTATGAGGCATTTATCCTTGAGATGAAACTGGTTTTAGAATATGAAGCTTTGGATCTTGAAGCTTTTTCTGACTCTTAGCTTGTGGTGAGTCAAGTTTTGGAGAATTTTCACTAAGGATAACAGGATAACCAGATATTCAAAGCTAGTAGAATCATTAAAGTAGTCTTTCTGTAAATTTACCATTGAGAAGATTAAAAGAAACCAAAACTCCAGGATCGATGCTTTAGCAAATATGACCTCCCATTTTAAGCCAGAAAGGGACTCAATGGTTAAAATCTCCTACCAGTCAAAACCTATTACTAAGGTAATACAATCCCTTCAAATTTCAGAATAACCTCAGAATTAGATGACTCTCATCATCTAGTATCTAAAAGAAGGTTACTTCTAGAGGAAAAGAATCATCCTAGGAGAATTTGAATTAGGGCAGCTTAGTATTTAATTCTTAAAACAAAGCTTTATCGAAGGTCCTACACACAGCCCCTCTTACGGTGCTCAACTCCAAAAGAGGCCCACTACATCCTATCCAAGATACATGAAAGGATCTGTGGCAACCATAATGGCGATAGGATCATAGCCCACCAAGCACTAACTCAGGGCTATTACTAGCTTGGTATGGTAAAAGAGGCTAAGGAATATATCCAGAAGTGTGACAAATGTCAATGATTCACTTCATACCAACATCAACCTCATCATGAACTCGTCCATATTGTTAGTCCTTGGCTTTTCTTCTAATGGGGAATGGACAATGTAGGGCCATTGCCAAAAGCCCCTCAAAACATGAGATTTTTGCTAGTCACCATTGACTATTTTTCTAAACGAGCAGAGGCTAAACCACTAACCCACATAATAGAGGTAAAAGTAAAGAATTTCACTTGAAAAAATATAATATGGAGGTTCAGTATACCCCACGTCATTATTTTAGACAATGGGATGCAATTTGTTAGAAAAGTATTCGGGAAGTTCTGTAAAGACCTGCACATCAGTCACCACTTCTCATCTTCAGGGCACCCTTAAGCTAATGGGCAAGTCGAAGTTACCAACTACACTATTCTTGAGGCAATTAAGAGAAGGTTGAAAGAGGCCAAGGGAAGATGGGTCGAAGAACTCCCTAAAGCACTCTAGGCCTACCGAACTAGTAAAAAAACCCCACTTTCAGAAACACCATTCTCATTCACCTATGGCACCGAGACAATCATTCTTGTCGAAATTAGCATGCGAACCCTTAAAACAAACTGCTTTGACCAAAGGACTAATTACCAACAACTTGTAGAGAATCTGGACTTAATAGAAGAAATACATGAGCAAGCTTGAATTAGGACCGAAGCCTACCAACAGAGAATGGCTAAATGTTTCAATCAAGGGTTAAAACATATCAACTTTCAGAGATCTCGTCCTAAAAAGGGTGTTTTCAAACACTAAAGATCCACTATAGGAAAGCTCTTCCCTAATTGGGAAGGACCCTACAAAATAATCAAGATCATCAAACCTACGACTTATTGGTTGGAAGATTTTATTAGGAAACCTGTACCTAGACCTTGGAATATCGAACATTTACACAAGTATTATCAATAAGAAAGCTACTTTTGATTCACTTCAGAGTTTGCTATCAATGCACAGCCCCCTAAAAGCCTTGTATCAATTACAAGTGCTGCAAGGTTGGTCCATTTCACTCAATGCATAGACCTTAATGTATAGACCCCTAAAAGTCTTGTATCTATTACAAGTGCTACTAGGTTTGGTTCATTTCACTTAATGCACAGACCCTTAAAAGCCTTGTATTCATTACAAGTGCTACAGGTCTAGTCCATTTCACTCAAGTACAGATCCTTAAAAGCCTTGTATTCATTACAGGTACTACAGGTCTAGTCCATTTCACTCAATGTACAGACCCCTAAAAGCCTTATATCCATTACAAGTGCTATATGTGTGGTCCATTTCACTCAATACACAAACCTTTAAAAGCCTTGTATTTATTACAAGTGTTTTAGGTCTGGTCTATTTCACTTAATGTATAGAGCCTCAAAAGCCTTGTATCCATTACAAGTACTGTAGGTTTAGTCCATTTTATCAATATACAAACCCCTCAAGACCTTGTATTCGATACAAGCGTTATGGGTTTGGTCCATTTTTCTCACTCTACAAACCTCTAGAAAGCCCTTATTTTATTTACAAATGTTATAGGTCTATATATCATGAATTATTAGTATGCAAACACTTAAAAAACCTTCTTTTAATTATAAGTGTTAGATATCGTGCTTTTTAGACCTCTGAAATATCTTATTGGAGTCTTTAAAGAGCTTATATTTTCTATTAGTCTGGATATTAAATAAATTATATTGAAGGCAGACATACCACAAAGATATCAAACAAGACATAAGTTCTGGAATGAATAAAATTTCATATATTAGCCCAAAAATGGGAGAATTACAAGATCAGAAGAACAAAGAAGTTACAAAAATCCTAACTAATGGTCCTCGGTAGAGTGAGGCTTCTCCCTCGGGAATCTACAAATTCCACTAGAGTGACCTCGGGAGGACTCGACGCAGGTTCATCCATTGAAACCTCATCTGCACTTCAGATGTCGAGGTCAGGATACAACTTCTGGATCTTTCTCTTGAAAGTTTCATACTCGTGGTCTACAAACTCTCTACCCAGCCTCTGCACCTCTTCCCTGAGGGCTTTTTCGATTTCTTTTCTCGCTACATGCATGCTAGTGACAAGTCTCTAAGCAGTAGCGGCGTTAGCATCTTCCTTCTCAGTTCTTTAGAGTCTCCAACTCTGAAGTCAGAGTTCTTCTGTGACTTCAGAATAGCCACAGTGGTGAGAGATTCTTTTAGTTTCTCCACAAATGAGAGAGATGTAGAGTAGGGTTGTCCCGAGTTGGAGCCTAGTTTCGTCCAGCTCAGCTTGGAGTTTGTCTTCCCGTTTTGACTCTTCGGGGCAGTCCTATAATGACAATCATAGCATGAACCACCTACGAACAAATAAAAATTAGATAGGTCAGTAAAGACGGAGGTTAATGAAATATATGAAATCGACTAAAGCACAAGACAAGACAATCTTACCCTCATATGAGACTAAGAGGTCCCTGGTGATCTTCTGAGGCTTGAGACCCTTAAAGTGACTTGCAATCGAGCTCTAAGCCTCATCGTAGGCCCTCTTTATGGCTACCTCTCCCAAGTTTTAGCCATGGCCACCCCGAGAGGAACTGCGCCCATTTTCCCTTTTTTACGGGATTCAGAGCGTGTTGTGGGGGCTAGAGGTGATGGAAACTTCATACCGTACCGTAGGTAGAGCAAACTTTTCCAAAACTGTGTATTCAGGGGAGGTAGATCCCCTACCTCAGGTCCTTCTTCTTTTTTGTGAAGAGGTTTGTACAGTGGAGGTAGACGTTCCCCCAGCCTTCTTGGATCCAGACATCCAACCCATTAGGACGGTCTTCTTCAGAAACTCTGACTTATCCTTCACCAGTCCGACGTCCATGAAGTTTTAGAGGGTAAAAACCTTATCATAAGGACAGTTTTGAGGGTGAAGAAGTCTCCTATACTTTTATTGTAGGTTGAGAGTAAAAATCGACCTTCTCCAAGTCATTTTATTTATAAAAAGCGTCAATCAATTCAGAATGGGATTATACTATTAAGATTAGCATATAAAGTTTTGTAGGCTCACCCTTAAAATCGGTATGTCGTGGAAAGAAGTTGTTCTAGTTCTCAAAGTCTCCATATTCCTAGCCATTATTGACAAAGAAGTACTACTTCTTCTATGTTTTGTTGGAAGTAGGAACCGAGGTTAATGGTTTAAACCTTTTGTCAAAGGACATATACAACATTCCTTTTGACTTCAAGTACTTCCTATCTATGTTACTTCTACTGAGGTTCAGATTTACTTCGACTTTGTTTTGGTGACCTAGGACTAAGAAGGCCATTAATTGCCTCAAACTGTTGATATTTAGTTCGATAGGATAGATCTTGAACCAAGTAAAAAACTCGTTCAATAAAGGATGGAGAGGGAAACGTACACTGACTTCAAACCATTCAAAATAAGCACCAATCTCTCTTCTCTCAATATCCGATGGGCGATCTACAACCCTCAGAATCCTACAGGACACATTCAGAGAAAAATCCAAATTGATTTTAAGGGCATCTAGCATGCCCTCAATCATGGTACTCTCGCCTTCCACTCTCTTATGAGGCCTGCCTAATGAGCCAACCTCTCTATCCCTAAGGTTGAGGTGCGCTTCAATTAGAAGCACTCCTGAACTATCACTTGAAGCATTGTCAACTTCATTACCTGAAATAGGGCCCAATGAGCCCTTAATCCCTTATTTTTACCACTTCATTCTCTTCTTCTCTCGTGCTTGAATAAGCATCAGAATTAGACATCCTCACAAATAAAATAAGAAAGGAGAAGAAGATTAAAGACAAAACAAAAAGAAAAAGATGGGGAGATATTGTCACAATTAACCGAAAGTTTAAAGGATGAACATCGGAGTAATCTTCGGGCACACCAAAATCACATTGGGTCCTTAGTTTTGCTTAGAATTGACTTGATATGTTAGATAGTTCGTGAAAGACTCTTCTTAGGGAGACTTATTCTATATATAAGACAACCCAATGAAGATTGACATTTATGGCATTGAAATCCCAATCGACGATTGGCCAATAATGGTCTAGGTTACTCAATCGGCGGCTAGCGCAATGATGAGGCTATAACTGTCCCATTAATGGCTATTTTATTAGAATACGAAATGACGTATTTATGAAAATAAGTGTGACTCTTCAAAAACCCTAACCTCAGCTCTACACGAATCCCCCAGAACTGAGGCTTCGGGGGGGGGGGAGTAATTGATATATGATAAAATGATAAACATACCCAAAGCATGACACGTGTATGTACAGAGCTCTTCAGGGTATAAATCAAGAAAGATTGTTTTATCCTAGATCAAATAGGAATAGGGGGGTTCAAAGGTATATGGTTCAAAATATAGCACCGCCTTCTATATCCTACCGACCTCAAAATAAGGAAATAAAGTTCGATACGACAACTACTATTTTCGGATATCTTCAAATCCCTACTTTTATGGCTCTTAATCCTACTTAACTTAGAAGATATGCAACCTATAAATAAGAGCATAAGGTATGCTTTCAATTTATGTTCCATTCTCATTTTCAATTATACCTTTATTTTCTTTATTGACTTTATCATCGGAGCGGCTACCACCGAAGCCTTCTCAGTGACCCTCAAATCCCAAATTCTTAATAGGTAACGAAGGACGGGAGACCATTTTGGTCATAAAGAAGCAAGATCAATTGGTACTCCGGTTTGATTTACCCAATCATGTGTCAATGGTTCTATTTATAATTAATAGATATGTTTGATTTTTTTTATTTAAATTTTAAGGAAGAGTTATAATGGTGCATTGTTTTGGTACTATTAGTTGATTTGTTGTTTGTACAATGCTTGGTGGTGGCTAGGTCCTCCCTGCTTAAGGCTTAAGCATCGGCAGCAGGCACAAATTATTTTCTTTAGTAAGGTAGTGGATCCTTCTTAAGCCATCCAGTTTATGGAATGCTCTTACCAAAAGTTGGGTAGTGTTAATATCTTGCTATTGGTGCTAAGTGGTGGGTCTTTGGCCCACATCTGCAATTTTGGTTTTTGTGATTTTTTTTCCTTAGAGATTGGCAATCTGTAATGGTTAAGTTTTGTGCATGGTGGGTCCGTATGTTGGCTTTGGGTGTTATGTTTGTTGTAGGCCATCTCCTAATAGATAAAACAAAGTATTAGTACTAGGTCATATCATTTTTTAAAATTCTAAGTGAGAAAACAACTCAACTTTCAAATTGGCTATTTTCTTTTAAAAGTAGCAAAATTGCTACTCAGATTGAAAAATAGCAAATTTATTTTTTGTATTAAAAAGTTGCGAGATTCAATAAATACACAAGATTATTTTATCTTTATATCAAAAATTTGTTAGACCTACTTGTTAATATAAAATATAAAAAACATTAAAATTTGCTACCATACCTTGGAGATGGTTTTATTTTCTTGTCTCTCTTTCTCTACTCGATGCTTGCATATTATTGACTTCTTGTTCGGTGTCAATCTAGTTAGGATAAAATTTTTTAGTAATGACGTTGTTGTACTTTCCTTTTATTAATATTTTGAGTTATATATCTTGTATTTTCTTTTTCACCAATAATACTGATGTTGCTCATTTTTTTATCAGAAGGGCTTCCCATCTTTCGCTACATGTCAAGAACTTAAGATCAGAGAGTCACTGGAAAGGCTCTGATGGTAGCCGCTCTGATGATAAAATTAGTAAATAGAAAAAAACTATAATTAAAGAGAATAATTAAACATGAATTGAAAGCGTACTTTATAATCTTACTTATAGGTTGTAGAACTCCTAAGTTGAGTAGGATTAGGAGCCATAAAAGTAGGTATTTGAAGATATCCGAAGATAGTAGTTGCTTTATCGAACTCTGTTTTTTATTCTATGGTCGGTAGGATATGGAAGATGGTGATATGTTCTGAACCATACACCTCTGAACTCCTCGTGCCTATTTGATCTAGATAAAACAATATTTCTTGATCTGTACCATGAAGAGCTTTGTACATACAAACATCATGCTTTAAATATGTTTGTCATTTTATCGCATATCAGCTACTCCCCTCTTGAGCCTTAGTTTTGAGGGACCCGTGCAGAGTTGAGGTTAGGGTTTTTGAAGAGTCACGCGTATTTTTATAAATTCTTCGTTACATATTCTAATAAAGCAGCTGTTGATGGGACAGTTAAAAACCTTATCATTGTATTAGCCGCTGATTGGATTACTGAGGACATTATTGGCCAACCATCGATTGGAATTTTGGGGCCATAAATGTTGACCTTTCTTGGGTGATCTTATAAATAGAATAAATCTCCTAAGAAGAGTCTTTTACAAACTCTCTAACATACCAAGTCTAATTCTGAGCAAAAGCAGGCCCCAAGGCGATTTCTGGTGCACCTGAAGTCAGAGGGGATGTTCTATATGTCCTTTGACAAGAGGTTTAAGGCATTGACCTCAGTACCTACTTCCAACAAAACATGGAAGAAGTGGTACTTCTTTGTCAATGGTGGTTGGGAATATGAAAACTTTGAGAATTGGAACAGTTTCTTTCCTCGGCATACTAAGTTTTAAGGGTGAGCCTACAAAACTTTATATGCTAATTTTAACAATGTACTCTCCTTTGACTTAACTGATGCTTTTTATAAATTCCTATTGTCATAGATAAAAAGGCTTGAAGAAGGTCGATTTTCACTTCCGACCTACAAGAAAAATATAGAAGACTTCTTCATCGTTAAGACCATCCTCACAAAAAGGTCCTTACCCTTTAGAACTTCATAAACGTGGGACTAGTGAAGGATAAGTTGGAGACCCTGAAGAAGACCATCTTGATGGGCTGGACGCTCGAAGCAAAGAAGGCTAAGAGAATGTCCACCCCTATTGCACAAGCTCCTCTCTAAAGAAGAGGAGGACTAAGGTAGGGGGATCCAGTTCCCCTGAATGTATAGTCTCAAAAGAGTTGGCTCTGCCTATTGTACGATGTGAGCTTCTACCACCTCCAGCCCCTATAACGCATTCTAAATCCCGAAGAAAAGGGAAGATGGGCACAGTTCCTCTAGGGATGGCCATGGCTATAACTGGGGAGGTAGCCATAAAGAGGGCCTACGAGGAGACTTGGAGCTCAGCTGCTGGTCGCTTCAAGGTTCTAAAGCCTTGGAAGATCGCTAGGGACCTTCTTATCTCCCATATGAGGGTGAGATTGTCCTGACATGTGCCTTAGTCGATTTCATATATTTCTTTAACTTTTTGTCCTTACTGACTTATCTAATTTTTATTTGTTCATAGGCAATTCATGCCATAGTTGCCATCATGAACTGCCGCAAAGAATCAGAATGAGAAGACAAACTTCAAGCCAAGCTGTACGAAACTAGGCTTCAGCTCGGGACAACCTGCTCTACATCTCTTTCTTTTGAGGAGAAGCTGAAGGAGTCTCTTACCCCCGTTGCTATTCTAGAGTCACAGAAGAAAGCTTTGGCTTTAGAGTTGGAGACTTTGAAGAAAGAGAAGGAAGAGGTTCACACTGCTGCTGTTCAAAGGTTTGCCACTAGTGTGCAAGTGGCAAGAGAAGAGACAGAAAAGGCCCTTAGGGAAGAGGTGCAGACGCTTGGTGGAAAGTTTGCAGACCATGGGTATGAAGCTTTCAGGAGAAAGATCCAAAAGTTGTATTTTGACCTCGACATCTCAAGAGTAGATGAGGTTTCAATAGATGAACCTATGACGAGTCCTCCCAAGGTTGCCTTAGTGGAATTTGTAGATCCCGAGGGAGAAGCCCCTCATACCAAGGATCATTAGTTAGGATTTTTGTAACTTTTTTCTTTCTTCTATTCTTTCGATCCTATAATTTTCCCATTTTTGGGTTACTATATGAAATTTCACTCATTCCAAAACTTGTGTCTTGTTTGATATCTTTGTGGTATTCTGACTTCAAGATAGTTTCTTTAATATCCAGGCTAGTAGAAAACATAAGCTTTTTAGAGACTTCAAAGTACTAATAAGCTATTTCAGAGGTATTAAAAATAAGATATACAGAACCAAAAAACTTATAATTAAAACAAGATTTCTCAAGTGTTTGCATACTGCAGATCTACAACATTTGCAAATAAAACAAAGCTTTTCTAGAGGTCTGTAAAGTGAGAAAAATAGACCAGACCCATAACACTCATAATGAATACAAGCCCTTGAGGGGTCTATACATCGATAAAATGGACCAGACCTATTGCACTTGTAATGGATACAAGGCTTTTAAGAGTCTGTACATTAATAAAATGGACCAGACCTGTTGCACTTTTAATGGATATAAGGTTTTTAAGGGTCTGGCCATTGATAACATAGACCAGACCTGTTGCACTTGTAATAGATATAAGGCTTTTAAAAGTCTGTGCATTAATAAAATGGACCAGACCTGTTGCACTTGTAATGGATATAAGGCTTTTAAGAGTTTGTGCATTGATAAAATGGACCAGACCTATTGCACTTGTAATGGATACAAGGCGGTTTGTACATTGATAAATGGACCAAACCTGTTACACTTGTAATGGATACAAGGCATTTAAGGGTTTGTACCTTAAAAAATTCTAAAGAGAATCAAAAGTGATTTTTTATTGATAATACTTGCGTAAATGTTCAATATTCTAAAGTTTGGGTATAGGCTTCCCGATTGAATCTTCCAACCAATAAGTCATAGGTTTAACGATCTTGGTTATTTTATAAGGTCCCTTCGAGTTAGGGGAGAGCTTTCCCATGGTGGGATCTTTAGTGTTCAAAAACACTCTTCTTAAGATGAGATCTTCGAGCTAGAAATTGATGGGTTTTAACCTTTGGTTGAAATATTTAGCTATTCTCTGTTGGTAGGCTTCAGTCCTAATCTGAGCTTGCTCACGTCTTTCTTCTAGTAAGTCGAGATTCTCTACAAGCTATTAGTTATTGGCCCCTTGGTTAAAGCATTTTGTCTTAAGGGTTGGCATGCCAATTTCAACCCGAATTATTGCCTCGGTGCCATAGGCGAGTGAAAATGGTATTTCTGCAATTGGGGTTCTTCTAGTAGTTCAATAGGCCTAGAGTACTTTGGAAAGTTCTTTAACCCATCTTCCCTTTACTTTTTCCAACTTTCTCTTAATTGCCTCGAGAATAGTGTGATTGGTAATGTCGGTTTGCCTGTTAGCTTGAGGATGTCCTCAAGAGGAGAAGTAGTGACTGATGTGTAAATCTTTACAGAACTTCCTGAATACCTTTCTAGCAAACTGCGTCCCATTGTTAGAAATAATGACGCGTGGTATGCCGAACCTGCATACTACATTTTTCTAAGTGAAACTCTTTACTTCTACCTCTGTTATGTGAGTCAGTGGTTCAACCTCTGTCTATATAGAAAAATAGTCAATGGTGATTAGTAGGAATCTCCTATTCTAAGGGACTTTTAGCAATGGCCTTACAATGTCCATTCCCCATTGAGTGAAGCGCCAAGGACTCGCGATAGGGATGAGTTCATGATGAGGTTGATGTTAGCATGAGGTGCATCATTGACATTTTTCGCACTTCTAAACATATTCCTTTGCCTATTTTAGTATATCGGGCCAGTAGTAGCCCTGAGTTAGTGCTTGATGGGTTATAGGCCTACCGTCATTATGGTTACCACAGATCCCCTCATGTATCTTAGCTAAGACGTAGTGGGTTTCTTTTAGAGTTAAGCACCGTATGAAGGGCTATGTGTAGGACCTTCGATAAAGATTTTCTTTAAGAATTAAATATCAAGCTGCCCTAATTCGAATTCTTCTGGCATAATTCTTGTCCTCTAGAAGCAACCCTTTCTTTAGATACAGGATGATGGGAAGTCATCCAATTTTGAGGTTGTTTTAAAATTTGAAGGGATTATATTACCTCAGTAATTGGTTTTGACTGGTAGGAGATTTTTACCATTGAGTCCCTTTCTGGCTTGAGATAGGAGGACCATATTTGCTAAAGCGTTGGCCCTTGAAGTTTTGGTTTCTTTCAATCTTTTGAAAAGTAAATTTGTGAAAAGATTGATTTAGTGATTCCACTAGCTCTAAGTATTTGGTCATTCTGTTATCTTTGGTGAAAAATTCTCCCAGAATTTGACTCACCACAAGCTAAGAGTAAGAGAATGCATCAAGATCCAGAGCTTCACATTCTAGAGGCAATTTCATTCCAAGGATAAATGCTTCAAACTCGGCTTCATTGTTAGAAGCTCTGAATCCCAAGCTGACGATTTTTTTGGTTACGATCCCATTAAGAGACTGAAGTATTATACCTACTCCAGAGCCTTTGTCGGTAGACGAATCATCGGTGTAAAGTAGCCATACTGAAGTGTCTGTAGTGGTTTAAGCTTTTGAATGTTGTGTTCTAGTTAACTCTGCTATAAAGTCTGCTAATACTTGGCCTTTAATAGCAGTTCGCAGGGATATAAGATATGTCAAATTCTCTAAGTTCTGTTGACCATTTGACCAGTCGTCCCGAAACTTCGAGTTTATGTAGGACTGATTTTAAAGGATAAGATGTAGGGATTATGATAGGATGGGCTTGAAAGTATAGTCTGAGCTTCCAAGCAGATATCACCAAGGCTAATGCTAGTTTTTTGATTTTGGAGCACCTTGTCTCGGTAACCAGAAATGCCTTCTAACATAAAAGATAGGCTTCTGAGTTCTCTTGTCTTCTTTGACTAACGCAGAGCTGATGGCACTTTTCGATACTACTAAGTACAGGAATAGTTTTTTCCCTAGTACTGATTTTGAAAGGAGTTCGGGGGAGGCTAAGTATCGCTTGAGTTGTTGGAAGGCTTCTTCACATTAGAAGTCCATTTTAGGGCCCCCTCAAGGCTTTAAAGAATGGTAGGCACCGTTTCGTAGATTTAGAGATAAATTTATTCAGCGTTGCTATCCTTCCATTCAACCCTTGGATATCTTTCTTGGTTTTTGGTGATTCTATTTCAATTAGAGCTTTGATTTGTGAGGGATCTGCCTTAATTCCTCTTTGGGAAAGTAAAAAACCCAAGAATTTTCCTTCTGTGATCTCGAAAGTACATTTTAGTATGTTAAGTTTCATTCTTTGTCTCTTCAAGATGCCGAATGTCTGGTTCAAGTGTTGGATGTGGTCACTCTTCCGAACACTTTTGACAAGTATATCGTCGATGTAGACTTCTATTATATCTTCAATTTGGGGGCCAAACATTCTGTTTATAAGCCTATGTTATGTAACTCTAGTGTTTTCCAAACCGAATGGCATCACTCTATAACAATAGAGATCTCGTTCTAATATAAAGGTTGTTTTCTCTTGGTTTTGAGGATACATTTGAATCTGATTGTATTCAGAGTAAGCATCCATGAACCTCATTAGTTCGTGACCTGCCGTGGCATCAACAAGTTGATTAATTCTGGGAAGAGGAAAGCTGTCTTTAAGACAAGCTTTATTTAGGTCGGTATAGTTAATGCAGACCCTCCACTTGTCGTTCTTATTTTTTTCAAGAACTGTGTTAGCAAGTCATTTTGGGTAGAACACTTCTCTTATCATTCCAGCATTTAGCAGCCTCTGAACCTCTTCATTGATGATTTTATGACATTTAGGGAAAAATGTTCTCCTTTTTTGTCTTACTAGGGGATGGTCTAGATCTGTTATCATCTTGTAGGAGATGAAATCAAGATCTGTTCCCTCCATATCTCTAGCTTCCCAAGAAAATACTGAAAGGTTATTTTTTAGGAATTTAATAATATCCTCTTGCTTGGAAGGAGACAGGGTCGAGCCAATTTGTAAGTACTTTCTATTGGTTTGACTACGCTGTCCCTTCTTCCAGGACTCAGTGGCCCATTAATTTCAGAAGGACATTCTTCTACCTTATGAAAGTTGGAAGATGAGGAAGTTTTCCTTTCATGAGAGTATTGTACTTGCTATTTAAAGGGTTTTTCTTTTAGTGTGAGGGCATGACATTCTTGGGAAGTGGGCTAACAGCTCTTGATGGTGAAAACTTTGTTGTTGTGGACATATTTCAAGCATTGATGAAAGCTTGAAGTAACTACCCCTATCTGGTGGATCCAAGGCCTCCCAATAATGACATCATAGGGAGATTTAGTGTTTAGAACCATGTATTCAGAGATCAGTGTCCTTTATCCGTCCCCCTCTCCTATCGTGGTCGGTAGATTAATTCTGCCTATTACGATGCTAAGATTCCCGTCGAATCTTGTCATGAAAGTAGTGATAACTCTGATGTCATTAGAATCGAGCTTCATGTCTTTGAAGGGTTTGTAGAATAATACATTGGTGGAACATCCAGTATCTATGAGAACCCTTATGATCTTAAAATTAGAGATTTTGAGTGAGATGACAAGAGCGTCGATTGAGGGACAATGTATCCCAATGAGATCTAATTCAGAGAACTGGATCTGAGGTTCTGTCTATATCTTTTACTCAATGGTCAAGATCTAGATGATATGGGGTTTTGCCCTTACTTCTCGAGCATATCTTTTCCTGGCTCGGTTAGACATTTCTATCACCGCATTGTCAGAATGAAGTATAAAAATGACCTGATTATTTTGCCGTTGCTGATCATTCTGAATTTCTCTCTGTTCAGGCCTTTTTTTTTTTTTTGGCCTTCTTTGAGGTGGTTTTTCATTATGGTGGTTCTTCCTCCCATCCTCGCAGATAAACTTTCTCAATTGTCCTCTCCTAATGAGATGCTTTATTTCTTTCTTGAGAGCCCTGCATTCCCCAATTGTGTGGCCATGCTCTTTATGGAAATCATAATATTTGTTCTGATTTCTTGAGTCTGGGTGGCTTTTTCGTGGCTCTAGCCACTTCAAGTTTTCACGAGTCTAGATCTGTTGGAGTATGTGGGTAAGAGAAGCATTTAGAGATGTGTAAGTCACATACCTCCTAGAATTGGAACTATTCTAGGCTTTAGATGTTGTTCTCCTGTTGGGACTTCTGATCCTCTTCTTGTTAGTGTTGTTATCCTTCTTCTGAACTTTCTTATCATTCTAACCTTGTTCTTTTGCTTTTTGGAAAGAGGTCTTTGTATCTTTAAGATTAATATACTTTCGCATGCGTTCTATGAGCATTGTCATATTGATGGGAGGATTCTTAATCAAGAAATCCTGGAAGCATCCAGGCCCAAGGCTTGAAGTGAGAGTGGCCACTAGGAAGCTTGGATTGCAATCGGTGGTGTCCGTGAGCTCAGGTGTTAAAACAAGTTATGTACTTCCGAAGTGATTCTCCCTTTACTTGCTTTACAGTTAGAAGAATTCTGGTCATTTTCTCATCTTCTTATTGGTTAAGAATCGATCAAGGAATAGCCTACTGAGCTCATAAAAATTGTTGATCGATTTTTGACAGAGGTTGTGGAACTACTTAAGGGCGGTACCCTGAGGCTCGTAATGAAAGTTCAACACATGAAGACATTGGTAGCTCCATGGAAAGTCATTGTGTCTTGATAGTGAGATAGGTGGTCCCTAAGGTCCTCAGACCCAGTATAGAGGGTGGATTTTAGGACAACAAACTTTTTAGGTCGCTCTTCTACCATTATGTTATAGGTAAATGACGTGTAGAACTACCAAGCAACTTATTTAGCTCGTCTTGATCTGGAGGGGTACGAAACGCTTTGGTTGAGATCGTCTGATCCTAGGAGTTTGCTATCTCCTCTACCCTCCGAGGGTTTTTGGGTAGGACTTGTTGTGCGACTGCTGCCCGTTGTTGATCTTGTCATGCGCTTCCAGATCCTCGATTGAGGGGAGGAGTTTGTCCAATCTTAGCAAGAGGATGCTGCTCTCCCAAGACTAGGGGGATTGGAATCTCAAAAGGTTGGAATTCTCGTGGCGTTGGATTGGCTCTAGAGGCTATTGGAGTTAGTATCCTTGTTCTGTTCTGATAATGGACAATATGATGAAACGTGGGCATTCCATTCCCTACGGCTGTTGACATTTGAGGGTCAGCCCCTATATGAGCAGTGCCATGGGGGTGTACCGATTGTGTGTTAGGAAACTCCTCGCTAGGAGATGCTTCGCCCGTGGTGGTGTCGTGAGGCTGAGGTCCTCTGTGAACAGCATTAGTAGGAGGAGAATGAGGGTTACTTTGCTGGTTCTGAGCCAACGAAGTCAGAGCTTGTGATATGGCAATGAGTTGTTTCTGCATCTGATCAGACTGTCGTTGAATTCGATTAAGCTGTTGTTGTAAATGATTGGGTTTTTGTCCCCTTCCTCTTCTAGCAGGAGACTGATTCTCAAAGTTTTGGGAGTTCTTTCTAAGATGAAGATTGTGAGCTATAGTCTTTTGAAAGAAAAAGATAATAGATTTGTACTTTTGAAGAAGATGATAGTAAGAACAATTGTTGTTCTCATAGACGGTGCCAAACTGATGTTGCTCCTTTTTTATCAAAAGGGTTTCCCATCCTTCGCTACATGTTAAGAACTTGAGATCAGAGAGTCACCGAAAAGGCTCTGGTAGTAGGCACTCGAATAATAAAGTTAGTAAAAAAAAAAAAAAAAGACTCTAATTTAAGAGAATAATTAAACATGAATTGAAAACATACCTTCTGAATTTATTTATAAGTTATAGATCTCCTAAATTGGTAGGATTATGAGCTATAAAAGTAGGGATTTGAAGATATCCGAAGATAGTAATTGCCATATCGAACTTTGTTTCCTTATTCCATGGTCGGTAGGATATAAAAAGCGGTGCTATATTCTGAACCATACACCTCTGAACTTCCCGTGCCTATTTACATATACGCTTCATGCTTTAAATATATTTGTCATTTTATCGCATATCAAATATTATTCAAAAAAAAAAAACTACCTATCTTATTCTCTTTGCTTGGGTATTTACGTAGATCGTATCTCAGTTCAAATCTCACCAAGTGCTTATCTGTTGAAGGCAATCCTGAATCTTACTGACCCAATTATTGATAAGATTAGCCAGAATATAACTTCAAACAACATCGTTATCGAAAGTCATTTAAAAAAAATCATAGACCATATTCAAGGATTGAGTGACGATACTTGTTTAAAATATTAAAACTTGTAAGAAATATTATAACCATGATCAAATGCATCCGTCGGTGCTTGACCCACTTGACAGTCAATTATTTATTATATTCTTCAAGCCGGGGATTCTTCATTAGTCAAAACATTTTTGGATTTCATTCTCACTTCCATTATGGGAGTTTCTTTATTTCTTACTAAGTTAGGCCAGCAAGACACCCACAATGAAACATGGGAACGACTCTTCAGATTTGGTTGCCAGTTCTTCCTTTATTGTTTTTTAGAAAAAAGAAGACAGATTTGACTTAAAATTAAATCTCAAAAAAAGGTGTATTTGATTTTGAACCATGGTATTTGACCTTCTAGAATCTATCATCTGTTCTTTAACATTTATTTGGATCGAGAAAGAACGAAGAAAAGTAGAAATAATTATAAAGAGTAAATAAAAGAAAAGACTTAAACTTCCTTCTTATTTGGATCATTACGAAAGAAAAGGTAATCTAATCTCTCATTTTTGTTTTTATTTTATTATGTAAGTAGAAATAATAAAATAAGATTTTACTTATTTTAAAAAAATAAAGTCAAAATAATTATTTATAAATTTATTTTCTTTCACTTTTGAAAGAAGTTTCCTTCCATTTTTATCCTTTATTTTTAAATTAAATATGAAATATTATCTCCTCAGTTGTCCTTTTCTTTCTCACCTCACCACTTTTTGAGTCCTAGGGTATGGTGTAAGTAATCTTTTTCTTTTACAAAAGTATAACATTTCTTAATTTCAAAAACGTTGACGAAATAAGAGTAGTCTCAAAATATATTGCAGCCATAGTTATTAGTGAAGGACTCGGTATACGGTTTCCTAATTCAACCGGTTCAATCAATTCAATAATTAATATATTAAAAATATCAATAAATATATTAAAAATTAAAAAAATAATAAGAAAAATATATATTTTTTATTATCTAATAATAAATAACAAAATATAAGCATAATTATTGAAATGATCTTTCTGTATAAGTTTAATATATTTGTATATATAATAAAAATACATGCAACAATATCTTATTTTATACTAAATTTCATCATTTAATCATCAAATATAAGTTTTGTGAGAAAAAAAAAATTGTAAGTGATAAAAAGACAAAAGGTAGTTCAATCGATTTTTAAAAAAATCATCCGATTCACTCGGTTTTTTAAAAAATCGGCCAGTTCCAATCATTTTTTTCGGTTCTTTAGCAAAATCGGTATTTTAATCAAACTAAACCGGTTTAATGCCTAATTTTTAGTTCAACTGGTTGAACCGGCTGGTTCAATCCGGTTCTGATAACTATGATTACACCTACCACTGAGCTCCACTCGGAGTGAGTCAAGAAATCATCACTCAATATCCTGAGTTGGGTCCTCATCATAATTTTAGGATAACACTCTTTAAGGACACAATTCCTCACAATAGTTTTTCATTCAGTTTTTTTTTAAATACTTTAAATACATGTCACATCATTTATTATTTAATTATTAAATAATAGGTATATGATATATAGCAAATATCCAATGTCACATTATAAAAAGAGCAAAACTACTTTTCTCAAAAAGATTGCCCAGAAGCCAAGAATGTAAGAAAATAAGAGCCATTTCAAAATGTATTCTCCCACCACCGAGCTCCGAGTCAAAGAAGCCATCCACCGAGTGATGATTCAATTACTTGAGTTGAGGTCTCCATCATAAATTTAGGGGTAAATTTTGGACGATTGACATACAATTTTTCTAATACGTGTATGAAAACACAAAAATCAATTGTGTAATGCATGATATGCTTGAAATCATTATGTTGAATTACATAATACTTGAGACTTGGTTATATTTGTGAGGATACTTGAGACTAGCGTTATCCACACGACTTAACAACAAGAAGTCTAAAGAATAACATATTTTGAAAAATAATTGTCAACATAAAATTACATAATTTTTTCTAGCAATGCAATTAACATGTATGCATGACGTGTATTTGTATTTTTGTCTTTCTTGATGTAATTCCAAAGATTTCATGATGTCGTCAAAATTCTTCATCTTAAGATGTATGAAGTTGTAACTAAGTTTGGCTTGACCAATTTTTTACAAATTTGATTGACTAGTAGTAAGACTCAACCTACCCTTACAATTACAAACTCAATACATAGAGTTTTGAAATTAATTGACAACATATAACTTAGAGAAAGATTTCACACTTTTTTCACACGATCTCCCCCTTTTGCAATTCATGAAAAAGCTTAAAAATAAGTTTTACAATAACTCAACCATTTACATTTTTCCAAAACCAAAAATTTAATACAAGGATCACTAAACCTAAGTGACCAATAATCTATTAAGACTCAAAATCTATGAATGAAGGTATATGTTAACTGCACATTATAACTATACAAATATACCATGAGTAATATCCGTGTTATGAAAATAAGCAAATACCAAAATAATCAAGAGAAGTAAACTAAGACAAAGGTATCTCCCCCTTAATCAATTAAATCATTACTTACTCTCCATTAAAACAAATTGAATAAGAAATTTGTAGTATCTGTCCCTTTTTGTGATAAATGGGCAAAGGTAAATAGAAAGAGTAGAGATAAGTAGATGGATTGTAATAAGACAATTAATATTAGGCACAACAAGCATGTATCAATAAGCGCATTTGTCAAGCAAACTATTAAATAAGACTAATATACATGACATATCATATGAAATAAAAAAAATATCATATATAACGTTAGGAGGTTTTAGATACAATTGAGATAATGAAATATGTACATGAGTATCTAAATCAAACAAAAATATATGGACCCTGAATCATATACTACTCTCCATCTCCTGTACCCTATCCTCTAATGTAGTGAAGCGTTGATCAACATAGAGGGGAAGACTTTGAATCTCGTTCAAAATGTGATATGTCTTCGTCTATAACATCCACTTTGTTGAAGTATAAAGATCTGATGTAGCAGCAAGATCACCTTATGGAGACTACTGATCATCACCGCTAGAGGATAGATGACGTAACTATGCGTAGCTCCTTATAATGTAGGGGTCCATGAGTGGACGCATCCGAGATATCTAAGGGTCGTGAAAGACTAGGCCATAGTGCTCCACTAAAAGTCTCGTAATGAGAATCAGGAACCTTAAAATAACGCGACCAAACCTAAGTGATGTCATACATAAGCCAACAAATCAGGGACGCTAGGTCTGTAGGTATGTATGTGATAATGTATCCATATTAGGAATCACGGTAGTAGTATGACTCCTAGGGAAAATAGACAGAGTCATAAAAACATATAAGGGTTAAAATAACTCAAAAAGAATCCCATGAGGTATAAATAATTTGTTATAATGATGAATAAATTATCAATAATAGTAAAAATTTGGTGACAATTAGACGTCATTAAGTGGCAGAATGGGACCAAAGGGAAATTTAGTTATTTTTTGAAAAAAAAGAAATACATGAAGGTAATACCCAAAAAAATATACATTTTGAGATTTAGAAACATCTATAATTTATATTATTGTGGAATAATTGAAAGATTTGCAGGTGGAATAGTCCAAGCCCATCCCACGCTCTTAAATAGTGAACTTGAGCGTAGCCTAAGCTTTAGCCCGACCCTGACTCGAATTAAAATTTATTAACATTAGGTTCAACTTGAGCCTGAAAAATTTTCAAAACTTTAGATTACCAATTCCAGGTTTTATCTTTTATTCATAATTTTTTCAATAAATTGTTATATCTTTATTATACACTAAAATATTCAATAATTTTTCTATGTTTCCTGTTCTAAAAGAAATAAAAAAATTTTAAAATAATTCTTTAACACAATTTAATTTTAAAAAAAACTAGAGGTCAACAAGTTTTTGAAATTAAATAAAAAATATAAATGTTGCTCACATATGTACCTTAGAGGAGGGGTGAATGGGGTATTTGGAAAATATGATCTACTTTTACAAACTTTAAATATTAATGTAAGGAAAGAAAAAAATAATTAAAGAGTATGGAAGTGAGAACAAACACAACGATTTTATAAAGTTCGAAAAACTTTCTACGTCCTTAATTAAAGATTCCCGCTTGAGTTTTTCCTTTATATGAACTCCTTTATAGGTAGAAATCCAACATTTACAATGAAGATCTCTCCGCTCGTTTTCCAACAAAATCTCCTTTTACCTCACAAGAGTATAACCTATCTGCAAATCTCACTGTAATAAGAAGATACAAAGAATTTACCAAAGAATTCTCTCTTTAATAGCTGAATGGTACAATAAAAGTTCACTCTCTAATGATAAATGCTTGAATATTTAAGAGATAATAGAACTTTAAGATCTAAATTTGAAATTAATGAGATTTCAAGTCACTTTGAATTTGAAAGTATGAAGAAGAAAGTCTTGGTAAGAGTTAGTAATAAATGTTTTCAACAACCTTTATATATATAGGCTTTTGAAGAATATAGCTGTTAGATTAAAAAATTAGTCATTCCCCCCTTTTTTATTTGTTTAAAATTTGAATTTGAAAGTGCTAGATCGACAAAATTATTCGACTGAGTTCATCATTCAATTGATTGAATCATGTTGAAAAATTAGAAAGATATTTGACAGTAATTACCAAGATTGAATAGCTATAAATTAACTGTAAATTATGTAATAATTAGTCAATGATTATAAATTAGGAATGTATCTTTGTTAGGTAAAATAATTAGTTATTCTTTTCCTAGTTTAGATTTCTTGTAATTCCTATAAGTAGGAATCTGTGTAAATCAGAAATAATTCAATATATGAGAAAATCATTCCCAAACTATCCTCTCTATTTTTTATGGTATCAGAGCCAGCAATTGCTTGTTGGCTCCTTTTTTCCCATCCTTCCCTCTTCTATTTCTCTCTTCTGTTTCTTGTTTTCTGTCTCGGCTGTAGAACCATGTCTGATGTTTCAATTAAGTCTACTGTTGTCCCACCTTCCTCCTCTGCTGTAAACCCATCAAAAGGTAATGGAACCAACTTTGAGTCTCACTTTGTTCAAATTACCACTATCCGCTTGAATGGTGATAATGTTTTATGATGGTTTCAATCGGTTCACATGTACATCTGGGGGTGTGGGAAGATGGGCTAATTGACTGGTGAAAAAACAGCCTCTGTAGAAGATGATCCAACCTATGCGACTTGGGATGCTAAAAATTTCATGGTCATGACATGGCTTGTGAATTCCATGGAAGAGAATATTAATTCTAATTATACGTGCTATCCAATGGCACAAGAGCTTTGGGAGAATGTGAACTAGAGGTATTCGAATTTGGGTAATCAATCTCAAATTTTTAAGTCGACTCTTAAACTTGGTGAGATGCGTCAAGGAGAGGATAGTGCCACCAAGTATTTCAACTCTCTGAAACGGGTGTGTGGTGTGCTGTTGCAGGCAACCAAAAAATAAAACCTAAACTCCTAAAAATACATGTAGTACTGCGAGTAAGAATCGTTTCCATAGAGAGTATCTAGCTTAGTTTTATGCTATGTGAACAAGGATGGGGGATTTGAGTATAACGAAAACAATTTTAAGAAAAACAACTAAGGAACAATTCAAATTAAAGTATTGAAATCAATCAAAAGAACAAGCATTGGTTTAAGTCAACATCCACCATCAAAATTTTACAACTGATCATCGATGCAAGTATATATCAATTCACACTTTGAATATTCATCGTGGAACTATTTTCCTATCTCTCCTTACTCGTAATTAATTGAAAAACAAGCGATCTAATTAATCTTAACTACTAAACAACCCAAGACAAGCGCTAAAGGTCCAATCTAGTAGCAACTTTAAGAATTAGAGAGATCGATGAAGCAAAACAACACAAGCACAAACAGTTGTATTTAATTTAGTCGAGCATTCTTCCTAAGATCTAGTAATTTCTGACGCAGCAAATCATTAAATCTTAGTTGCTACACAAATTAGAAGGATCAAACAATTACGGTTTTGATATCTAACCTAGCAATAGATTGCAACGAATAATAAACTAATAGACCTCCTAGTAATTAAACGAGACAGTCATGAAAATAAGTACAGAAGAACATTCGATACTCAAACCATAAATTGAACAATGAAAACAAATTAGATTTCAAAGTTTTATTGATTCCGAGGCTTTCGTTTTCTTCGACCAATTACAAAAGTTTAGCCACACAGGACCATGAAAACTTGAAGGAGAAGTGTCACGACCCGAAACTCACCCTATGCGGATCTCGTATCGTGGGGCCGATCCAATGGCCGTCCCTACTTTTTCCATTCTTTTACCAATGATAACAGTAAATAATATAAACATGACATTAAAGTGCGGAAGCTTTATTACAATTATTGTTCAAAGACTAAACTTCAAACTAACAATAAATTGATCCTAAACCACTCTTAGGTGGTGAGTACATGGGAGAGACTTCATTCATTACTATTATGCTCCTCATCTGTCTTTCTATGCTTTTGAACTCCTACTATGGTTCTGTAACATTTTCACCTGAAAAAATTTAGTAAGGGGTGAGCTACAAACTCAGTAAGTAAACGCCTATCTCAAATACGGGGTTAGAGTAATCATGGAACATATAAGATCATGGATGAACATGATAGCCAGTCATGGAAACAATTTCAATCAACAGTAAGGTGCCAAAATGGCCAATGAACAGTAAGGCATGATA
>CM018032.1:12460649-12463149 GCA_008638375.1 Nyssa sinensis | reverse complement strand
GGACCGAACCGCCCTTGCCACGTGTTGCCCTGATGTTTTAAATTAAAATGGGTTAGGGGCTGTTTGGTTACAAGGTTGGCAAATTAGAATAGAAATTGAATGTTGGAATAGGAATATCCTATCCCTGTTTTGAGGTTAGCCATTGTTTGGTTATTCAGATTTTGAATAAAAGATTTTAGAATTTCAATTTAACCACAGACCTTTTTAAAATTAAATTTGACCCCCCATAACTTTAATTAATTACGGTCTGACCCACCAGAATGTAATATTAATAAAATATTTAAATAATTTAATTATTTAAATATTCTAAAATAATCCGAAGTCCAAATGGGACAAGTCATTAGTGTATTTTGACTATCTCTACCGTTCTGAAGCCAATGGTGAGGTCCGTTTTACGAGACGGGGTCCCAAAAAATAAAAGACCCGTAGTAACCTTTAAAATTACCAAAATGCCCCTAAATTGAAACACGGTCAAACGAACTCCAAATTAAGTAAACAAACAGTGAAACTTTATTATCTCAAGCATTCCAGACTCAACCATGGAGTCCGATTTGTGAAGAGAGGTCTCGAAATGTAAGGACCCGTGAAAAGTACAAGATGACCATTATACCCTTTTTAGCTCAGATGTCTGAATTGAATTCCACGAAAACCTAAACTTATTTTCTTCGACGTCCCGGACTCAATAGTAGAGTTTAATTTGTCAAAATAGAAACTGATAAAATAAAGACATAAAATTTGATGAATAGCGTAATTCAGGTAACAAATGAACTGAGTCACATGTTATGATTTTAGGAAAACAGAAAGGCAAGGAGAAGGTGATCTGACTTTCGGTATTCTTACTGTGGTTCTGCTATACGACGAGTACACTTTCTTGATATTGAGATTGAACCATCAGGTACGATATATTGTGCTAAGTAAGAAATAGAATTGAGTTTAGGAATGCTTGCTCTGTTGGCTTGATGATTCACATGTTTGTTTAATTGTTCACATACTTATGTACTTCATGTTATATTGCTAAAATTTGGGTGATAATGTGGATGATGATTATGTGTATATCGCATGTATTAGTATAATGTGTGGATTATGTTCTCTGAGAACTATTGAGACTATGAAATGTGTGATTGAAAGCATGCTTCATATGTGGATGAGATACATCATTGAGATTACATTGTGGCATGAATGAATCAGAGCATGTTGGCATAGTGTGATTCCTTGGGACATGGTGTGAGTTGAGCACGTGGTGCTATGTATTATGAGGGTGCAGATCCTGTGGTGAAAAACCCAAAATCGGCCATTAGGTACTCGCATGCCTGACGGGTTCCGGACCGTGAAGCGAGACATACAAGGCGGTATTCATGCCAGCAGGGAAGGACCGTATCATGAGACATGGGTTGGCATAGAGCTGCATGGGTGCGTCATGCATATTTTCATGACATTGTATTAATGAATTCATGAATGTGGTATTGAGTTTGTATTGGATGCGTTGTGAATATTGTCATTACATCATATGAATGATTAGGTAAGCATATAGAAATAAATGTACACTTGCACATGCCACGTCCTTAATTTTGTTTCTTGCATTAGCATTATATTGTACCAGCAGTTGAGCTGACCCATTTGTGGGACAAACATTTCAGATGAGGACGCTCTAGCTACTTGAGACTCAATGACACCTTGATAGGATTAAGCACTTGGTGTATTTTTGGCCTATGGAACTTATGTTTTGTGATGTAAGGGCTTGAGCCCGGATGACCTGTGAACATTAAAATGATGGGATGTACCTTATATTTTTATATGTATTGATGGAATCAGATGCATGTTTAGTTAAATTTGCTTAAGTTGTCCTTTATTTTATTTTACTTATTGTCTCGTCAATCGCGCCTTGGGTTCGCTGGGATTCGGGGCGTGACATTTACCATAGGCTTGCATAACTTCTCATTCTCCACCACTGTGATCACATGCATAACACGAATCATAAGGACTTTTCAAGGGTTGTAACGGGGTTTAGGATCAAGGTGGGAAATATTTGATATAGCTCAAAACTAGTGGAGCAAAAATGAATCAACTCAATCTCAAATATATAAGACATGTAAAACCAATCACTCCATCCAGCAGCTTCTTCAATTTGGTTTTAAAGCATTTAAATCATGTAAAACTCCTGCATTGAAAAAGAGATCGTTGAAAAGGAACACTTTTCATTTGCAGCATGGAACGCTTCTTCAATTTGTAACATTAAAAGCAATTTCCTCCATCACTTCCTTTCTTCTTTTTTTCTTTTTTCAAAATTACATCAACAATGGAACTCACGAATTGAGAATGAAAACATGTTCCATTTCCCCAGTCATAGCCATACCACAAATCCAGACACCCCCACACTTATTTCTTGCACACCCATACATATTATAATGTGAACAATGCTCCACTAGCTCTACAGCTTGGGTAAAGGCATTATTTTTTGTGTTTAAAGCTTGTAACGTGGGTTCACAATAAACAAAAATAA